>JASTWF010000035.1:0-420000 GCA_030390025.1 Squalus acanthias
ATGGTAGGACCCTAGGAAGGACAGAGGATGAGAGGGACCTTGGTGTGCATGTACATAGATCCCTGAAGGCAGCAGGACAGGTAGATAAGGTGGTTAAGAAGGCATATGGGATACTTGCCTTCATTAGCCAAGGCATAGAATATAAGAGCAGGGAGGTTATGATGGAGCTGTACAAAACGCTAGTTAGGCCACAGCTGGAATACTGTGTGCAGTTCTGGTCGCCACACTATAGGAAGGATGTGATTGCATTGGAGAGGGTGCAGAGGAGCTTCACCAGGATGTTATCTGGGCTGGAGCGTTTCAGCTATGAAGAGAGACTGGACAGGCTGGGGTTGTTTCCCTTAGAGCAGAGAAGGTGGAGGGGGGACCTGATTGAGGTGTACAAAATTATGAGGGGCATAGATAGAAAGGAACTTTTCCCTTAGTAGAGGGGTCAATAACCAGGGGGCATAGTTTCAAGGTAAGGGGCAGGAGGTTTAGAGGGGATTTGAGGAAAAACTTTTTCACCCAGAGGGTGGTTGGAATCTGGAACTCACTGCCTGAAAGGGTGGTAGAGGCAGGAACCCTCACAACATTCAAGAAGCATTTAGATGAGCACTTGAAACGCCATAGCATACAAGGCTACGGACCAAGTGCTGGAAAATGGGATTAGAATAGACAGGGCTTGATGGCCGGCGCAGACACGATGGGCCGAAGGGCCTCTTTCTGTGCTGTATAACTCTATGACTGACTGGCAGAGGTGCCGTCTTTCGGATGAGACGTTAAACCGATGCCCTGTCGCTGGTTCAGGTGGGTGTTAAAGATCCCATGACAATATTGGATGAAGAGCAGGGCCAACAATCTCCCCTCAATAAAAACCTTCAAATGCCTGGCATTAAACTCAACAGAACGTATCCCAGCGTTTGGAAACGAAAGCTGTGAATGAAATTTAAGTTTCCATTGATCCCTTGACTGTGCCTCAAATGTGCCTGCCCAGACCTGTGCAAAACTCAATGCCTCGGATTTTAGCTGCCATTTGGATTTAACGGCCGCAGCCCGGAATTCCCGGGACTGAGGAAAACCCGGCAGCTAAAGGGAGGCGAGAAGGGCCAGATCCAGCAGGGGGATATAAGGAGAGAGAGGGATGTTGTAAAGGAGGGAGAGGGAGGGAAGGAAGTTGTAAAGAGAGAGAGGGAGGGAAGGAAGTTGTAAAGAGAGAGAGGGAGGGATGTTGTAAGGAGAGAGAGAGGGAGGGAAGGAAGTTGTAAAGAGAGAGAGGGAGGGATGTTGTAAGGAGAGAGAGAGGGAGGGATGTTGTAAAGGAAAGAGAGAGGGAGGGATGTTGTAAAGGAAAGAGAGGGAGGGATGTTGTAAAGGAGAGAGGGAGGGAGGGATGTTGTAAAGGAGAGAGAGAGGGAGGGATGTTGTAAAGGAGAGAGAGAGAGGGATGTTGTAAAGGAGAGAGAGAGAGAGGGATGTTGTAAAGGAGAGAGAGGGATGTTGTAAAGGAGAGAGAGGGATGTTGTAAAGGAGAGAGGGAGGGAGGGATGTTGTAAAGGAGAGAGAGAGGGAGGGATGTTGTAAAGAGCGAGAGAGAGGGATGTTGTAAAGGAGAGAGAGAGAGGGATGTTGTAAAGGAGAGAGAGGGATGTTGTAAAGAAGAGAGAGAGAGGGAGGGCTGTTGTAAAGGAGAGAGGGAGGGAGGGATGTTGTAAAAGAGAGAGAGAGAGGGATGTTGTAAAGGAGAAAGGGAGGGATGTAAAGGAGAGAGAGGGGGAGGGATGTAAAGGAGAGAGAGAGAGAGAGAGGGATGTTGTAAAGGAGAGAGAGGGATGTTGTAAAGGAGAGACAGAGAGAGGGATGTTGTAAAGGAGAGATCATGATGTGGAGATGCCGGCGTTGGACTGGGGTGGACAAAAATGAGAAGTCGCACAACACCAGGTTATAGTCCAACAGATTTATTTAATTATTTAAAAGCTTGTAAAATTAAATAAATCTGTTGGACTATAACCTGGTGTTGTGCGACTTCTCGTAAAGGAGAGAGAGAGAGGGGGATGTTGTAAAGGAGAGAGAGAGAGAGGGATGTTGTAAAGGAGAGAGAGAGAGGGGGATGTTGTAAAGGAGAGAGAGAGAGAGGGATGTTGTAAAGGAGAGAGAGAGAGGGATGTTGTAAAGGAGAGAGAGAGAGGGGGATGTTGTAAAGTAGAGAGAGAGAGGGGGATGTTGTAAAGGAGAGAGAGAGAGAGGGATGTTGTAAAGGAGGAGTCCCCCCTCATAGAATCATTAGTACAGCACAGGAGGCCATTCGGCCCATCGAGTCTGCGCCGGCTCTTTCGAAGAGCAATCCAGTCAGTCCCACTCCCGCTCTTTCCCCATATCCCTGCAGTTTTTTCTCCTTCCAGTATTTAGCCAGTTCCCTAAAGGAAAAGCGTTGTGTTTTGGAGCTTCATTGCCGTGAGCCTTTTTCCTGTGTGCCCAGGGATCGGGAGGTACATCGCTCAGGACTTTGCCCAGAGAAATGCTCGTGTGATCCTGGCCTGCCGTAGTTTGCAGCGAGGACAGAGAGCGGAGCGAGAGATACGGCGCAGGACGGGGAACAGTAACGTTCACCTGCGCATTCTGGACACCAGCTCCATGGAATCGGTGAGGAACTTCACGGAGCGGATTAAGAAGGAGGAGAAACGGCTGGATATCCTTGTAAATAACGCAGGCACTGCAGGTAATGTGCAACAGTGTAGAATAGGGTTTTAATAGGATTGCTTATAAAAATACTATATTGAAATAAAAGTAAATAAGGAACATTTTCAATGCAAAATAGATGAATGTAAAGAACATCATAACCTGTATTCCTATAGGTCGCCTCAGCTGTAGGGAGATCATTATGTTAAGGAGAATAATTAGTTAATATCGTGTGACACGGCCACATCAAATCAACATTTAAACATTTTTAACAATCTATTCTCAGTACCAGAACAGGTTGGAAAACATTCTACTGATAATCTCTGCAATAATTTCTGGAATGCACTGCCTGACAGGGCGGTGGAAGCAGATTCAATAGTTGTAATCTATGTGGTTCCAACAAATGACGGGCAGAGACACGATGAGTGGCAGTCAAGGTGCTTGTTTACTCGGCCAGAGCGGACTGAGCATGCTCACACTAAACCACGTGACAAATCATGTGACAATACATCACACTGCTTTCCCCTTAAAATAAAATGTACATATTCCCCTCTCAACACAACAAAACTACGGTCCCACCTTTCCCAGCATTACACGTACCACAAAACTAAAACTCCTAGCTTTTTTTCTTTTAACTCAACTACAAATCCAGTTTAATACCAGGTTTGCGGAGCCTTCCTGATCTCCTTACAGGAGGTTTTGGTGTTGAACCAATTTTCGGGCTGTTTTGTTCTGGCTCCGAACTCAAAGATGCTCCTGTTTCTATCTCAGATTTGTTTGAACCTGGTACTTCAGTTTCTGAAGTCTGAACTGAGTCAAACTCATGTATTTGTTCATGATCAAGTGGTTCAAGATCACAGAGTTAACGTTTCAGGTCTGTGACCCTTCGTCAGAACTGGAAAAAGTTAGGGATGTAACAGGTTTTAAGCAGGTGCAGAGGCAGGAAAAGGGGGGAGAGGGGAGGAAGGAACTAAAGGGATGGTCTGTGCTCGGGTGGAAGGCAGGAGAGATTAAATGTTGCAAATGGGAATGGCAGAATCATCAACAGCTGCCGCCTGAAAAAATGGGGGCAGGGGTTATAGTCTGAAATTGTTGAACTCTATGTTGAGTCCAGAAGACTGTAAAGGGCCTAGTCGAAAGATGAGGTGCTGTTCCTCGAACTTACGTTGAGCTTCATTGGAACAGTGTAAGAGGACGGTGAGGTCAGAGTGGGAGTGAAGCGGAGAATTAAAATGACAAGTGACCGGAAGCTCAGGGTCACCCTTACGGACTGAACGGAGGTGTTCCGCAAAGCGGTCACCCAATCTGCGTTTGGTCTCCCCAGTGTAGAGGAGACCGCATCGTGAGCAGCGAATACAGTATACTAAATTGCAAGAAGTTCAAGTAAATCGCTGTTTCACCTGGAAGGGGTGTTTGGGGCCCTGGACAGTGGGAAGGGAGGAGGTAAAAGAGCAGGTGTTGCATCTCCTGCGCTTGCACGGGAAGGTGCCGTGGGGAGGGGAGGGGCTGTTGGGGGGGACCCCGAGCTTTCGGTTGCTTGTCACTTTAATTCTCCGCTCCACTCCCACTCAGACCTCACCATCCTCGGCCTCTTACACTGTTCCAATGAAGCTCAACGTAAGCTCGAGGAACAGCACCTCATCTTTCGACTAGGCACTTTACAGCCTTCTGGACTCAACATTGAGTGCAACAATTTCAGACTATAACCCCTGCCCCCATTTTTTTCAGACGGCAGCTGTTGATGATTTTGCCATCCCCATTTGCAACTTTTAATCTCTCCTGCCTTCCACCCTAGCACAGACCATCCCTTTAGTTCCTTCCTCCCCTCCCCCCCTTTCCCTGCCCCTACAGCTTCTTAAAACCTGTTACATCCCTAACTTTTTCCCAGTTCTGACGAAGGGTCACAGACCTGAAACGTTAACTCTGTTCCTCTCTCCACGGATGCTGCCTGACCGGCTGAGTGTTTCCAGCATTTTCTGTTGTTATTTCGGATTTCCAGCATCCGCAGTATTTTGCTCTTGGTTCAAAATCATGTCTTGGTTCATCTCTAGCAGAGATCATTTGATCTACATGAACACTTCGGATGTTGTCACCAATTTCAACCAAGTATCTCTTGGTTCCACCAACCTCTCCTCCGGTTCCTATATCCCACTTGTGTGAACTTGACTTTCCGGGGGACTGAGAACACGAACACACTCGTTTTGTCTGAAATTGCCGTCATAATAACGTTCCTGACTCAACTGTTTCTGTTCAACTCTTGAGGCCAAATTTGGTTGAACAAGACTCAATCATAGAAACATAGAACAATAGGAGCAGGAGTCGGCCGTTCGGCCCTTCGCGCCTGCTCCGCCATTCAATATGATCATGGCTGATCCTCTATCGCAATACCATATTCCCGCTCTCTCTCCTTGATGCCTTTTGTGTCTAGAAATCTATCTATCTCCTTCTTGGGAGGTGTTCTCAACCTCCTCTTCATCAAGAGTTCTGCTGGGGTATGTCCATTTGGAGTGTGCGGAGTAGTTCTGTACTTCAGCAAGAAATTTGCGAAACGTTGCTTCATGCTGAGTCCCGAAGAACCCTGCCACACTTGCTTTTTGAGAGCTTCTTTTACTATTCACCTCAACCGAGCCGGGACCAATATTCTCGCGGGGAGGTTTGTTAGTGCTGTTGGGGAGGGTTTAAACTAACTTGGCAGGGGGATGGGCACCAGCATATAGGAGTAGAAAAGAGAAGAAGGTGCGTAAAAGAGTGAGTGTGTTGGATAGTACTAGAGGCGGTAGTAGTACCATATTAGATAGGAGCAGACTAAGAAAGACTATGAAAAATTGAAAAATGGGTTTCGAGTGCATGTACATAAACACACAAAGTGTGGTGAATAAGGTTGGTGAGCTACAAGCACAATTAGCCGTGTGGCAATATGATGTTGTGGCAATAATGGAAACGTGGCTTAAAAACGGTGAAGACTGGGTACTTAATATTCAAGGGTACAAGGTGTTCAGAAAAGATAGGGAAGCAAAAAAGGGAGGTGGGGGGGGCCAGTGCTGATTAAGGAAGACATTGTAGTGTTGGAAAGGGAGGATGTTCTTGAGGGGACAAGGACCGAATCCATTTGGTTAGAGTTGAGGAGCAAAAAGGGTATGATCACGCTATTGGGGGTATTCTACAGGCCTCCAAATAATGAGAGGGAGGTAGAGGAGCAAATCTGCAGGGAAATCGCAGAGATATGCAAGAGCTATAGAGTGGTGATATTGGGGGACTTTAATTACCCAAATATCGATTGGGATAATGCTAGAGTAAAGGGAAAGTAGGGGGAGGAATTTCTGAAATATGTTCAGGAGAATTTCCTTGACCAATATGTTCCAGGCCCAACTAGGAAGGAGGCATTGCTGGATCTGGTGCTGGGGAATGAGGTGGGCCAGGTCGACCAACTGTCTGTGGGAGAACACTTGGGTACGAGTGATCATTGTATCATAAGATTTAGATTAGCAATGGAGAGGAGCAAGGAACAATCTAGAGTGGAACTTCTAAATTGGAATAGGACTAACTTCAATGGGATGTGAAAGGATCTAGCCAGGGTAAAATGGAACCAAAGACTGACAGGAAAAATGTAATGGAACAATGGGTGATCTTTAAGGGGGAGATGTTCCAAGTACAGGCTAGGTACATTCCAACAAGAGGGAAGAGTAAGGGAACCAAAGCAAGGGTTCCTTGGATGATGAGGGAGATAGAGAAGATGATGAAACAAAAAAAGAGGGTGTATGATGAATGTCAGGTGAATTCTTCAAGGGAGAACCAGACCAAATACAATAAATTGAGAGGGGATGTGAAGATGAAAATAAGATTGGCAAAGAGAGAATATGAGAGTAGAATGGCAGTTATCATAAAAGGGAACCCAAAAATCTTCTACCAGCATATAAACAGTAAGCGGGCAGTAAGAGGCGGGGTGGGGCCTATTAGAGACAAAGAAGGTGATATATGCTGAGAGGCGCAGGGCAAGGCTTTTTTTAATTCGTTTATGGGATGTGGGCGTCGCTGGCAAGGCCAGAATTTATTGCCCATCCCTAATTGCCCTTGAGAAGCTGGTGGTGAACTGCCTTCTTGAACTGCTGCAGTCCGTGTGGTGATGGTACTCCCACAGTGCTGTTAGGGAGGGAGTTCCAGGAATTTGACCCAGCGACGATGAAGGATCGGCCGATATACTTCTAAGTCAGGATGGTGTGTGACTTGGAGGGGAACATGGAGGTGGTGGTGTTCCCATGCTCCTGCTGCCCTTGTCCTTCTAGGTGGAAGAGGTCGCGGGTCTGGGAGGTGCTGTCGAAGTAGCCTTGGCGAGTTGCTGCAGTGCATCTTGTAGATGGTGCACACTGCAGCCACGGTGCGCCAGTGGTGGAGGGAGTGAATGTTTAAGGTGGTGGATGGGGTGCCAATCAAGCGGGCTGCTTTGTCCTGGATGGTGTCGAGCTTCTTGAGTGTTGTTGGAGCTGCACTCATCCAGGCAAGTGGAGAGTATTCCATCACACTACTTACTTGTGCCTTGTAGATGGTGGAAAGGCTTTGGGCAGTCAGGAGGTGAGACACTCGCCGCAGAATACCGAGCCTCTGACCTGCTCTTGTGGCCACAGTATTTATGTGGCTGGTCCAGTTAAGTTTCTGGTCCTTGGTGACCACCCAGGATGTTGATGGTGGGGGATTTGGCGATGGTAATGCTGTTGAATTTGAAGAGGCGGTGGTTAGACTCTCTCTTGTTGGAGATGGTCATTGCCTGGCACTTGTGTGGCGCGAATGTAACCTGCCACTTATTAGCCCAAGCCTGAACGTCGCCCAGGTCTTGCTGCATGCGGGCATGGACTGCTTCATTATCTGAGGTGTTGTGAATGGCACTGAACACTGTGCAATCATCAGCGAATATCCCCATTTCTGACCTTATGTTGGAGGGAAGGTCATTGATGAAGCAGCTGAAGATGGTTGGGCCTAGGACACTGCCCTGAGGAACTCCTGCAGCGATGTCCTGGGGCTGTGATGATTGAGCTCCAACCACCACAACTATCTTCCTTTGTGCTAGGTATAGAAACATAGAAACATAGAAAATAGGTACAGGAGTAGACCATTCGGTCCTTCGAGCCTGCACCGCCATTCAATGCGTTCATGGCTGAACATGCTACCTCAGTACCCCATTCCTGCTTTCTCGCCATACCCCTTGATCCCCCTAGTTGTGAGTGTTATATCTAACTCCCTTTTGAATATATTTAGCGAACTGGCCTCAACAACCTTCTGTGGAAGAGAATTCCATAGATTCACCACTCTCTGGGTGAAGAAGTTCCTCCTCAGCTCAGTCCTAAATGGCTTCCCCTTAATCCTTAGACTGTGACCCCTGGTTCTAGTTTTCCCTACCATTGGGAACATTCTGCCCGCATCTAATTTGTCTAAACCAGTCAGGATTTTAAATGTCTCTATAAGATCCCCCCTCATTCTTCTGAACTCCAGAGGATACAAGTTCAGTTGACCCAATCTTTCTTGATATGTCAGTCCGGCCATCCCAGGAATCAATCTAGTGAACCTTCGCTGCACTCCCTCAATAGCAAGAATGTCCTTCCTTAAGTTAGGAGACCAAAACTGCGCACAATACTCCAGGTGTGGCCTCACCAAGGCCCTGTACAACTGCAGCATCACCTCCCTACTCCTGTACTCAAATCCCCTTACTATGAAGGCCATCATTCCGTTTGCTTTCTTGACTGCCTGCTGCACTTGCATTCCCACCTTCAATGACTGATGTACCATGACGCCCAGGTCTCGTTGCACCTCCCCTTTCCCTAATCTGCCACCATTCAGGTAATAGTCCGCCTCTCTATTTTTACCACCAAAGTGGATAACCTCACATTTATCCACATTGTACTTCATCTGCCATACATTTGCCCATTCACCCAACCTGTCCAAGTCACTCTGTAGCCTCCTAGCATCCTCCTCATTGTTCACACTGCCTCCCAATTTAGTGTCATCCGCAAATTTGGAGATATTACATTTAATCCCTTCGTCCAAATCATTAATATACAATGTAAACAGCTGGGGTCCCAGCACCGAACCCTGCGGTACCCCGCTGGTCACTGCCTGCCATTCTGAAAAGTACCCATTTACTCCTACTCTTTGTTTCCTGTGTGCCAACCAGTTCTCAATCCACGTCAACACATTACCCCCAATCCCATGTGCTTTAACTTTGCTCACCAATCTCTTGTGTGGAACCTTGTCGAAGGCCTTCTGAAAGTCCAAATACACCACATCTACTGGTTCCCCCCTGTCCACCCTATTGGAAACATCCTCAAAAAATTCCAGAAGATTTGTCAAGCATGATTTCCCTTTCACAAATCCATGCTGACTTGGACCTATCATGTCGCCACTTTCCAAATGGTCTGTTATGACATCTTTAATAATTGCTTCCATCATTTTACCCACGACCGATGTCAGGCTGACCGGTCTATAATTCCCTGCTTTCTCCCTCCCTCCTTTTTTAAAAGAGGGGTTACAAAAAAAAACCAGCCAGTGAAGAGTTTTCCTCCCGATTCCCATTGACTTCAGTTTTACGAGGGCTCCTTGATGCCACACTCGGTCAAATGCTGCCTTGATATCAAGGGCAGTCACTCTCACCTCACCTCTGGAATACAGCTCCTTTGTCCATCGTAGCCTGGAAGATTTTGGGGGAGGACTTTACACCATACGGCAGCTTGGTGTATGAGTACAGTCCCTTGTGTGTGTTGATGGTGAGATACTGTTGACTCTATTTGTCAACATTCAGCTGAGCTTAAGCGTGCGACAGGTCAAGCTTGGAGAAAACCTTTGACCCAGAGAGTGCTGCATACAAATCTTGCGATGTAGGTAACGGGTACTGCTCATCGTCAACCGCTTGGTTGATGGTAAGTTTGTAGTCACCGCACAAGCGTACAGTCTTGTCTGCTTTAGGCACTACAGCAATCAAGGTAGCCCATTCACTTTTTTCAGTTTTTACCAGCACTCTGTTCTCTCTCAGCTTCGCTAGCTCTTCCTCCATCTGCCTTATCAATGCATAGGGGACCGACCTTTCCTTACAATAGACAGGCTTCGCGTTGGACATGATGCGGATATGCGTGTCATACCCAGTGATGCCCTCATAACTGTCTGAGAACATGCTTTTATACTTTCCCCTCCCCACCTTCAGCATTCCGAAGGGACTGCTCCCTCCGCGACACCCTGGTCCACTCCTCTATCACCCCCAACACCCCTTTCCCTCCCCACGGCACCTTCCCGTGCAAGCGCAGGAGATGCAACACCTGCTCTTTTACCTCCTCCCTTCCCACTGTCCAGGGCCCCAAACACTCCTTCCAGGTGAAACAGCGATTTACTTGTACTTCTTGCAATCTAGTATACTGTATTCGCTGCTCACGATGTGGTCTCCTCTACATTGGGGAGACCAAACGCAGATTGGGTGACCGCTTTGCGGAACACCTCCATTCAGTGTGTAAGTGTGACCCCGAGCTTCCGGTCGCCTGTCACTTTAATTCTCCGCTCCACTCCCACTCAGACCTCACCGTCCTCGGCCTCTTACACTGTTCCACTGAAGCTCAATGTAAGCTCGAGGAACAGCACCTCATCTTTCGATAAGGCACTTTACAGCCTTCCGGACTCAACATCGAGTTCAACAATTTCAGACCATAACCTCGGCCCATGTTTTCTTTTTTGTCTCACATGGCAGCTGTTGATGATTCTGCCATTCCCATTTACACTTCATCTAGAGCCATCTTTTGTTTCTTAACTTGTCCAATCACCATCTCCTTTTGTCTTGCACCATCATCCCTTTTGTCTTTCAATCTCTCCTGCCTTCCAGCCTATCCCAGACCTTCCCTTTTGTTCTTTCCTCCCCTCCCCCCTTTCCCTGCCCGTCACTTGCTTAAAAATCTGTTACTTCTCCAACTTTTTCCAGTTCTTTTTCATGGAGCTGAGCCGTGAACTCTGTTTCTCTCTCCGCGGAAGCTGCCTGACCTGCTGAGTGTTTCCAGCATTTTCTGTTGTTTCAGATTTCCAGCATCCGCAGTATTTTGCTTTTGCTTTTATACTTGTGTCGAGTCGCTTCTTTGAAGCATCTACACTGAAGATGTTTCTCCAGTCTAGTTTTAACTTTCTCAACCAGTCTTTGCCCATGAGGGTTGGCCTGTTGTTGTAGCTCGCTACAATAATAGGCAGCTTTACTGACTGGCCGTTGTGCTGAACTGTACATTCCATTTGTCCACATGTCTCTAGGATTTCTCCGGAGTAGGTCTTTAACTCTACGGTACTCTTTGTAAATGGTATCTGATTAAACTTACTCTCATATGTGTCCTTACTCATGGTAGAGCAGTCCGCCGCTGTGTTGATACACATATCAATATATTGCTCTTACACTGCTCCAACGAAACTCAACGTAAGCTCGAGGAACAGCACCTCATCTTTCTAGGGCAGTTGGAAAGATTAACTGGCAGTGTTCTCTGTCTATATATGCTGTGCCTATATGCATCTCTTCACTTCACCTGATGAAGGAAACATAGAAACATAGAAACATAGAATCTAGGAGCAGGAGTAGGCCATTCGGCCCGTCGAGCCTGCTCCACCATTCAATACGATCATGGCTGATCATCCAAATCCAGTACCCTGTCCCTGCTTTAATCCCCACAGTACACATATCCCACCCTACCCCCGTAACCCCACCTATTTAATTCCCCCTAACATATCCCATCCTATCCCCATAACCCCACATATTTAATCCCCCCCTAACACTAAGGGTCAATTTATCATAGCCAAATCAACCTAACCCGCACATTTTTGGACTGAGGGAGGAAACCGGAGCACCCGGAGGAAACCCACGCAGACACGGGGAGAATGTGCAAACTCCACACAGACAGTCACCCGAGGTCAGATTCGAACCCGGGTCCCTGGCGCTGTGAGGCACCAGTGCTAACCACTATGCCACCGTGTTGCAGCGCTCCGAAAGCTTGTGATTTCAAATAAAGCTGTTGGACTATAACCTGGTGTTGTGCAACTTCTCACATTTGTCCAACCCCCCAGTCCAACCCCGGCATCTCCACATCATGGCATCTTTCTATTAGGCACTTTACAGCCTTCTGGACTTAACATCGAGTTCAACAATTTCAGGCTATAAATTGGCCCCTGTATTTCTTTCTTTCTTCTCTTGTTTCCTCACATGGTAGCTGTTAATGTCGCTGCTATCATCATTCACACATCATCTAGAGCCATCTTTTGTTTCTTAACTTGTCCAATCACCATCTCCTTTTGTCTTGCACCATCATCCCTTTTGTCAGTAAATCTCTCCTGCCTCCCAGCCTATCACAGACCTTCCCTTTATTCTCTCCTCCCCTCCATGCTGCCCCTGCTTAAAAATCTCTCCTCCCCAACCTTTTCCAGTTCTGACGAAGGGTTCGACCTGAAACGTTGACTCTGTTTCTCTCTCCTCGATGCTGCCTGACCTGTTGAGTGTTTCCAGCACTTTCTGTTGTTATTTCAATATATTGCTCGTTGATCAAAAATGTTATATGAAAGTCTTTCTCACGACTGCTAGCGTTGCCGCTAGCGGCATAGATACTGTAGATGCCTAGTTCTTCAACATCAGGTGTGTTCACTTCAATATTGTGAATTCCTCCCTTTTGTTGTCACTTACATTGCAAAGTTGGCAAGCCAGCTGCACGGGATCCTCGGAGCGCTGTGCGCAGCTGACAGGGAACATTGGTTTAGAGGTGACTGATGCACTGGACATGACAAAGTCTATGGGCCCTGATAACATCTCGGCTGTAGTGTTGAAGACCTGTGCACCAGAGCTAGCCGCTCCTCCAGCCAAGCTGTTCCAGTACAGCCCTGACACTGGCATCTAACTGACAATGTGTAAGATTGCCCAGGTACCACCTATCCATGAAAAACAGGATAAATCTAACATATTGTAAGTCATCTCCCACCCTGTTCCCAGTCTGATCCTGGACTCTCAGTCCCACTCCCGCCCTGTTCCCAGTCTGATCCAGGACTCTCAGTCCCACTCCCGCCCTGTTCCCAGTCTGATCCTGGACTCTCAGTCCCACTCCCGCCCTGTTCCCAGTCTGATCCTGGAATCTCAGTCCCACTCCCGCCCTGTTCCCAGTCTGATCCTGGACTCTCAGTCCCACTCCCGCCCTGTTCCCAGTCTGATCCTGGACTCTCAGTCCCACTCTGGCCCTGTTCCCAGTCTGATCCTGGACTCTCAGTCCCACTCCCGCCCTGTTCCCAGTCTGATCCTGGACTCTCAGTCCCACTCCGACCTGTTCCCAGTCTGATCCAGGACTCGGTCCCACTCCCGCCCTGTTCCCAGTCTGATCCTGGACTCTCAGTCCCACTCACACCCTTTTCCCAGTCTGATCCTGGACTCTCAGTCCCACTCCGCCCTGTTCCCAGTCTGATCCTGGACTCTCAGTCACACTCCCGCCCTGTTCCCAGTCTGATCCTGGACTCTCAGTCCCACTCCGCCCTGTTCCAAGTCTGATCCTGGACTCTCAGTCCCACTCCGCCCTGTTCCAAGTCTGATCCTGGACTCTCAGTCCCACTCCGCCCTGTTCCCAGTCTGATCCAGGACTCGGTCCCACTCCCGCCCTGTTCCCAGTCTGATCCTGGACTCTCAGTCCCACTCACACCCTGTTCCCAGTCTGATCCTGGACTCTCAGTCCCACTCCGCCCTGTTCCAAGTCTGATCCTGGACTCTCAGTCCCACTCCCGCCCTGTTCCCAGTCTGATCCTGGACTCTCAGTCCCACTCCCGCCCTGTTCCCAGTCTGATCCTGGACTCTCAGTCCCACTCCCGCCCTGTTCCCAGTCTGATCCTGGACTCTCAGTCCCACTCCCGCCCTGTTCCCAGTCTGATCCTGGACTCTCAGTCCCACTCACACCCTGTTCCCAGTCTGATCCTGGACTCTCAGTCCCACTCCCGCCCTGTTCTCGCCCTGTACCCAGCCTGGTGAAAATGGCCCCAGTGTGTTTACAGCAGGACTGAATTGAAGGGACTTTGTGCTGGGTAATTGCTCTGGATCTGGATTAACGCAGCCGAGTGTCTTCTCTCTCAGGTTTGAAGCCGGCAATCACCTCTGAGGGTTTGGAACTGACCTATGCCACCAACCACCTGGGCCCATTCCTCCTGACAAGCCTGCTGCTGGGTGAGTGATTCTCTCTGCATTGATGATAATACAGGTCAATAAGGCCATAAAAAGCAAACCAAGCATTGGGTTCATTTCTAGAGGGATAGAAATGGAAAGCAGAGAAGTTATGCTAAACTTGTATGGAACCTTGGTTCGATCACACTTGGAGCACTGTGCACAGTTCTGGTCGCCGTATTATAAAGGATATAGAGGCACTGGAGAAGGTGCAAAAATGATTGACAAGAATTAGACCAGAACTGAGAGATTATATCTATCAGGATGCTTTGGCAACAAGAGTAGGTCAGAGGCGAGGTATTCTGCAGCGAGTGTCTCACCTCCTGACTCCCCAAAGCCTTTCCACCATCTACAAGGCACAAGTAAGGAGTGTGATGGAATACTCTCCACTTGCCTGGATGAGTGCAGATCCAACAACACTCAAGAAGCTCGACACCATCCAGGACAAAGCAGCCCGCTTGATTGGCACCCCATCTACCACCTTAAACATTCACTCCCTCCACCACCAGCGTACCGTGGCTGCAGTGTGTTCCATCTACAAGATGCACTGCAGCAACTCGCCAAGGCTTCTTCGGTAGCACCTCCCAAACCCACAAACTCTTCCACCTAGAAGGACAAGGGCAGCAGGCGCATGGGAACACCACCACCTCCACGTTCCCCTCCAAGTCACACACCATCCTGACTTGGAAGTATATCGGCCGTTCCTTCATCGTCGCTGGGTCAAAATCCTGGAACTCCCTCCCTAACAGCACTGTGGGAGTACCTTCAACACACAGACTGCAGCGGTTCAAGAAGGCAGCTCACCACCACCTTCTCAAGGGCAATTAGGGATGGGCAATAAATGCCGGCCTTGTCAGCGATGCCCACATCCCATAAACAAATTTTTAAAAAAGGAAAGCTTGAACAGGCTGGAGCTCTTTTCTCTAGAAAAGAGAAGGCTGAGGGGTGACCTGATAGAGGTCCTTAAGATTATGAAAGGGTTCGATAGGGTAGACGAGACCAGAACTAGGGGCCATCAATATAAGATAGTCACTAATAAATCCAATAGGGAATTCAGGAGAAACTTCTTTACCCAGAGAGTGGTGAGAATGTGGAACTCGCTACCACAGGGAGTGGTTCAGGTGAATAGTTAAGAGGCATTCAAGGGGAGGCCAGATGAACAAACACCTGAGGGAGAAAGGAATAGAAGGTTATGTTGATGGGGTGAGATGAGGAGGGGTGGGAGGAGGCTCGTGTGGAGCATAACCACCAGCACAGACCAGTTGGGCCGAATGGCCTGTTTCTGTGCTGTACATTCTATGTAATTCTATGTCGTTCTGTCACAATCTCGTTTCCAATTTTTAGATTTGGTGAAGTGCTCGCAGAATGCACGGATTGTGAATGTCTCTTCGATGATTCACAGATGGGGGGAGGTAGACTTCAGGCAGATGAGAGGCGACAACCTGCCAAACTCCCTGGGAAAGTTGATGTACAACAACACCAAACTAATGAACGTCCTGTTCACACTGGAGCTGTCCAATCAACTCCGTCACACAGGTAGGAACAGCCGGGGATGGAGGGGGGGATGGGGTCTGTCGCTAAGAGTCAGTGTTCACCCGGACATTCAATACTGTGCGTTTATGAGGGCCGCAATCATTAGTAATCCAGAGGCCTGGACTAATAATCCAGAGAACGTGAGTTCAATTCCTACCATGGCGGTTTGAGAATTCGAATTCAGTCAATTAAAATCTGGAAATAAAAAGCTGGGGTCAGTAAACATGACCATGAAGCTGTGGGATTGTTGTTAAAAACCCAACTGGTTTCACTGATGTCCGTTAGGGAAGGAAACCTGCCGTCCTTACCCGGTCTGGGCCTATATGTGACTCCAGACCCACACCAACGTGGTTGACTCTTAACTGCCCTCAGTTGTATTAAGAAGGCGGCTCACCACCACCTTCTCAGGGCAGCTAGGGATGGGCAATAAATGCTGGCCTTGCCAGCGACGCCCACATCCCATAAACAAATGAAAAAGGTGCCTGACGGGATGAGCTGGGACGCTGAGATGGAAAAGATTTAAGGAGGTTGCTGAAGGTGGGGAGAGATATTGCAGGATGGAGGTTTAGACAGAGCTTCTCAACGACTGCTGCAATGTTGGGATGCAGGAGTGGACCTGTAGCCAGGCTCAGTCCCAGTTAAAACCCACAAAGACTGAGTGAACCATTCGCTTCCGTTGGAAGGTGAGTCAGAGCTGCAACTCGCCATCACATCACTGACCTGGGGAGATCTTTCCTCCTCTCACTGTCGGGCATGACCTGTCCTTTATTTGAGGTGCGCTCTGTTGCTGTGCTCCCGCACCCTCCACAGGACACGTTGCCAATGATATTCCCATCCAGGGCCAGGTGGAGAATCCAGCCCCAGACAGATGTTGAGGTGGAACCCGGTGTGCCGGTTTGGTGAGTGGGGGCGTATCTGGGAGTGGGAGGAGGATGGTGCGGGCGGCACTGTCAAAGCCTTTGGAGAGATGAAGGAGAATGAGGAGGGATAGTGCATCATGGTCACCGTCGCAGAGAATGGCGTTCGTGGCTTGGGTTTGAGCTGTTGTGGTGCCGTGCAAGGGGTGGAGAAACCTGAATGGAAAGATTGAACCCACTCCCCCCGAAACATTAACACCCCCTCCGAAACATGAACCCTCCAGTGATTGTAGGACTGTGCAGCATAGTGGAGGAGGGCAGTTTTGTGTGCTGTAATTAATGAGGCTGAGAGTTGTATTTCAGGACTCTTATTACCTTGATAACTCTAGTTAGATCATTAAACTTATTTCTACCATTTCCACCATGCTCTTGGTACAATAAAGTCATAGAGTCATAGAGTTTATACAGCGCAGAAAGAGGCCCTTCGGCCCATCGTGTCCGCGCCGGCCATCAAGCCCTGTCTATTCTAATCCCATTTTCCAGCACTTGGTCCGTAGCCTTGTATGCTATGGCGTTTCAAGTGCTCATCTAAATGCTTCTTGAATGTTGTGAGGGTTCCTGCCTCTACCATCCTTTCAGGCAGTGAGTTCCAGATTCCAACCACCCTCTGGGTGAAAAAGTTTTTCCTCAAATCCCCTCTAAACCTCCTGCCCCTTACCTTGAAACTATGCCCCCTGGTTATTGACCCCTCTACTAAGGGGAAAAGTTCCTTTCTATCTACCCTATCTATGCCCCTCATAATTTTGTACACCTCAATCAGGTCCCCCCTCAGCCTTCTCTGCTCTAAAGAAAACAACCCCAGCCTGTCCAGTCTCTCTTCATAGCTGAAGCGCTCCAGCCCAGGTAACATCCTGGTGAATCTCCTCTGCACCCTCTCCAATGCAATCACATCCTTCCTATAGTGTGGCGACCAGAACTGCACACAGTATTCCAGCTGTGGCCGAACTAGCGTTTTGTACAGCTCCATCATAACCTCCCTGCTCTTATATTCTATGCCTCGGCTAATGAAGGCAAGTATCCCATATGCCTTCTTAACCACCTTATCTACCTGTCCTGCTGCCTTCAGGGATCTATGTACATGCACACCAAGGTCCCTCTGATCCTCTGTCCTTCCTAGGGTCCTACCATTCATTGTGTATTCCCTTGCCTTGTTAGTCCTCCCAAAATGCATCACCTCACACTTTTCAGAGTTAAATTCCATTTGCCACTGTTCTGCCCATCTAACCAACCCGTCTATATCGTCCTGTAGCCTGAGGCTTCCCTCCTCGCTATTTACCACTCCACCAATTTTCGTGTCATCTGCGAACTTACTGATCATATCTCCTACATTCATATCTAAATCATTAATGTACACTACAAACAGCAAAGGACCCAGCACCGATCCCTGCGGTACACTACTGGACACAGGCTTCCAGTCACAAAAACAACCTTCGACCATCACCCTCTGCCTCCTCCCACTTAGCCAATTTTGGATCCTATGCGCCAAGTTGCCCTGGATCCCATGGG
Organism: Squalus acanthias; assembly: GCA_030390025.1. NCBI lineage: Eukaryota > Metazoa > Chordata > Chondrichthyes > Squaliformes > Squalidae > Squalus > Squalus acanthias. The sequence continues at coordinate 17,800 of JASTWF010000035.1, forward strand.
CTCTTACCTTTTTGACCAGTCTCCCATGCGGGACTTTGTCAAAAGCCTTACTGAAGTCCATGTAGACCACATCAACTGCACTACCCTCATCCACACACCAAGTCAACCCCTCGAAAAATTCAATCAAATTGGTTAGACATGATCTCCCCCTGACAAAGCCATGCTGACTATCCTTGATTAATCCTTGCCTCTCCAAGTGGAGACTAATTCTGTCCCTCAGAATTTTTTCCAATAATTTCCCTACCACTGATGTTAGACTCACTGGCCTGTAATTCCCTGGTTTATTCCTACTACCCTTCTTGAATAATGGTACTACGTTAGCTGTTCTCCAGTCCTCTGGCACCTCCCCTGTGGCCAGAGAGGTTCTGAAAATTTGTGTCGGAGCCCCTGCAATCTCCTCCCTTGCCTCACACAGCAGCCTGGGATACATCTCGTCTGGGCCTGGGGATTTATCCACTTTTAAGCCCGCTAAAACTGCTAGTACCTCCTCCCTCTCAATACTAATTTGTTCAAGTATATCACATCCCCCTGCCTGATTTCTATGCCTACATCTTACTTCTCCATAGTGAACACAGATGCAAAATATTCATTTAAAACCCCATCTACATCTTCTGGCTCTACACACAGATTGCCACTTTGGTTCCTAATGGGCCCTACTCTTTCCCTGGTTATCCTCTTGCCCTTAATATACTTATAAAACACCTTGGGATTTTCCTGTATTTTGCCCGCCAGTGTTATTTCAAGCCCTCTCTTTGCTCTCCTAATTTCTTTAAGTACCCCCCTGCACTTTCTATACTCCTCTAGGGCTTCCACTGTTTTTGGTCCTTTGTATCTGCCAAAAGCCTCCCTTTTTTTCCGAATCCATTCTCGTGTATCCCTTGACATCCAGGGTTCCCTGGGCTTGTCGGTCCCACCCTTGACCTTTACGGGAACATGTTGCCGTTGTACTCTCTCTATTTCCTTTCTGAATGACTCCCACTGCTCTGATGTGGATTTTCCTACAAGTAGCTGATCCCAGTCCACTTTGGCCAGATCCTGCCTTATCATATTGAAGTCGGTGTTAGATCAGAATTGGGACTTTTTCACAGGGGCCCACTTCTGACACCGGGACTAATTAAAGTCCTAAGAGGTCACCCCTGCTCCCGGCATCCCAATTACTCACCAACGGGCCTTACTGTTACATCGAATTTGGAGCAAAACCAGACGGAGACGGAACTGAAGACAAAGTAAAAGTTTATTGGAAACTAGCCAGAAGGCTTTGTGCACAAAGGGAGACAGGTTGATCTCCTCAGACTCGAACCCAACTCTCCAAGGATAAATTACATACAAGCATTGATATACCTTTTGATACGCAACACCCACAGGTTACAAAAGTGGGCGTGCACATAGAAACAGCGTCGCTACCATTGCTCCCTTATTGGTTAATGATCAGTCACTCAATGTTGGGAGACGCCTTGAAATGTTCTGTGACATTAAACATAACACATAGTTGTTATACATAGGGCCTTCATCTAGTCTCTGGGGGCGAGGTCTACCAGACTCCATCTTGTCTCTTAATCAAGGTCGTACCACGCTTATCTTTCCTTTCCCATATTGTTGTATTTTCTGTAAGGGGTTATGTCGTGCTTGTATCACAGATGGTGCTGGTGCGGGGTTAGGCCTTCGTTGCCTAATACTATTGCTTGCTCTGGTCTCCGGCCAGCCTTGTTGCAATAAGCACCTGTGAGTGGTTCGACCCACTCGCCCTTACGGTTCTAACACTGGACTTAGGTGCGAGAGCAGTAATGCAGAGAAAAACTCAAATAGACCCGGTTGAATAGTACAAACTGGAAATCTTTATTGCATAGCGTCCAAAATCATGAAGTACATGTCATAGGCGCAAATTAACGAGAGTACAAGTATACATACATTCATAAAGCTTGGTCTATGGTAATGAAGAACGCACGGCACATCGTAAAAAGGGGAACACATTATACTTTATCCTTAATAAAACCACCCTCCCTTATCAATACCTACACTACATCTAGATTTGTAGGATCGGGAAACATGCTCACCACTCGTGTTACTTCGGAGAATTTTTAAGTGAGGCACTCGGCTCGTTTCGCTGCAGCGCCTGACTGTCACGTGTTTGGAGGGGTCTCTGTACCCCACTTGTTTATCTTCGCTGCTGCGGCAAGCAGGCTGGGCTCCCCGTTGTCATGAAGAACTCGACAGCACTCGGGCCCGGCTGTAGAATTCAAAAAAAAGTCTTCCTGTACCGACACCGGTTGTCGGTAGGATTCAAAGAAAAGTCTTCAACTGTGCAGTAACCTGTAGAGTTCAAGAAATGGGTCGTATATTTTCGGGCGCGGTCGGGGTTTACTGACCGCGGCGGCACGTGGATTCTTCTTCTTCTCTTGTCATCTCGTCTTGTCTTGTTGGGCCTTCGGGTCCAAACACCATTTACCGACTCTCGGGATGGTGCACCCGATCACTGGCCTTCGTCGAGGCGGCTCGTTCCAATTGAGCTCCACCCAACATTCGAATAACCGTCCAGTGCGGCTAAAGTCCAGAGTCAACAGAGTCCAGAGAAAACACAGAAGTTCAGCCCGAGTCAAGAGACCGCAGAGATAAGAGTCGAATCAAGAGACCGATGGACATTTGCTCACTATAGTTATAGTGCTGTGTTCCCTTATCTCCCGCCCAAATCTTAATGCTTGTCCTTTGTGAAATATTGGCGCTCAAAACTCCCAGCATGGGGCGATTCTTGTCTTTAACGGGTTTCGGTAGTACCTGAAACTGGCCAACTTCCCGTTAATGTTTTCCCCATTGTTGGCCCAGCCAGGATCGTATGAACCGTCTCCCTGACTGGTTTTGGGGGCCCCCGAATACTTGTTTAATCACCCGAGAATGGCTCTCTCATTGTAGAGCCGTGGAGGTATTTGTGTATTGATGTGTCTGGATGGGCCTTCGATTGCCCAGTACAATTGTCCTTACTTGTGCATGGAAAACGATTCCAGCACTCATATCTTTTGCTATTGTCACAAATGCAAACAGGTTGCATCCTGTCTTTATCAGTGCTTATCGAGTATGATCCCGCCTTATATTGAAAAATATTTATTCGAACGCCATCTTGTCTGCCCACTGAAATTCTGGAAGCTTCTGCCACGATGCGCGGTGGCCATTTTACAGGCTTCTGTGTCCTTTATATCATGACAGCATTTCGTTTAAATAAACTGATCAAACGAATTTGCTTCTATCTTGTTATTTCGAATCGCGATAATTGCGAAACTTTACAGTCCCTCCTGTTGATGCGAATAACTCCGCTTATCGTATCAATTAAAAGTGGTGGTGAGCAAAATTATCCCGATTCTCCACATCCAAACACTCCCTTAACTTAAACTATCTATGGTCTCCATGCCGTCCTCATTTCCCAGGGAAATTACATTGTTTAAACTTGGACAAACCGTAGGCAGCATTGCCTTTAAACTTACATTGCGAATACGCCTTCCAGGTGCAACAGGCCGATGCCTCTCGCACCACCTGTATGTGCATGTTTTTATTATACAAGGAAAAATAATCAAAACAACTCTTTTAAAATACAAAGGTTCTAAACTTAGTTACACATCTACATAACTAAACAATCAATTACAAAACACACATGGTAAAATGGAGCGGCGTCATCCTGGCCGTTTACACGGTACTTTTCTCATTCACGCGCACGTAACGTTCTCTCCACTCCCCTGTGTTCTCCTGCTTTGTGAGGCGTTTGCCTCTCTTGCAGTGTACGACCAATAGGTACACTACAATTATAACTTGGCACACAACCGAAATGTGGGAGGCTATCCTGATCCATGACGGAACTTCAATATTGGTGAACAGGTCCCACCACGGTGGGATTACTATGTCCAAAATTTCTGTCCCTATTTCGACAGTCTTTTGTTCCAGGGTGTAAAAATGTTTTTGTGATACCGCGACGGCTTTCAAAAGCTTGGTGAGGTGTTCAGGGAGAGGGGGAATGATGTATCCGAAATGCGTGTCGAATCGCTGCAAGTCGGTGAAATTCTCTTTTACTGTAAGATGAACAGTGGATGGTTCAGGGATCGGGACAATTCGCTGTTGTGCCACTTGAACTTCAGCCCTGGGTTTAAAACAGAAACTGCTGTCACTCACCGGACACCGGCTGTGCTGTCCATGCTGGTAGTGTTGCGCTGCAGTGGTAACGCAATATGTTCCACCCCCTATGTATGCCACCTGCGGAGGCACATGATCTTGTGTCATTGCCTCCATGGTGCAATTCATGGGCTTGGCGCCAGCCGTTCTGAACCCGCATTGTGGTGTTGAAAAGGCATTCAAGTGCTGGGGACACAGGATGATGTGTGCTCCCCGGCCACGACAACCCGAAAGGTCGGTACCTGTCATCGTTTGCTCCCAGCGGATGACGTAAGGTGGGACCGCTGCGTAGCGAATGTGGGCTCTCCCCTGAATGACACCAATGTTCTCCACCCGATACACCGGGGCGGGCTTTGCTGTGTCGCCCATGATGGTATGGTTTGACCGTCCGCAGTCCACGGGGACTGGGTATGCCTCTGAGGCTAGCCTGAGCTGGCACGGGCTTAATGCGTTCTGAAAAGGGTGGAGCGCCTGCAGGTGTTTGTTACTTATCCAGGACGGGACCAAACCTTGTTTTAAATCCTCCAAATGACTGCGGCCCTCGCCCAGTAACCACGCCCCGTATAGTACGCACACCTCGTTCTGCGCAGCTTGATCGGATGCGTTCCGATCTTCCCTGATCAGGGCATTTACCGTTCTCGCATGCTTCTCCAGCTCTGCTATAATCTCCTTTAAGTGTAGTGTCATGGCCTGGTCCTCATGTAACTCAGACCCTACTGCCTTGTTTTCGCTTGTGATGATGCTTTTTAATTGTGTTTTTAAACCATTGATCTGGGTCTGCAGCTCCACGTTGTCTAGAGCGTTGACCACAGATGTTCCTGTATTAAAGGCAGTGAACATGTCGTTCACAATACCCCTTCTTTGTCTCCCCACCTGACCCAAAACTTCGTGTGCTGTGGTGTACAAGCTTGTTTTGTCAATCTCCGCAAAATCAAACTCGTAGAATTGTCTGAACATGTTTGTCAACAGGACCTGGTACAATTGTTCCGTTTCTTTGGGACACCACTCTGGTAAACGCACCTCGGTGAGATTTAGAATCACCGAAGCCACCGTGTAATGTACCCCTTGAAATAGTATCTGGTCTGTTGGGACCAGTACCAAACCATTCCCGGGCCCCTTAGTGGTTTTAGGGCACCCTTCCTCCTGAGCCAAAACCACCGGAATCGTGGGCGGAGCCTTGCGTGGGCGCGTGATGAGTTCAGTGGCGTTTACCGGGATCGGGGAGAATGGAGCTCCGCACCCCTTTGTGCTGACATCCCACCTCATCCCTTTCCCGTTATCCTGCCACTGGTGTACGAAAAATATGGATATACCCTTGGGGCAAACGTACTTCGATCCCCACATACAAACATATATTCCCTCATCCAGTTCCCACCATTTGTCCCAACAGACTTTCAATTGTCCGTTAGTCCACGTAATTGTCCGATGGGTATTGTTACCCAATCGCTCCCACTCGACCGAGGAATTTCTCATAGTCTTGATTAACTTCCGTAACCACCACCATCGGCTCAACGGGACCTTCCCATTGCATGTCAAACAAATCCTTTTGCCGACGGTGACGCTGATTCTGGGTGCAATGATCCTCACTCTGGGGCACAGTAAAGAAGTCTCTTTGTAGGCAAATCCGGATGCGCTGGAGTATTCCGTTGAATTCGTTCCCAGCCATCCCGGCCACCTTCCCTTGTGGAAATAAGTGGCGGTTTCCTCAGCCTTTCGCTCCCCGGTCCCATCCGTCATGATGGGGCCCGTGTCCCCGGAGCAACCAAACACAACGACATCCTTGGTGAGGCCCCGATAGGCCAATCCATATCCGATCGTTGCGAGCACTATCAGAATCCGTTCCATCTTTCCTGGTTCCTGTGATCAGATAAAATGATGTAGCCAGCCTCCCAAGAGTCTCTGGCTTTTGTGAAGGGTGAGCGGGTCCCTTGACCTCGTCTCACATATAACGACATGTATGCTGGATAGACTTTAACTATTCCTATCTCTAACTCCCATCATTTATCTTTTACTTTTAAAATTAAACTACAAACTTACCAAACTTACAAAACTTAAACTTAAACTTATCCTAAACTTAAACTGTACAGCGCCGCCCGTTCCCAGGGCGGCCTACCTAAATTCTGCGAAGGCTGCCCCGAGCTTTTCCCAGTGGTGGGAGGGCACTGACCCCTTCCTTTGATCTGCCGCAGCCTGTCGCCGCTGCGCTGGGACTGGGATCTCCCTGGGCTGCCTTGACCTTGAACTTACGCCTGGGGGTGCACGGGGGATTCGGCCACGACTTCCTGGGCTGGGGTGTCCGACCTGACCTACGGAGGGCTACTTTGGGCAAGATTTCCAGGGCCGACGGACCAGGAACCAAGACTTCCACCGTCGCGGCCTGTGGTTCCACCACAGCCGCTGGCTCCGTCTCCCCTGGCTCCGCCCCCCTGAACTCGGGATTTGCAGTTTCTGGCTCCACCCTACTTGGCCCAGTATGTGGTCCTCCACTCGCAATCCCTACCTTCCCCAAGGGCAAGACTTCCAGGGCCGACGGACCGGGTACCGAGACTTCCACCGTCATGGCCGGTGGTCCTACCACAGCCGCTGGCTCCGTCTCCCCTAGCTCCGCCTCCCTGGGCTCGGGATCTGCAGTTTCCGATTCCACCCTGTGTGGATCTCCACTCGCAGCCCCTATCTCCCCTGAGCTTGAGTCGAGGACGAAACTTTCGTCCTCCGACCCCAGCACCTCTCCGATCGGGTCACTACCTTGGTCAAGCTCCTCGAGCTCTTCCTCACCTGAATCCCAACACCAAGAAAAGATCCTACACTTTTCTAGAATGTCCTCTCCCCTCAAGCAGGCTGCTTTACCGGTCTGTGTGCCCTGTGGTCCTACCCGGGGCTGCGAGTCCCCACTCGCAGGTCTGGCCCCTGTGATTGGCCCCTGTGCTCCCGGCTTATACAACTTGCACTGGTTAATGTGGAACCATTTCGTGCGCCGAGGTACCTTTACAGCGTACACCATGGGACTCGCTTTATCTACAATACTGTAGGGTCCCATATACAGTGGTTCCAAACTCCCTACTCTGGCATAGTTCCTAACCATGACCTGATCTCCGACTTCCCACTCCTGCTTCTTACGGGGTTCCAGCAACAGGCGATTGCCCTGATGCTGTCTTCCCATGTTCCCAGCTGCCTGCTCATAAACCTGCTTCAGGCGTTCCAAGAGGGTCTGGACAAACTTGTCCCGTTTCACCTCTTGGAGCTGTACCTCAGTGAGCACCGGGGCTAGGACATGGGTGGGGGTTCGCATGATCCTACCAGTCATCACCTCGTACGGGGAATACCCCGTACTCTTCGACTGGCTGGCCCGGATTCCCATGAGGACGAGAGGCAGAACCTCCGCCCATTTTTGGGGCGAGTTCATAGTCTCTTTCCTCAGCTTCTCCTTGAGGGTCCGGTTCATGCGTTCAACAATCCCGGATGACTGGGGATTGTGCGCTACGTGCCACTTCCCTTCAATGCCCAAAAGCATGAGGGTGTTCTGCATCACCTGGCCGGTGAAATGACTCCCTTGGTCTGACTCCACGAAACGGGGGAGACCCCACCGCGAGAACACTTCCCGGACCAAGATCTTGGCAGTACCCAGCGCCGTAGCTGTTCTACAGGGGAAGGCTTCTACCCATTTGGAAAACACATCCACCAAGACGAGGCAGTATTTGTAGCCTCCCTGGGTGGTGGGCAGGGGCCCTATGCAATCGATCTGTATCGACTGTCATGGTCCTTCCACCCTCCTGATGTGCCCCATGTGCACTTTCCTTTTCTGGGGGTCTGGGTTGTTTGCAGCGCACACAAGACAGTTTGCACAGAACTCGCGGACCTGCTCCCTGAGTCTTGGCCACCATCCCGCCTGCTCTACCCGTTGCCAGGTAACCTCAGGCCCGGGGTGTCCTGCCCCCGGCCCCTCATGAGCCAACTGGAGGAATTCCCTCCTGTGCTGCTGCGGCACAACCCACTGTTCTTTGCGGAACAGCATGCCTTCTTTAACGGAAAGGGTTGCCGTACTGTACGGGCCCTCTACCTGCTTACCCTCAGTAATCGTTCTGAGAACTGCTTTTAGGGCGGGATCCTGGTTCTGGACGGTCTTAAGGTCTAGGGGCAGTGCTACCCTGGTGTTCCCGGGATTCCCTTCCCTGCCTTGGATCGCTGCCACGGGTCCGGGTCCATAGGGGTCCCAGAAAATGCCGTTACGGGCACCCTCCCTGGCTAGCGCATCCGCCTGCTGGTTGCCCTCCCCGCGGGGCTCTGTGGAGGAGTGAGCCTTCACCTTATGGATGAAAATCTCCCCTTCCTCCCCTACTGCTGCTAGGATCTTTCCAGCAAGGGCTTCACCGTTAAAGGTCGCCCGTCCGCGGAGGTGTATCCGCGGCGGGACCAAATGGCCAGGTATTCCGTACACGAATTGCACGTAAACATACTGTCCGAACAAATCGTGTATGGGGTTGGGAAAATTTCTGGGTGGGTAACGACGTACGCCACCGCAGACAGCTCAGCCTGCTGCGCGCTCATGGTGCTGGGGAGTTTAATCGCCAGGGCAAGGTTTGCCGCAGGGTCATAAACTCCACACCCTGTGAGTCGTTCGCCAGCGGACATTGTGCTGGAACCATCAACATAAATCTCGCGACCTGTGGGATGTATCCCGGCCCGTAAACCTATGTTGACCTCCCACACCCCTTCCACCGAACACCGGTGGGCTGTTCCGGGGTATACCAAGTTGGCCGCAAGCCTGGGCTCGCAAAGACCTTTAACTCTCAGATCCATCTGGGAAAGGAGAAGGGTCCAGCGCGCAATTCGAGCGCTGCTTACGGTCCCATCCTTAATCCTCCCATCTAGAAGCATCTTAGTTGGTGTGTGATGGGTGAGGAGAGTGATGGGAGAGAGCCCTGTGAAGATCGCTGATCTTTTCATAGCCCAATGCGTGGCTAAAAGATGCCTTTCGCAATTGGAGAAACTCCTCTCCACATCCGTTAACACCCTGGACGAATAGACAACCGGCCTCAGCTTGCCGTGACGCTCTTGGAGCAGCACAGCGCTCAAGCTGTCTCCGCTGGCAGCTACCTCCAGGAAAAACTCCTTCCCCCCATCTATGGCCCCTAAAGCTGGCGCGGTCTGTAAATCCCTTTTTAACTTCTCGAATGCAGCCTGGCAACCCTCGTCCCAAAACCACTCCACTCCCTTATGGAGGAGTCGGAGCAGCGGTGTCTCTCCTCTATAGATGTCCATCTCTCCTCCATAGCAGACAATCTATTTTGAAGAGTCACCATGTTTTCGTTAGTCTGACGATTTATGTCCTCCATGGCGGTTGCCACCCTCTCCATGGCGGAACGTTCATGCACCATTGCCTCCACAAAGGCAGTGCTCATGTTACAGATGGACTCCTCCATTCTCAGTAACCCTGGAGACAAAACCTGTCAGAGACTCCTGCACTTGTTCCTGGAGTTCCAGCTCTCTTTCTGGATGGCCCCAGAGGCACAGGGTCGACATGCAGCTGAGCAGAGCTGGGAGCACCCTACGGCCTCCGACGAGGACTCTCCACTGCTGTCCTGTCTCCACCACCTGCTGATGCTCACTTGTGTGTTGGGATACACCAGGTGACAACACTACTCTATCTCGCGAAGGACCCACTGAGGTGTGCGTCTCTGCGCTAGTGCTGGGTGCGCTCAATCCTGCTGATGCTGCGCCCTCAGAGGTTGCAGCTTCCTCTGAGGAGTCTTCTGGCTCTTTCTCCTGGACAGTGGGGAGGGGAGCTCTCAATGGTCCTGTGGGGGAGTAAAGGCATGAGGTAGACATGTGATATTAACGTAGCAGGCACATCGACTTGTGCAGATGATCATAACTCAATCTGTATGAACATCAGATGCCATATCAGTCACTGATGCAATGTAAATGAGAGGGCTGCAAATTTATTCTGTCACCAGCTTGCTCTACTGCGCCCGTCTGACCGTCCCCCACTTCCAGATCCTCAGCACCTCCTACGATGTCGAGAGCAGCTTCCTCAGCGGTGATCAGCTGGGCAATGGAAGGTGGCCCTCCTCCTGTCCTGGCCCTCTTCCTCTTATTGTGGGCTCTCTATTCCTGCAATGAGGGACACAAGTGGAGTTTGAGTGAGAATGTTGGAGTGAGTGTAGAGAATCCATAGCATAGATGCTTAGAGGGAGACAAAGATGGAGTGAGGTGCCAATACCAAGGCCCATCCCTGTGCGTTGTTAGTTGTCATTGCATAACTGTGATAGCGAGTGTGAGGGGTGCATAGTAGAATGGTGAAGTGATTGTGTACATAGAGAGCGAGGGATGGTTAAGGGTGCAAGGGATGTAAGGGTAAAGTGGGATGTGCAGGAGTAGGTTGACAATGCAGAGTGCTGGTGATGAGAGGAGATGGGGAGCAGATTGAGGGTAAGTGTGATGTTATACTCACTGTTCCTGAGCGTACCAGGTCATTGAACCTTTTCCTGCACTGCACCCAGGTTCGAGCACACAACGGTCTGGAGCTGACCTCCTCAGCAATTTGCAGCCAGGCTGCTTTGCTGTGGAGGCTTCCTCCGTCCAGAGGATGGGAATATTACCTCCTTGTGCCCTCTCACTCCCTCCACAAGAGCATGGAGGGAGTCATCATCAAATCAGGGAGAGGCTTGGCTCTTGTAGCAGTCATTTTCACAAGTGGTACAACGAGAAGCAGCAGGAAAGGATGGATGAGAAACAATGCTGCATGGGCCCCTTAAATACAGCTGGCTGACAGACGTCAGCAGAGGCGAGCAGCAGACCCGAACCCACTGATTGGGCCCAGTACCGCGCACGGAGACCTTAATCAGGCCACTTAAGGGAAAATCTTAATTCCTGGGCGGCTGAAAGCGGCAGCGGGACCGGAACCCGCCGAACATCAAAGCCGCCTCCAACCCGCCTCCATTGATAAAATCGCAGCCAAAGAGTCTGCAAAGGGATATAGATAGGTTAAGTGAGTGGGCAAAAAATTGGCAGATGGAGTATAATGTGGGAAAATGTGAGGTTATCCACTTTGGTAGGAAAAATAAAAAAGCAAAATATTATTTAAATGGAGAGAAACTACAGAATGCTGCGGTACAGAGGGATCTGGGTGTCCTCGTACATGAAACACAAAAGGTTAACATGCAGGTACAGCAAGTAATTAGGAAGGCAAATGGAATGTTGGCCTTTATTTCAAGGCGGATAGAGTATAAAAGTAGGGAAGTCCTGCTACAACTGTTTTGGGTGCTGGTGAGACCACACATGGAGTACTGCGTGCAGTTTTGGTCGTCTCATTTAAGGAGGGATATACTTGCATTGGAGGCAGTTCAGAGAAGGTTCACTAGATTGATTCCTGAGATGAAGGGTTTGTCTTATGAAGAAAGGTTGAGCAGGTTGGGCCTATACTCATTGGAGTTTAGAAGAATGAGAGGTGACCTTATTGTAACATATAAGATACTGAGGGGGCTTGACAAGTTCGATGCAGAGAGGATGTTTCCCCTCGTGGGGAAATCTAGAACTAGGGGGCATAGTTTCAGAATAAGGGGTCGTCCATTTAAGACGGAGATGAAGAGGAATTTCTTCTCTCAGAGGGTCGTGAATCTTTGGAATTCTCTACCCCAGAGAGCTGTGGAGGCGGAGTCATTGAATATATTCAAGGCGCAGATAGACAGATTTTTGAAAAACAGGGGAATCAAGGGTTATGGGGAGCGGGCGGGAAAGTGGAGTTGAGGCCAAGATCAGATCAGCCATGATCTTATTGAATGGCGGGGCAGGCTCGAGGGGCCGAATAGTATAGATGCATTTAAGGGGAGGCTAGATAAACATATGAGGGAGAAGGGAATAGAGGGTTATGCTGATAGATTTAGATGAGGAAAGACGGGAGGAGGCTCGAGTGGAGCACAAACGCTGGTATGGACTGGTTGGGCCAAATGGCCTGTTTCTGTGCCGTATATCCGATGTAATCCTGCGTAACTATTTATGTGTTTATAACATTTTTTGAAATCAGGAGTTGTGTTTGGAAATCAGCCTCCTGCTGGAATCGTGACTAAAGTGTCTTCTGGGCTCCGGCAGGTGTGACGGTGAATGCTGTTCACCCGGGACTGGTGATGACGGAGATAATGAGGAATCAAAGATTGTACTTGCGAGTCATCTTGAATCTGATCGGAACCTTTTTCTTCAAGGTCAGTGCCCAAGAGAAGCATCAGTCACACGCCCGCCTCCACTGGCACTCGATGCCAAGGGCAACACTGAATGATTCACTGTGTGTCCGTGGAGTCTAATAACGAGGTCATTAAACCCTGTCCCAATCAATGAGTCGGTCATTAAACCCTGTCCCAATCAATGAGTCGGTATTTAAATCTCTTGCTACAATAATTCTACTCCTCTCGCAAACCTGTCTACAGATTTACTTTTGCATTTCCCTCCCAGAATGAGGGGTGGGTAATATAAACCCACCATAGCAACATAGGAACAGGTGGAGGCCATTCAGCCCCTCGAGCTTGTTCCGCCATTCAATCAGATCATGGCTGATCTGTGACCTAACTCCATATACCCTTTGCCCCATATCCCTGAATACCTTTGGTTAACAAAAAGCTGTCAATCTCAGATTTAAAATTAACAATTGATCTAGCATCAATTGCCGTTTGCGGAAGAGAGTTCCAAACTTCTACCACCCTTTGTGTGTAGAAGTGTTTCCTAATTTCACTCCTGAAAGGTCTGGCTCTAATTTTTAGACTATACCCCCTAGTCCTAGAATCCCCAACCAGTGGAAATAATTTCTCTCTATCTACCCTAACAGTTCCCCTTAATATCCTGAAAACTTCGATCAGATCACCCCTTAACCTTCTAAATTCCAGGGAATACAAGCCTAGTTGTGTAATCGCTCCTCGTAACTTAACCCTTGAAGACCGGTATCATTCTGGTAAACCTACACTGCACTCCCTCCAAGACCAGTCTATCCTTCCTAAGGTGTGGTGCCCAAAACTGCTCAGTACTCCAGGTGTGGTCTAACCAGGGCTTCGTCTGGGTCCATTTTCCGTTCCCTGTACTCCTCTCCCTTCACTGTACACCTCTCCCTTCACTGTAAACCTCTCCCTTCACTGTACACCTCTCCCTTCACTGTAAACCTCTCCCTTCACTGTACACCTCTCCCTTCACTGTACACCTCTCCCTTCACTGTACACCTCTTCCTTCACTGTAAACCTCTCCCTTCACTGTACACCTCTCCCTTCACTGTACACCTCTCCCTTCACTGTACACCTCTCCCTTCACTGTACTCCTCTCCCTTCACTGTACTCCTCTCCCTTCACTGTACTCCTCTCCCTTCACTGTACACCTCTCCCTTCACTGTACACCTCTCCCTTCACTGTACACCTCTCCCTTCACTGTACTCCAATCCCTTCACTGTACACCTCTCCCTTCATTGTACTCCTCTCCCTTCACTGTACTCCTCTCCCTTCACTGTACACCTCTCCCTTCACTGTACACCTCTTCCTTCACTGTAAACCTCTCCCTTCACTGTACACCTCTCCCTTCACTGTACACCTCTCCCTTCACTGTACACCTCTCCCTTCACTGTACTCCTCTCCCTTCACTGTACTCCTCTCCCTTCACTGTACTCCTCTCCCTTCACTGTACACCTCTCCCTTCACTGTACACCTCTCCCTTCACTGTACACCTCTCCCTTCACTGTACTCCAATCCCTTCACTGTACACCTCTCCCTTCATTGTACTCCTCTCCCTTCACTGTACTCCTCTCCCTTCACTGTACACCTCTCCCTTCACTGTACAACTCTCCCTTCACTGTACACCTCCCCCTTCACTGTACTCCTCTCCCTTCACTGTACACCTCTCCCTTCACTGTACACCTCTCCCTTCACTGTACACCTCTCCCTTCACTGTACAACTCTCCCTTCACTGTACACCTCCCCCTTCACTGTACTCCTCTCCCTTCACTGTACACCTCTCCCTTCACTGTACAACTCTCCCTTCACTGTACACCTCCCCCTTCACTGTACTCCTCTCCCTTCACTGTACTCCTCTCCCTTCACTGTACTCCTCTCCCTTCACTGTACTCCTCTCCCTTCACTGTACTCCTCTCCCTTCACTGTACTCCTCTCCCTTCACTGTACTCCTCTCCCTTCACTGTACACCTTTCTCTTCACTGTACTCCTCTCCCTTCACTATACACCTCTCCCTTCACTGTAAACCTCTCCCTTCACTGTACACCTCTCCCTTCACTGTACTCCTCACCCTTCACTGTACACCTCTCCCTTCACTGTACTCCTCTCCCTTTACTGTACACCTCTCCCTTCACTGTACTCCTCTCCCTTCACTGTACACCTCTCCCTTCACTGTACTCCTCACCCTCCACTGTACACCTCTCCCTTCACTGTACACCTCTCCCTTCACTGTACACCTCGCCCTTCACTGTGCACCTCTCCCTTCACTGTACACCTCGCCCTTCACTGTACACCTCTCCCATCACTGTACACCTCGCCCTTCACTGTACTCCTCTCCCTTCACTGTACACCTCTCCCTTCACTGTACTCCTCACCCTCCACTGTACACCTCTCCCATCACTGTACACCTCTTCCTTCACTGTGCTCCTCACCCTTCACTGTACTCCTCTCCCTTCACTGTACACCTCGCCCTTCACTGTACACCTCTCCCTTCACTGTACTCCTCGCCCTTCACTGTACACCTCTCCCTTCACTGTACACCTCGCCCTTCACTGTACACCTCTCCCTTCACTGTACACCTCTCCCTTCACTGTACTCCTCTCCCTTCACTGTACACCTCTCCCTTCACTGTACACCTCGCCCTTCACTGTACACCTCGCCCTTCACTGTACACCTCGCCCTTCACTGTACTCCTCGCCCTTCACTGTACACCTCTCCGTTCACTGTACACCTCTCCCTTCACTGTACACATCGCCCTTCGCTGTACACCTCGCCCTTTGCTGTACACCTCTCCCTTCGCTGTACGCCTCTCTCTTCACTGTACGCCTCTCTCTTCACTGTACACCTCTCCCTTCACTGTGCACCTCTCCCTTCACTGTACTCCTCGCCCTTCACTGTACTCCTCGCCCTTCACTGTACTCCTCTCCCTTCACTGTACACCTCTCCCTTCACTGTACTCATCTCCCTTCACTATACACCTCTCCCTTCACTGTACACCTCTCCCTTCACTGTACCCCTCTCCCTTCACTGTACACCTCGCCCTTCACTGTACACCTCTCCCTTCACTGTACACCTCTCCCTTCACTGTACACCTCGCCCTTCACTGTACACCTCTCCCTTCACTGTACACCTCTCCCTTCACTGTACTCCTTGCCTTTCACTGTACACCTCGCCCTTCGCTGTACACCTCGCCCTTCGCTGTACGCCTCTCTCTTCACTGTACTCCTCTCCCTTCACTGTACTCCTCTCCCTTCACTGTACTCCTCTCCCTTCACTGTACACCTCTCCCTTCACTGTACTCCTCTCCCTTCACTGTACACCTCTCCCTTCACTGTACTCCTCTCCCTTCACTGTACTCCTCTCCCTTCACTGTCCTCCTCTCCCTTCACTGTTCTGAATTGAAGAGAATGGTCGAGCACATTGACTTCTTGATGTTTTGTTTGACGTTCTGCAATTCTCTGCGTTCCAGTCTGCCGAGGAAGGAGCCGTGAGCACCATCTACTGTGCTGTGTCCAATGAAATGGAAGGGGTCAGTGGGAAGTACATCGACAGCGACTGCTCCCTCGCGCTGCCCTGTCCAACAGCTCAAGACCAAGCCTTAGCTAAAAAGCTGTGGGACGTCAGTGAGTCGCTCACCGGCCTCGACAAGAGGACAACTGGAGAGACAAGTTAATGGAATGTGATTCCTCCCAGGCAGTCCTTAGAGCAACACATGGAGTGCAACTCGAAATAGCTGCTCTGAGCCTCCCACCTCCCGTCCCCTCCCTCTCCCCCTCCCCCTCCCCCTCCCCCTCCCCCTCCCCCTCCCCCTCCCCCTCCCCCTCCCCTCCCCCTCCCCTCTCCCCCTCCCCCTCCCCTCTCCCTCCCCCTCTCCCCTCTCCCTCCCCCTCCCCCTCCCCCTCCCCCTCCCCCCCCTCTCCCTCCCCCTCTCCCTCTCCCTCCCCCTCCCCTCTCCCCTCCCCCTCCCCCCCCTCTCCCCTCCCCCTCACCCTCCCCTCTCCCTCCACCTCCCCCTCCCCCTCTCCCTCCCCCTCCCCCTCTCCCCCTCCCCTCCCCCCCCCCCCCTCTCCCTCTCCCATCCCCCTCTCCTCCCCTCTCCCTCCCCCCTCCCCCTCTCCCTCCCCCTCCCTCCCCCCTCCCCCTCTCCCTCCCCCTCCCCCTCTCCCCTCCCCCTCCCCCTCCCCCTCTCCCTCTCCCTCCCCCCTCCCCTCCTCCCCCTCCCCCCCTCTCCCTCCCCCCACTCTCCCTCCTCCCCCTCTCCCTCCCCCTCCCCCTCCCCCTCTCCCTCCCCCCCACCTCCCCTCTCCCCCCCCCCCCTCCCCCTCCTCCTCTCCCCTCCCCCCCCCTCTCCCTCCCCCTCCCCCTCTCCCCTCCCCCCCCCTCCCCCCCTCCCCTCCCCCCCCACCTCTCCCTCTCCCACCCCCTCCCCCCCTCCCCCTCCCTCTCCCTCCCCCCCCCTCCCCTCTCCTCCCCCTCCCCCTTCTCCCCTCCCCTCCCCCTCTCCTCTCTCCCTCCCCTCCCCCTCCCCTCCCCCTCTCCCTCCCCCTCCCCCCTCCCCCTCCCCTCCCTCTCCCCTCTCCGTCCCCCTACCCCTCTCCCCCACCTCTCCCATCCCCTTCCCCTCCCCTCCCACACCTCTTTTCCCCTCCTCCTCCCCTCTCCCCTCCCCTCTCCCCTCCCCCTTCCCCCTCCCCCTTTCCCTCCCCATCTCCCTGCCCCTCCCCCCTCTCCCCTCTCCCCTCCCCCTCTTTCCTCCCCCTTTCCCTCCCCTCCCCTCCCCTCTCCACACCTCCTTTTTCCCCCTCTCCCTCGCCCCTCCCTCCCCCCCGCTCCCCGCTCCCCCTCTCTCCCTCCCCCTCCCCCTCCCCCGTCCCCCTCCCCCTCTTCCCTCCCCCTCCGCCCTCCCCCTCTCCCTCTCCCCCTCCCCCTCTCCCTCCCCTCCCCCTCCCCCTCCCCCTCCCCCCTCCACCTCCCCCTCCCCTCCCCTCTCCCTCTCCCCTCCCCCTCCCCCTCCCCCTCTCCCCTCCCCCTCTCCGTCCCCCTACCCCTCTCCCCCACCTCTCCCATCCCCTTCCCCTCCCCTCTCCACACCTCTTTTCCCCTCTCCCCCCCTCCCCCTCTCCCCGCTCCCCTCTCCCCCGCTCCCCTCTCCTCCCCTCTGCACCCCTCCCCTCCCCACTCCGCTCTTCTCCGCTGCCTCCCCCCTCCCCTCCCTTCTCATCCACTCCACTCCCCTCTCATAGCAATTTAGCAACACAGGAACAGGAGGAGGCCATTCAGCTCCTTCAGCCTGTTCCGCCAGTCAATGACATCATGGCTGATCTGTGACCTAACTCCATATACCCGCCTTTGCCCCATATCCCTGAATACCTTTGGATAACAAAAATGTAGTAATCTCAGATTTAAAATGAACAATTGACCCAGCATCAATGGCCATTTGCGGAAGAGAGTTCCAAACTTCTCCCCCTTTGTGTGTAGAAGTGTTTCCTAAGTTCGGGTCGGCAGGCTGTAACGAGTGGGGTACCACAAGGATCAGTGCTTGGGCCTCAGCTACTCACAATCTGCATCAATGATTTGGATGAGGGGACCAAATGTAATATATCCAAGTTTGCTGATGATACAAAGCTGGGTGGGAATGTAAGTTGTGAGGAGGATGCAAGGAGGCTTCAAGGGGATATAGACAGGCTAAGTGAGTGGGCAAGAACATGGCAAATGGAATATAATGTGGAGAAATGTGAAGTTATCCACTTTGGTAGGAAAAATAGAAAAGCAGAGTATTTTTAAATGGTGAGAGATTGGGAAATGTTGGTGTTCAGAGGGACCTGGGTGTCCTTGTACATGAATCACTGAAAGTTAACATGCAGGTACAGCAAGCAATTAGGAAAGCAAATGATATTTATTACAAGAGGATTTCAGTATCGGAGTAAAGACTGGAATCAGAAAGGGCCCTGGTGAGACCACACCTGGAGTATTGTGTACAGTTTTGGTCTCCTTACCTAAGGAAGGATATACTTGCCATTGAGGGAGTGCAACGAAGGTTCACCAGACTAGTTCCTGGGATGGGGGGATTGTCCTATGAGGAGAGATTGTGTAGAATGGGCCTATCCTCTCTGGAGTTTAGAAGAATGAGAGGTGATCTCATTGAAACATACAAAATTTTTACAGGGCTTGACAGGGTAGATGCAGGGAGGATGTTTCCCTTGTCTCAGGGGTCTAGAACCAGGGGTAACAGTTTTAGAATAAGGGGTCAGCCATTTAGGACTGAGATGAGGAGAAATTTCTTCACTCAGAGGGTGGTGAATCTTTGGAATTCTCTACCCCAGAGGGCTGTGGAGGCTCAGTCGTTGAGTATATTCAAGACTGAGATCGATAGATTTTTGGATATTAAGGGAATCAAGGGATATGGGGATAGTGCAGGAAAGTGGAGATGAGGTCGAAGATCAGCCATGATCTTATTGAATGGTGGAACAGGCTCGAGGGGCCAAATGACCAACTCCTGCTCCTATTTCTTATGTTCTTTTGTTCCTATGTTCTTGTCCTCCACTCCCCTCCCCTCTCCTCCATTCCCTGCTATATAACATAATCTCGTATATAGCCTTCTATATAACACCCTTATATAGCACAACCTCATATATAACATACCCTGCTATATAACACAACCTATATAACACAACCTCATATATAACATTACAGCCATGGTCCAAACATGGACAAAAGAGCTAAATTCCTGAGATGAGGTGAGGTGAGAGTGACTGCCCTTGACATCAAGGCTGCATTTGACCAAATGTGGCATCAAGGAGCCCGAGTAAAATTGAAGTCAATGGAAATCAGGGGAAAATGCTCCACTGGCTGGAGTCATACCTAGCACAACGGAAGATGGTTGTGGTTGTTGGAGGCCAATCATCTCAGCTCCAGGACATCACTGCAGGAGTTCCTCATCTACAAGGCACAAGTAAGGAGTGTGATGGAATACTCACCACTTGCCTGGATGAGTGCAGCTCCAACAGTACTCAAGAAGCTCGATACAATCCAGGACAAAGCAGCCCGCTTGATTGGCACCCCATCCACCACCTTAACCATTCACTCCCTCCACCACCGGCGTACCGTGGCTGCAGTGTGTACCATCTACAAGATGCACTGCAGCAACTCACCAAGGCTTCTTCGGCAGCACCTCCCAAACTTGCGGCCTCTTCCACCTAGAAGGACAAGGGCATCAGACACAGGGGAACACCACCACCTCCAAGTTCCCCTCCAAGTCACACACCATCCTGACTTGGAAGTATATCGCCGATCCTTCATCGTCGCTGGGTCAAAATCCTGGAACTCCCTCCCTAACAGTACTGTGGGAGTACCTTCACCACATGGACTGCAGCGGTTCAAGAAGGCAGCTCACCACCACCTTCTCAAGGGCAACTGGGGATGGGCAATAAATGCTGGCCTTGCCAGCGACGCCCACATCCCATGAATGAATGCAAAAAATTCCCTTCTATATAACACCACCAATATAACCAGGGTTCTCCCGATCTCCTGCTGTAACCTCAGCGGAAGTTCAATGGAAATCTGAGGAACAGCAATGATCACTCGCCCCGCCGATCGCCCGCAGGAGTAACGGTGGGAGATCGGGAGAACTCTCACGGAAATTCTACCCTCTGTGTTAGCGAGAAAGGGAGCTGCCTGCTTATATATGGAGAAGTGTCGGGAAACCGGAATGAGTTAAACTCTGCTCTGTTCATTTTGTGTCTCATAAATAAAACTACTTAACGAAAGAAAGTCTTGCATTTCTATAGCGCCTTTCAAACCACCGGACGTTCCAAAGTGCTTTTCAGCCAATGAAGTACTTTTTGAAGTGGAGTCACTGTTGTAATGTAGGAAACGCGGCAGCCAATTTGCGCACAGCAAGCTCCCACAAACAGCAATGTGAAAATGACCAAATAATCTGTTTTGGTTAAGGGATAAATATTGGCCAGGACACCAGGGATAACTCCCCTATTCTTCTTTGAAATAGTGCCATGGGATCTTTTACGTCTACCTGAGAGAGCAGACGGGGCCTCGGTTTAACGTCTCATCTAAAAGACGGCACCTCTGACAGTGCGGCGCTGCCTCAGCACTGCACTGGAGTGTCAGCCTAGCTTTATGTGCTCAGGTTTCTGGAGTGGGACTCGAACCCACAACCTTCTGACTCAGAGGCCAGAGTGCTAGCAACTGAGCCACGGCTGACACATATTGCCTTCAGCCCATGTCTCCCGTCACTGAGAGTGTTTATTCAGTCAAATTATTACTCTGGGTTCACAGTGCACTGTTTATTACTCTGGGTTCACAGTGCACTGTTTATTACTCTGGGTTCACAGTGCACTGTTTATTACTCTGGGTTCACAGTGCACTGTTTATTATTCTGGGTTCACAGTGCACTGTTTGTTACTATGGTTTCAGGGTGCACTGTTTATTACTCTGGGTTCACAGTGCACTGTTTATTACTATGGTTTCAGTGTGCACTGTTTATTACTCTGGGTTCACAGTGCACTGTTTATTACTATGGTTTCAGGGTGCACTGTTTATTACTCTGGGTTCACAGTGTACTGTTTATTACTATGGTTTCAGGGTGCACTGTTTATTACTCTGGGTTCACAGTGCACTGTTTATTACTCTGGGTTCACAGTGCACTGTTTATTACTCTGGGTTCACAGTGCACTGTTTATTAGTCTGGGTTCGCAGTGCACTGTTTATTACTCTGGGTTCACAGTGCACTGTTTATTGCTCTGGGTTCACAGTGCACTGTGTATTACTCTGGGTTCACAGTGCACTGTTTATTACTCTGGGTTCACAGTGCACTGTTTATTACTATGGTTTCAGGGTGCACTGTTTATTACTCTGGGTTCACAGTGTACTGTTTATTACTATGGTTTCAGGGTGCACTGTTTATTACTCTGGGTTCACAGTGCACTGTTTATTAGTCTGGGTTCACAGTGCACTGTTTATTACTCTGGGTTCACAGTGCACTGTTTATTGCTCTGGGTTCACAGTGCACTGTTTATTACTCTGGGTTCACAGTGCACTGTTTATTACTCTGGGTTCACAGTGCACTGTTTATTACTCTGGGTTCACAGTGCACTGTTTATTGCTCTGGGTTCACAGTGCACTGTTTATTACTCTGGGTTCACAGTGCACTGTTTATTACTCTGGGTTCACAGTGCACTGTTTATTACTCTGGGTTCACAGTGCACTGTTTATTGCTCTGGGTTCACAGTGCACTGTTTATTACTCTGGGTTTACAGTGCACTGTTTATTAGTCTGGGTTCACAGTGCACTGTTTATTACTCTGGGTTCACAGTGCACTGTTTATTACTATGGTTTCAGGGTGCACTGTTTATTACTCTGGGTTCACAGTGCACTGTTTATTACTATGGTTTCAGGGTGCACTGTTTATTACTCTGGGTTCACAGTGTACTGTTTATTACTATGGTTTCAGGGTGCACTGTTTATTACTCTGGGTTCACAGTGCACTGTTTATTGCTCTGGGTTCACAGTGCACTGTTTATTACTCTGGGTTCACAGTGCACTGTTTATTACTCTGGGTTCACAGTGCACTGTTTATTACTCTGGGTTCACAGTGCACTGTTTATTACTATGGTTTCAGGGTGCAGTGATTATTACTCCAGTTTCATGGTACGCTTATAGCAAACAAACGGAAATCAATCCCAGAGTTGGATCACCTTCAAACACCAGTCCCCGGCCTGCAGTGTCCGGCCTGCAGTGTCCGGCCCTTTCGCATTCACACAGGGGCCGGTCGCTGCTCCGATGCTGTGACTGACTGGCAGGTTAGTGTTAGCTTATTGGCCCCTAATAGGCTAAATATACATTGGGTTTTTACAGGATAATCCATATCCAGACCCCTTTAAATAATCTCGAGACCGAGGAACCACTGAAACATCTGAATAACGTTTTTATTCCTATTCACCACTACCATGAGACCAGTGGGTCCCAAGAACCACTCACGTGAGCACTCATAGCAACATAGGAACAGGAGGAGGCCATTCAGCCCTCGAGCCTGTTCCACCATTCAATGAGATCATGGCTGATCTGTGACCTAACTCCATCTACCCTTTGGTCCATATCCCTTAATACCTTTGGTTATCAAAAATCGATCAATTGATCTAGCATCAATTGCCATTTGCGGAAGAGAGTTCCAAACTTCTGCCACCCTTCGGGGGAAAAATTCAGTATCGTCCCGTTTGGGGCGCAATTATCGGTCGGGCGCAAAGATTTATGCCTGGCGCTAATAATCATTTCCGAATGCAAACTTGACCTTTATCGCCCCTGTTTCCTAATTTCACTCCTGAAAGGTCTGGCTCCAATTTTTAGACTATGCCCCCTAGTCCAGAATCCCCAACCAGCGGAAATAGTTTCTCTCTATCTACCCTATCAGTTCCCCTTAATATCTTGAAAACTTTGATCAAATCATCCCTTAACCTTCTAAATTTAAGGGAATACAACCCTAATTTGTGTAATCTCTCCTCGTAATTTAACTTTTGAAGTCCGGGTATCATTCTGGTAAACCTAAGCTGCACTCCCTCCAAGGCCAGTATATCCTTCCTAAGGTGTGGTGCCCAGAACTGCTCTCAGTGCTCCAGGTGTGGTCTAACCAGGGCTTTGTATCGCTGTTCTGAAGAAGAAAGGAGGAAGTTGAGGAATGGAAGCGAGATGTGCAAAGGCTGCGCCCCGTTTCAATGATTCCGCCCTGGATGTGCTGCTGGGGGTTGTGAGGAGGGAGATACTATTCCCCAGCAATGAGAGGAAGAAACCGGCGGCACAAACCAAGATGGGGTGGTTGGAGGTTGCCGAGGAGGTCAGCAGCAGGAGCGCAGTGCCACGCTCCTGGATGCAGCACAGGAAGCTCTTTAATGACCTAACCATGTCAGAAAAGGTGTGTACAGTGGCACATTAACCTGCATCCTGCTGTGTGCATCACCCCACCCACTCACTCTGCCTTCTCAAGCCTACTCCAGCACATCACTCCTCATACCCCTTGACTTAGATAAGATTATGTCCCCTAGTTCTAGTTTCACCCATCATTGGGAACATCCTCACCGCGTCCACCCGATCAAGCCCCTTCACAATCTTATATGTTTCAATAAGATCACCTCTCATTCTTCTGAACTCCAATGAGTAGAGTCCAATCTACTCAACCTCTCCTCGTATGTCCACCCCCTCATCCCCGGAATTAACCGAGTGAACCTTCTTTGTACTGCCTCGAGAGCAAGTATGTCTTTTCTTAAGTATGGACACCAAAACTGTATGCAGTACTCCAGGTGCGGTCTCACCAATACCCTATACAACTGCAGCAATACCTCCCTGTTTTTATATTCTATCCCCCTAGCAATAAAAGCCAACATTCCATTGGCTTTCTTGATCACCTGCTGCACCTGCATACTAACTTTTTGATTTTCTTGCACCAAGACCCCCAGATCCCTTTGTACTGCAGTACTTTCCAGTTTCTCGCCATTAAGATAATAACTTGCTCTCTGATTTTTCCTGCCAAAGTGCATAACCTCACATTTTCCAATATTGTATTGCATCTGCCAAATCTCTGCCCACTCACCCAGCCTGTCTATATCCCCTTCTAGGTTTTTTATGTCCTCCTCACTCTCTACTTTCCCTCCCATCTTTGTATCATCTGCAAACTTTGATATGTTACACTCGGTCCCCTCCTCCAAATCGTTAATATAGATTGTAAAGAGTTGGGGACCCAGCACCGACCCCTGCGGAACACCACTGGCTACTGGTTGCCAGTTCGAGAATGAACCATTTATCCCAACTCTCTGCTTCCTGTTAAATAACCAATCCCCCACCCATGCCAGAATATTACCCCCAATCCAGTGATTTTTTATCTTGAGTAATAATCTTTTATCTGGCACCTTGTCGAATGCCTTCTGGAAGTCTAAATACACTACATCCACTGGTTCCCCTTTATCCACCCTGTACGTTATGTCCTCAAAGAACTCGAGCAAATTTGTCAGACATGACTTCCCCTTCATAAAACCATGCTGACTTTGTCCTATTAAATTATGTTTATCTAAATGTTCCATTACTGTCTCCTTAATAATAGACTCCAAAATTTTACCCACCACAGATGTTAGGCTATCTGGTCTATAATTTCCAGCCTTCTGCCTATAACCCTTTTTAAATAAGGGTGTTACATTAGCAGTTTTCTAATCTGCCGGGACCTTTGCTGAGTTCAGGGAGTTTTGGAAAATTATTACCAAAGCATCCACAATTCCTACTGCTACTTCCCTCAAGACCCTAGGATGTAAGCCATCAGGTCCAGGGGATTTATCCGCCTTGAGTCCCATTATTTTACTGAGTACCAATTCCTTAGTGATTTTAATCGTATTTAGCTCCTCCCCCACTAGAGCCCCCTGTTTGTCCAGTGTTGGGATATTCTTAGTGTCCTACATAAGAACATAAGAACATAAGAAATAGGAGCAGGAGTAGGCCAATCAGCCCCTCAAGCCTGCTCCGCCATTCAATAAGATCATGGCTGATCTGATCCTAACCGCCAATCTACTATCTATCACAGAACCATCTCCTGCATCTAACAGAATTGCACACACGAAATAGGAGCAGAATCATGCTACACGGTCCCTGGGCCCGCTCCACTACCCACAGGGCCATGACCGATCCGAACCTAGACTGATGTCCAAATTCCTGCCCGCTCCCCGTAACCCTTAATGCCCTACTCCAGGTTCCCCTCCAAGTCACACACCATCCTGACTTGGAAATATATCGCCGATCCTTCATCGTCGCTGGGTCAAAATCTGGAACTCCCTCCCTAACAGCACTGTGGGAGTACCTTCAACACACGGACTGCAGCGGTTCAAGAAGGCAGCTCACCACCACCTTCTCAAGGGCAATTAGGGATGGGTAATAAATGCTGGCCTTGCCAGCGACGCCCACATCCCAGGAAAATGTTTCTAAAAAGGGAGTGTGGAAGTGTGGATAGGAAGTTGGTTAAAGGAGAGAAAACAGAGAATAATGGCTAATAGGTGTTTGTTGGACTGGAGGGATGTAAATAGTGGTGTTCTCCGGGGTTCAGTGTTGGGACCATTGTTCTTAATAATTGATTTGCAGACGGCACATCAATAGGTAGGGTGGTTATCTGTGAAAAGGGCGGTAAGTGACTTCAGGAGGACTGATAGATTAATGTGGAGAAATGTAAGGTGATGGATTTTGGGAGGAAGATGAAGGAGAGGAAATATACACTAAATGGGAAACCATTGAAAGGAGTAGAGGAGCAGAGAGACTTGGGGTTCAGACGTATAAAAGTGGGAAGACAAGTTGATAAAGTTCTCAGAAATTCAAGATCCCAAGTTTTACAAGTAGGAATTGAGATTTCAAAAACCTATGGAATGCACTGCCTGGGATGGGCGGTCGGAGCGGGGACAGGGAGCAGGATGGGATGGGAGAGGGGGAGGGGTGAGGGAATGGGATGGGATGGGAGGTCGGGGAGGGGTGAGGGAGCGGGATGGGATGGGATGGGAGGTCGGGGCGGGGGGAGGGGGGAGGGAATGGGATGGGAGGACGGGGAGGGTTTAGGGAGCAGGATGGGATGGGATGGGAGGTCGGGGCGGGGGGAGGGAGTGGGATGGGATGGGAGGACGGGGAGGAGTGAGGGAGCGGGATGGGAAGGTGAGATGGGGGAGGGAGCGGGATGGGAGGTGGGAGCGGGGGGAGGGAGCGAGATGGGATGGGAGGTGGGGGCGGGGGGAGGAAGCAGGATGGGATGGGATGGGTGGGGGCGGGGGGAGGGAGCAGGATGGGATGGGATGGGAGGTGGGGGAGGGAGCGGGATGGGATGGGAGGTGGGGGTGGGGGGAGGGAGCGGGATGGGATGGGATGGGTGGGGGTGGGGGTGGGGGGAGGGAGCAGGATGGGATGGGATGGGAGGTGGGGGAGGGAGCGGGATGGGATGGGAGGTGAGAGAGGGAGCGGGGATACGTTGGCAGTTGTTATTACGAGGCCCCACAAGGCCCACTTGCCTTCTTAAGGCAATAAATGCCCGTGTTACGCACATCCCAAGAACGCATTAAAAAAACTGCGGATGCTGGAAATCTGAAATAACAGAAAATGCTGGAAACACTCAGCAGGTCAGGCAGCATCGAGGAGAGAGAAACGGAGTTAACGTTTCGAGTCGAACCGAATCTGTTGAATGGTTCGACCCGAAACGTTGACTCTGTTTCTCTCTCCTCGATGCTGCCTGACCTGCTGAGTGTTTCCAGCATTTTCTGTTGTTATTTTTATAAAACTTTTAGTGTGCACTTGCTGCAGAGGGACGTGGGATTTAAGGTGATGGTCCCCTTCTCAGGACTCTGCATGATCCCCATTTCTGTGACATTGCCCCTTTAACAAATCTAAACTTTCTTTGCAGTTCATAAACAATAGTTTGAGATCCAAAAAAAGTTTCCAAACAAGTTACCGGTCAAACCGGTATGTTTGGAAAATATTCAAAGTACAATCAGTTGGACTCTGCACTCTTTGCCTCAGTTGAAATAATCCTGGCATCATGGAGCTGTCTCTGCTCACCTCCCTGCTCATTTCACTCGCCTCTCACCCTGTTTGGCTCATCGTTTCAGTCGTCCTGTATCTCGTTGTCCGGTTGCAAAGGAGAAGATGGTGGAGACCGAGAGAGTGTCCAGTGGATCTCACTGGGAAAACGGCCATTGTCACTGGAGCTAACACAGGTAAGAGTCTGCAGCAGTTTGGCTCAGTCAGTAACACTCCCCCTCCCTCTGAATCAGAAGGTCACGGGCTCAAGCCCCACTCGAGAGCTTCAGCCCCATAATCCAGGCTGACCTTTCAGTGCAGTACGGAGGGAGTGCTGCATTGGCAGAGGTGCCATCTTTCGGATGAGACATTAAACCGATGCCCTGTCGCTGGTTCAGGTGGGTGTTAAAGATCCCATGACAATATTGGATGAAGAGCAGGGCCAACAATCTCCCCTCAATAAAAACCTTCAAATGCCTGGCATTAAACTCAACAAAACGTATCCCAGCGTTTGGAAACGAAAGCTGTGATGAAATTTCCCTTGTCTGTGCCTGCCCAGACCAGTGCAAAACTCAATCTGCTGGATCAGTTACTGGGCAACAAGTCTGAAGCATTCTCCAGGGTGCACAGACTGGAAAATTCATTATAATACAAAATTCAAAAGCCTTTGGAATACTGAAAGTGCTATAGATGTAAAGGAGGAGGTTTACCAGGATGTTACCAGGGATCAGGGACTTCAGTTATGAGGAGAGGTTGGAAAGGTTTGGACTGTTCTCCTTGGAACAGAGAAGGTCAAGAGGTGACCTGATCGAGGTTTTTCAAGATGTTGACAGTTTTTGAGAGAGTAAATAGAGAAAAACTATTCCCTCTGGCAAGTAGGTCAATAACCAGAGGTCCTAGATTCAACATCATTGGCAAAAGATCGAGAGGGAGATGAGGAGAAATGTTTTCACTCGGAGAGTTATTGGGATCTGGAACGCTCGACCTGAAAAGGTGGTGGAAGCTGATTCCATCAATAATTTTAAAGGGGAGTTGGACGGGTTCTTGAGGATGAGGAACTTACAGGGTTCCAGACAAAATGCGGGGTTGTGGGACTAAGCACGACGTCTCTTTCACAGAGCCAGCACAGGCACGACGGGCCGAAGGGTTTCCTCCTGTGCTGTAAGTTTCAATGATTCTATGATAAAGAAAGACTTACATAAGAACATAAGAAATAGGAGCAGGAGTCGGCCATTCGAACCCTCGAGCCTGCTCCGCCATTCAATGAGATCATGGCTGATCCGATTTTGCCCTCAACTCCACTTTCCTGTCCGAGGGATGTTGTAAGGAGAGAGGGAGGGGAGGATGTTGTAAAGAGAGAGAGCGAGGGAGGGATGTTGTAAAGGGAGAGAGAGAGGGAGGGATGTTGTAAAGAGAGACGGAGGGATGTTGTAAAGAGAGAGAGAGAGGGAGGGATGTTGTAAAGAGAGACGGAGGGATGTTGTAAAGAGAGAGAGAGGGAGGGATGTTGTAAAGGGAGAGAGGGAGGGAGGGATGTTGTAAAGAGAGAGGGAGGGGAGGATGTTGTAAAGAGAGAGAGGGAGGGATGTTGTAAGGAGAGAGGGAGGGATGTTGTAAGGAGAGAGGGAGGGGAGGATGTTGTTAAGAGAGAGAGGGAGGGATGTTGTAAGGAGAGAGGGAGGGATGTTGTAGAGAGAGAGAGGGATGTTGTAAAGGAGAGAGGGAGGGAGGGATGTTGTAAAGAGAGAGAGGGAGGGGAGGTTGTTGTAAACAGAGAGAGGGAGGGATGTTGTAAAGAGAGAGAGGGAGGGATGTTGTAAAGGAAAGAGAGGGGGAGGGATTTTGTAAAGGAGAGAGGGAGGGAGGGATGTTGTAAAGGAGAGAGAGGGGGAGGGATGTTGTAAAGGAGAGAGGGAGGGAGGGATGTTGTAAAGGAGAGAGAGGGGGAGGGATGTTGTAAAGGAGAGAGAGAGAGGGATGTTGTAAAGGAGAGAGAGGGAGGGATGGTGTAAAGGAGAGAGGGAGGCATGCATAGGAGAGAGAGAGGGAGGGATGTTGTAAGGAGAGAGGGAGAGATGTTGTAAAGAGAGAGAGAGAGAGGGAGGGATGTAGAGAGAGAGAGAGAGGGATGTAAAGGAGAGAGAGGGATGTTGTAAAGGAGAGAGAGAGAGGGATGTTGTAAAGGAGAGAGAGAGAGGGATGTTGTAAAGGAGAGAGGGAGGAATGTTCTAAAGGAGAGAGAGAGGGATGTTGTAAAGGAGAGAGAGAGGGATGTTGTAAAGGAGAGAGAGAGAGGGATGTTGTAAAGGAGAGAGAGAGAGAGAGGGATGTTGTAAAGGAGAGAGAGAGAGGGATGTTGTAAAGGAGAGAGAGAGAGAGATGTTGTAAAGGAGAGAGAGAGAGAGGGATGTTGTAAAGGAGAGAGAGGGATGTTGTAAAGGAGAGAGGGAGGGATGTTCTAAAGGAGAGAGAGAGAGAGAGAGAGAGTGATGTTGTAAAGGAGAGAGAGAGAGATGGATGTTGTAAAGAAGAGAGAGAGGGATGTTGTAAAGGAGAGAGAGAGGGATGTTGTAAAGGAGAGAGAGAGAGGGATGTTGTAAAGGAGAGAGAGGGAGAGAGGGATGTTGTAAAGGAGAGAGAGAGAGGGATGTTGTAAAGGAGAGAGAGAGAGGGATGTTGTAAAGGAGAGAGAGAGAGAGAGGGATGTTGTAAAGGAGAGAGAGAGAGAGGGATGTTGTAAAGAAGAGAGAGAGGGATGTTGTAAAGGAGAGAGAGAGGGATGTTCTAAAGGAGAGAGAGAGAGAGAGAGTGATGTTGTAAAGAAGAGAGAGAGGGATGTTGTAAAGGAGAGAGAGAGGGATGTTGTAAAGGAGAGAGAGAGGGATGTTGTAAAGGAGAGAGAGAGGGATGTTGTAAAGGAGAGAGAGAGGGATGTTGTAAAGGAGAGAGAGGGATGTTGTAAAGGAGAGAGAGAGAGGGATGTTGTAAAGGAGAGAGAGAGGGATGTTGTAAAGGAGAGAGAGAGAGGGATGTTGTAAAGGAGAGAGAGAGAGAGGGATGTTGTAAAGGAGAGAGAGAGAGGGATGTTGTAAAGGAGAGAGAGAGAGGGATGTTGTAAAGGAGAGAGAGAGAGGGATGTTGTAAAGGAGAGAGAGAGAGGGATGTTGTAAAGGAGAGAGAGAGGGATGTTGTAAAGGAGAGAGAGAGAGGGATGTTGTAAAGGAGAGAGAGAGAGGGGGATGTTGTAAAGTAGAGAGAGAGAGGGGGATGTTGTAAAGGAGGAGTCCCCCCTCATAGAATCATTAGTACAGCACAGGAGGCCATTCGGCCCATCGAGTCTGCGCCGGCTCTTTCGAAGAGCAATCCAGTCAGTCCCACTCCCGCTCTTTCCCCATATCCCTGCAGTTTTTTCTCCTTCCAGTATTTAGCCAGTTCCCTAAAGGAAAAGCGTTGTGTTTTGGAGCTTCATTGCCGTGAGCCTTTTTCCTGTGTGCCCAGGGATCGGGAGGTACATCGCTCAGGACTTTGCCCAGAGAAATGCTCGTGTGATCCTGGCCTGCCGTAGTTTGCAGCGAGGACAGAGAGCGGAGCGAGAGATACGGCGCAGGACGGGGAACAGTAACGTTCACCTGCGCATTCTGGACACCAGCTCCATGGAATCGGTGAGGAACTTCACGGAGCGGATTAAGAAGGAGGAGAAACGGCTGGATATCCTTGTAAATAACGCAGCCACTGCAGGTAATGTGCAACAGTGTAGAATAGGGTTTTAATAGGATTGCTTATAAAAATACTTTATTGAAATAGAAGTAAATAAGGAACATTTTCAATGCAAAATAGATGAATGTAAAGAACATCATAACCTGTATTCCTATAGGTCGCCTCAGCTGTAGGGAGATCATTATGTTAAGGAGAATAATTAGTTAATATCGTGTGACACGGCCACATCAAATCAACATTTTGTTGAGGCTGCCGCGAACCACGAATGGAGGCTGAATCCATATGTGGAAAACAAGAAACTTTTATTCACTGCATGGCACACAAAATGGCTGAGAAAGCTGCTCCCAGAATTCTCTGGAAAAACTCCCAGTATTCTCTGGAAAAACTCCCAGAATTCTCTGTGTAAAACCTGAGGCCCCGCCCCCTTCTGCCTTAAAGGTAAGGTGCCTGAAAGGGGAAGGTGCTGGAAATTTGTCCACAGACGGAAGAGTGGATTATGCCCATTTTAGGTGGTGATCCGCCACACAGCTCCCCCCAGAATCCATTTAGGAGGTGTGGACGAGACGGTGCGACGGTCTGATGGGCTGGCCAGAGCGGCTCTTGTAGGACGCCGGTGGATGTGGAACGGCCGGGCGTGGAGCAGCCGGGTGAACCGGCTTGAGGGCAGGTCGGCCGCGTGGAGGTGGACGAGCTACAGCGACCTTTCCCCGGGCTCCGAGTGTGCTGGCTTGAGTCGGTCCACCGACACTTTTTCGGTCCTGTCGCCCACTTGCAGGGTGAAAAATTTGTCCCCAGCCTGTAGCACCTTGTAGGGCCCATCGTACGGGGGTTGAAGGGGTCCGCGGTGGGCGTCGTGCCGGACGAAAACAAACCGTGCCTGGTGTAGAATTCGCAATTATCGCGATTTCATTTTAATAAGGAGAAAACACAAAGTTTCGTTCAAAACAGCTTTTATTTCAGCGGAATGCTGTCAGGTTTAAATTGGACACAAGCAGCCTGTAAAATGGCCGCCGCACCTCGTGACAGAACATTCTAGACTTTTCGGCAGGCAGACAAGATGGCGTTCCAATAAACATTCTTGCAAGATCGATAACGATTCAGCACAGTGAAGACAATACACAGGACATTATGGGTTTACAGTATAAACATCGATACTGGAATCGGTCTCCCAGGTACAAAGGAAAGCCATCAAGGGCCCATCCAAAGGACATTAGTATGTAAACTCCCAACGACTCTACGATGAGAGAGCCGTTAGCAGGTAGTTATACAGGACACTTGGAAGCCCCAAACCCCTCCAGGGGGAACACCGACCGATTTAACAATGGGAGAAATATTAACAGGTACTCAAACATTCAGGAGTAGCCCCGAAACCCATTAAGGACAGAGATCACCCATACAGGACATTTTTGGGCGCCAAACCTTAAACAAAAGAATGGACATTGTAGTTGGGCGGGAAACGGAAGAACTGTGCACTATAATTGCAGGCCCAAACCGTCCATTCGCTCTCTCGCTCTCTTGCTCTTGACTCTTGCCGCTTGCTGCTGTTATCATCGTGGCTGCTCCTGTGTTTTATCCGGTCGATTCGTAACCTCGTGGCTGCTCCTGGGTAAAAGACTGTTGCAAAGACCTATGTTGGTAGCTGGCAGCGGAACCGAAGGCCCGGGATGAGAGGAGATGAGATGAGATGAGATGAGAGGAGAAGAGAAGAAGACCTTATCCATCGCCACGGTCAGTAAATCCCGACCGCGCCTGTAGGTCGATCAGCCAAGTCTTCTCGACAGGAAGTTTTCTTCTTTAACAAGACATATTGCATCGATGATAACTGGACTGTGCAAACACATCGTATCAGCGATATTGACAACGGTGCTCCACCATACCCTGTATCCAACCAACAGAGGTCTTCACTACAGCGGACGGTCCAGCCGACTGACCGAGCAGCAGAAGCAGTAAACAAGTGGGACCAGGAGATCTCCTGACCAACACGTGGGTGCTGCGGTGAAAAACATCCGATCAGCTATTCGGGATTTCTCCGAGTTATTACGAGTGGTGAGCATGAGTCTCGAGGTCCTACGAAGCTAGTTTTAGGATAGACATTAATAGGGGAGGGTTTTAAAGATTAAGGATATTTGTAATGTGTGCCCTATTTACGTTGTGCTGGTCGTTCCTCGTTTCCCTAAGAGTGATTATAACCGTTTGTAAGATTGTACTGTCATTAATCTGTGCGTATGACATGTATTTCATAATTTTAAGTATCATGCAATAAAGATTTTCCATTTCGTACCATTCAAACCAAGTCTACATGAGTTTTATCTCCATTACTGCTCTCGCATCTAAGTCCAGTGTCTAGAACCGTAAGGGAGAGTGATTCGAACCACTCACAGGGGTGTCTAGTGTTCCCAGACTGGCTGGAGACCAGGCCTAGACCCGCACTGACATACAGGCTGCACAGAGCCGCGTGAATCTCACAGGCTACGAGACACGCAGGGTCAGGAGAGTATCCCTTACAGAAAATGGCGACCGCGGCAGGACCCTGGCAGCGAGAGGGTAGTGTGTTAGATTTTGGAATGACTGTACGAAATGTGATGCAGGAAAAGATAGCGGATTACGTGTTTGGAAAGGTTAATCTAACGAAAAAGTGGATAAGCGAATTGTTAGCGGATAAGAGCCCACTAGAGGCAGCTGAAAGGTGGACGGATAGTAAGGAGCATAAAAAGGCAGTTGAGAAAGCAGTCTGGCTTATGTGCTACAAAAGGCAGGTTCAGATTTCAAACCAGACCAATACAGCGCTAACCGCTCGAATCAAGCAGTTAGAGGAGGAAATGGAGGAGAAGGTTTCTGGAGGGGAGGCGCTCATTAAGAGTTTAAATGAGTTACGCCAGGAAAGCCAGGAAGTCTCCAGTTACCTTAAAACAAGGGTAGAGTATCTCGAGTGCCAGATCACTGAAGCAAAATTAAACGAGAGTAGGATGAAGGAAAGATGTAACCGTCAAGCTGCCCAGATAAGAACTCAAGAAGAGAGCTTAATGGGGGTTAGGTCGGCGTATAAGTTGGCCCTTGAGGATAAGTTTCAGGGAGCCGACCATAGCGCCTGCGAAAAAGAGATAGAGAGCCTCAAAAAGGCCGTGAATAATGCGAACGGCATGGTGTGCCTTATTAATCCGTCGGCACGCCAGCCGCTAGTAAATGAGAGATTTAGAAATTCCCCACCAAGTAAAGCAGAAGAAGTAGTAGCCACTGCGCCCTCCGCGCCACCCAGCTATTCAGAAACCTGGGTTAGGGAGGAAGCAACGGAAGAAGCAAAAGAGCCCGTTGAAAAGGAGGTAGAAAAGGGATCGTTGTATCCAGTAACGGGTATTAAAAGGGGCCCAAGCAGAAACGGTGGGGAAGAACCGGGGGATCTCCTCGGACAGCTGGTGTTGCCTCACAGTTCACATCAGCTGAGGGCCATGATAAACCACGTAAGGAAGCTGACCGAGATAGACGACCCTTCCGTACATTTTAGGGAAGTTGAGCAAGCCGCAGCCATCAACGGCTGCGATGATGGGGAGACAGCAAAAATGCTGCTGTTCTCTTTAGATAGCTCGGTCCTTCAGTGTCTCTCAGGCGATAGCAAGAGGGGTAATAAAAGTTATGAGGAATTGAAAAATGAGGTCCTAGAAGTAGTGGGAGCGAACGACGGAGGTCCGTTTGCTAGAGTGGGACAGACAGTGCAGATGGAGGGAGAACCCCCGAAGGTTTTTGCCGACAGGCTGTGGCCAGTATATGAGCGCAGCTGTCTAGGTGCGCCCGAGCGCGAAGATGTGGAAGGCGCCGCTTTAATTCATTGGCTTAGGTGCATAATAGCCAACAGTTTACCAGCCGTTAGAGAGCAGGCAAAAGCCTGGTTCGATCCCAATGACCTCAACCTTACGGAAGAGTCGGTCTTGAATCGACTCACGTTAGGTTACCGTAACATAAGGGGTATGGCAACACGTCCCTTTAAGGGAAGAGTACATGAGGTACGACCCGCAGCCCCGACTCAAAGAGAGTGGCATCAGGAGGGTAATCGCGCCCCACAGGCAAGTAATGCCTGTTACGGGTGTGGGAAGACAGGGCACTGGCGCAAGCACTGCAGGAACCCTTGGAAGGATTCCAAGGATAAAAATCCCGCGGTCCGAGCCCAGACGCCTGTCCCGCCTAAGGAAGCAAAGGCACCCACCTCTCCCGAAGACCTCGAAGCAGTGTTAGGAGTCATGCGCAAGATGGTTTTGAATGCGCGTGGACAGGTGGCGGTCGCAACCGGCCCCGTAGGTGCCGCAGGACCGTCTAATAGTACCCAATGACTAGAGCCCACGCAGCCTGCCTACCTGTGTCCTTTTAAAAGACACGCACAGGAGGGGGTCTGCGGTGAGGAGGCCAGGTTAAAAGAGCAGGCCTTGCGGGAGGAGAACGCCCGCTTAATAGGGAAAATAGATAGGCTGGAAGGGCAGCTTAGAGAGCAGGCCCTGCGGGAGGAGAATGCCCGAGCAATGGGAAAGTTAGACGTGCTCAGGCTAGAAGGGCAGCTTAGAGAGGTAAACACAGCCTACAGGGTAGCCAGGAGCAGGGAGTATGAGGATTTAAAAAAGGATAGAAATCTGCAGCCTCCAGCAGGTGAGATTTCACAGAAACAAGCAGGGGCGGTGGCCTGTCTTAAGGGAGGGGCCAGACCTGCGAATGGGAAAACACAGCCCCAGGTAGGACCACAAGGCACACAGGCAGGCGTAGCAGCTTGCATCAGGGGAAGGGACATCCCAGACGATCATGCAGCGTTTTTCTGGAGTTGGGGGTTAGATGACGAAGAACCCAGGGCACCCTGGTCAGATGAGGATAGTGCAGATGAGCATAGTGATGATGACGGGTGGTTTCAGAGGAACGGTCTGGAAGGATTGGGGCCGCTAGGTAGAGATCCATACGGGGTGGACACACAAGCTGCAGGTCCCGACAGCAGGAGGAAGGAGCTAGAGGAGGCCGGGCCAGCCGCTATGTGGTTCCCAGAGGTGTGGCCGCCCGCTTTGAACGTCCAGTCCTCAGGGGAGGCAGAGTTCGCGAGTGAAGGGCCGCCTGCTGGGCCGAGCAGGGCGGGGCCCCGAACTACCAGCCCCGAGGTTAGGGAGGCGGAGTCAGCGGAGGCGGGGCTGGCGCCTGTGATGGAACCCCAGGTCATCCCGTTGAAGGTCTCGGGACCCGGTCCGTCCGTCACGGAGCCCCCGCCCATAGCAATTCCCCGTAGGTCAAGCAGAGTACCCCAGCCCAGGAAGATGTGGTCAGGTCCACAGGCTGCCCCAGGGCGTAAGTTTCAGGTTAAGATAACCCGGGTAGAGACAGGCCACATCGAAGCAGTAACAGGCTGCGGCAGATCAGAGGAAAGGGTCAGTGCCCTCCCACCGTCGGGAAGAGCTCGCAGCAGCCTTCTCAGGATTTAAAGGGGCCGCCCTGAGAACGGGCGGCATTGTAAAGTTATTAGTTTAAGGTTTTAAGTTTTAGTTTAAAGTTTTAAGTAGTTTTAATAAGGTTAAGTTTGTAGTGTTTTTAACAGATAACGACAAAATGATGGGAGTTTTAAGGCTAGGTTTAGAGGAAGTCTATTTAGCAAACGTTGAAGTTTACGTGAGGCGAGGTCAGGGGACCCGCTCACCCTTCACAAAAGCCAGAGACTTTTTGCGAGGCTGGCTACCTCATTCTATCTGATCACAGGAACCAAGGAAGGATGGAACGACTCATAGTATTGCTCGCGGCAATCGGATGTGGATTGGCCTATCGGGGCCTCACCAAGGATGTCGTGGTGTTTGGATGTTCCGGGGACACGGCCCCCATCGCGGTGGATGGGACCGGGAGACGGAAGGCAGAAGGGACCAGCACCTATTTCCACAAGGGAAGGTGGCCAGGATGGCTGGGAACGAACTCAACGGAGTATTCCAGCACATCGGGGTTCGCCTACAAAGAGACTTCTTTAATGTGCCCCAAAGTACGGATCATCGCACCCAGGATCAGCGTCACCGTCGGCAAACGGATTTGTTTGACCTGCAGTGGAAATGTCCCATTGAGCCGATGGTGGTGGCTGCGAAAGCTGAGCAAAACCATGAGGAACTCTTCGGTTGAGTGGGAGCGACTGGGTAATAATACCCATCGGACAATTACGGGGACAGATGGACAAGTGAAAGTCTGTTGGGACAAATGGTGGGAACCGGATGAGGGGATTTATGTTTGTATGTGGGGGTCAAAGTACGTTTGCCCCAAAGGCATCTCCATATTCTTTATTAACCAGTGGCAGGATAACGGACAGGGGATGAGGTGGGATGCGAGCACCAGGGGGTGCGGAGCCCCATACTCTCCGATCCCAGTAAATGCCACTGAGCTCATTACGCGCCCACGCAAAGCCCCGCCCACGATTCCGGTAGTTCTAACTGAGGAAGAGGGGTGCCCTAAAACTAGTAAGGGACCCGGGAACGGTTTGGTACTGGTCCCCACAGACCAGATACTATTTCAGGGGGTACATTACGCGGTGGCCTCGGTGATTTTAAATCTCACTGAGGTACGGTTACCAGAGTGGTGCCCCAAAAAGACGGAACAGTTGTACCAGGTCCTGTTGACCAAGATGTTCAGGCAATTTTACGAGTTTGATTTTGCAGAAATTGATAAGACAAGTTTATACACCGCACCGCAGGAAGTTTTGGACCAAGTAGGGAGGCAAAGAAGGGGTTTGGTGAACGATGCGTTCACTGCTTTTAACACAGGGACATCTGTGGTCAACGCTCTAGACAGTGTGGAGCTGCAGACCCAGATTAATGGTTTAAAAACACAGTTAAAGGATATTCTTACAGATGAGAATAAAGTGGTAGGGTCGGGTCTGCACGAGGACCAAGCCATGACACTCCACTTAAAGGAAATCATAGCAGAGCTGGAGAAACATGCGCGTACGGTAAATGCCCTGATTAGGGAAGATCGGAATGCATCCGATCAAGCTGCGCAGAACGAGGTGTGCGTGCTTTACGGGGCGTGGTTACTGGGCGAGGGCCGCAGTAATTTGGAGGATTTAAAACAAGGTTTGGTTCCGTCCTGGATAAGTAACAAACACCTGCGGGCGCTCCACCCTTTTCAGAACGCATTAAGTCCATGCCAGCTCAGGCTAGCTTCAGAAGCTTACCCAGTCCCCGTGGACTGCGGACGTTCAAACCATACTATTATGGGGATAGTATTACGCATGCCGGTTTTGGGCAACACAGCAAAGCCCGCCCCGGTGTATCGGGTAGAGAACATTGGTGTCATTCAGGGGGGAGCCCACATTCGTTATGCAGCGGTTCCACCTTACGTCATCCGCTGGGAGCAAACGATGACAGGTACAGATCTCTCTGGTTGTCGTGGCAGGGGAGCACACATAATACTGTGCCCCCAGCACTTGAATGCCTTTTTAACACCACAGTGCGGGTTCAGAACGGCTGGCGCCAAGTCCATGAATTGCACCATGGAGGCAATGGCACAAGATCATGTGCCTCCGCAGGTAGCATACATCGGGGGTGGAACATACTGTGTTACCACTGCAGCGCAACACTACCAGCATGGAAACCGTAGCCGGTGTCCGGTGAGTGACAGCAGTTTCTGTTTCAAACCCAGGGCTGAAGTTCAAGTAGCACAACAGCGAATTATCCCAATCCCTGAACCATCCACTGTTCATCTCACAGTAAAAGAGAATTTTACCGACTTGCAGCAATTTGTCGCACATTTTGGGTACCTCATTCCCCCTCTCCCCGAGCATTTAACCAAACTTCTGAAAGCCGTCGCGGTGTCACAAAAGCATTTTTATACATTAGAACAGAAAACCGTCGAGATAGGTACAGACATTTTGGACATAGTGGTTCCACCGTGGTGGAATCTGTTCACGAATATTGAAGTGCCTTCATGGGTCAGAATAGCCTCCCACATTTTAGTCGTCTGTCAAGTGTTTATCGTAGTATACCTATTGTTCATACATTGTAAAAGAGACAAGCGCCTCACCAAGCATGAGAACACGGGAGAGTGGCGAGAACGTTACGTGCGCGTGCACGATGAGAGCGCAGTGTAATGGGAAAATGGCGTCACTCCCGCTCGCCACGTGCGCCGCGGAAGTTTGTACTCACTGTAAATACGTTGGAAACTCGATATGTTTAAGAGTTGGGATTTGTTTTATTTTGGTGATGGTGTTGATTGTTTGGTTTTGGGTTTTTTTTTTTTTTTTTCCTTTCCCTGAATAAAAGACAAATATACAGGTGATGCGTGAGGTATCGGCCTGGTTACGCCGGGAAGGAAAACAAGTGGTGTAAGTTTAAGGGCAAATGATGCCTACGGTGATATAAAGTGTGATTTTTCTTGGGAAATGAGGACGACACAGAGACCCTAGTGAAGTTAAAATTTATGGGATTAATTTACTGGATTCGGAGTGAAATCGAGATAAGATTGCTCACCACTGAGTTTTTGATACGATAAGCGGAGTTATTCGCATCAACAGGAGGGACTGTAGAATTCGCAATTATCGCGATTTCATTTTAATAAGGAGAAAACACAAAGTTTCGTTCAAAACAGCTTTTATTTCAGCGGAATGCTGTCAGGTTTAAATTGGACACAAGCAGCCTGTAAAATGGCCGCCGCACCTCGTGACAGAACATTCTAGACTTTTCGGCAGGCAGACAAGATGGCGTTCCAATAAACATTCTTGCAAGATCGATAACGATTCAGCACAGTGAAGACAATACACAGGACATTATGGGTTTACAGTATAAACATCGATACTGGAATCGGTCTCCCAGGTACAAAGGAAAGCCATCAAGGGCCCATCCAAAGGACATTAGTATGTAAACTCCCAACGACTCTACGATGAGAGAGCCGTTAGCAGGTAGTTATACAGGACACTTGGAAGCCCCAAACCCCTCCAGGGGGAACACCGACCGATTTAACAATGGGAGAAATATTAACAGGTACTCAAACATTCAGGAGTAGCCCCGAAACCCATTAAGGACAGAGATCACCCATACAGGACATTTTTGGGCGCCAAACCTTAAACAAAAGAATGGACATTGTAGTTGGGCGGGAAACGGAAGAACTGTGCACTATAATTGCAGGCCCAAACCGTCCATTCGCTCTCTCGCTCTCTTGCTCTTGACTCTTGCCGCTTGCTGCTGTTATCATCGTGGCTGCTCCTGTGTTTTATCCGGTCGATTCGTAACCTCGTGGCTGCTCCTGGGTAAAAGACTGTTGCAAAGACCTATGTTGGTAGCTGGCAGCGGAACCGAAGGCCCGGGATGAGAGGAGATGAGATGAGATGAGATGAGAGGAGAAGAGAAGAAGACCTTATCCATCGCCACGGTCAGTAAATCCCGACCGCGCCTGTAGGTCGATCAGCCAAGTCTTCTCGACAGGAAGTTTTCTTCTTTAACAAGACATATTGCATCAATGATAACTGGACTGTGCAAACACATCGTATCAGCGATATTGACAACGGTGCTCCACCATACCCTGTATCCAACCAACAGAGGTCTTCACTACAGCGGACGGTCCAGCCGACTGACCGAGCAGCAGAAGCAGTAAACAAGTGGGACCAGGAGATCTCCTGACCAACACGTGGGTGCTGCGGTGAAAAACATCCGATCAGCTATTCGGGATTTCTCCGAGTTATTACGAGTGGTGAGCATGAGTCTCGAGGTCCTACGAAGCTAGTTTTAGGATAGACATTAATAGGGGAGGGTTTTAAAGATTAAGGATATTTGTAATGTGTGCCCTATTTACGTTGTGCTGGTCGTTCCTCGTTTCCCTAAGAGTGATTATAACCGTTTGTAAGATTGTACTGTCATTAATCTGTGCGTATGACATGTATTTCATAATTTTAAGTATCATGCAATAAAGATTTTCCATTTCGTACCATTCAAACCAAGTCTACATGAGTTTTATCTCCATTACTGCTCTCGCATCTAAGTCCAGTGTCTAGAACCGTAAGGGAGAGTGATTCGAACCACTCACAGGGGTGTCTAGTGTTCCCAGACTGGCTGGAGACCAGGCCTAGACCCGCACTGACATACAGGCTGCACAGAGCCGCGTGAATCTCACAGGCTACGAGACACGCAGGGTCAGGAGAGTATCCCTTACACTGGTGCAGGCTTAGTGGGACGTGTGAGGTGGATTCGCCATGTCGGGCAATGGGCACCGGGGCGAACTGCAGCGCCGGTGATGCGAAGTCGTGGCGTTGCTGGTCGGCTGACCAGGGTGTCGTGGCGATGGGCAGGAACTCGCCGGGTACGCGCAGCGGCTGACCGTACACGAGCTCTGCTGCCGATGCGTGGAGGTCTTCTTTAACCGCGGTGCGCAGGCCGAGGAGGACCCACGGAAGTCGGTCGGTCCAGGCGCCGTCTTGGAGGCTGGCTCGAAGAGATGCCTTAAAGGATCTGTGGAACCGCTCACACAGTCCGTTGGCTTGGGGGTGGTACGCTGTGGTGCGGTGGATGGTCACCCCAAGATTGCGTGCGACGGCGGTCCAGAGTTCAGAAGTAAATTGCGGACCTCTGTCCGACGTCATGTCGGAGGGGAAGCCGAACCGTGTGACCCAGGTGCTGACGAAGGCTCTGGCGATGTCGGCGGTGGTGGTAGAGGTCAGTGGAATTGCCTCAGGCCAGCGTGTGGTGCGGTCAACGATGGTCAGCAAGTGCGTGTGGCCTTGCGACGGCGGCAGGGGCCCGACGATGTCCACGTGGATGTGGTCGAATCTCCGCGAGGGGACGGTAAACTCCTCGAGGGGTGCTTTCGTGTGTTGCTGTACCTTGGCCTGTTGGCAGGATAGGCAGGAGTTGGCCCAAGTACGCACATCCTTGCGAAGGCCGCGCCAGACAAAGCGGTTGGCTACCAATTTGATGGATGCACGGGCGCCGGGGTGGGAGAGGTTGTGGAGAAGGCCGAATACCCGGCGGCGCCAGGATGCTGGGACGACGGGCCGAGGTTGACATAGGGATATGTCGCACTTGACCGTGACTGTGGTCGGGCCACAGGCGACGTCAGCCAGGCGTAGCCCTGGTAGGTTGGTGGGTGCGGAGAGCAGATCCGGGTTGGTGATCTGGTCTGCTGCGAGTTGAGCGTAGTCGACTGCTAGGTGTGCGGCGTGGATGGCGGGGCGGGAGAGGCAGTCGGCTACCACATTGTCTCGGCCGGAGACGTGTTGGATGTCCGTGGTGAACTCAGACACTGCCGCGAGCTGGCGCTGCTGCCTGGCGGACCAGGGGTCGGTTGTCTTTGCCATTGCGAATGTCAGGGGCTTGTGGTCGACAAACGCAGTGAAGGGGTGGCCCTCAAGCAAAAACTGGAAATGGCGGACCGCCAGGAACAGCGCGAGGAGCTCGCGGTCGAAGGTGCTGTACTTGACCTCCGGGGGGCGTAGTTGGCGGCTGAAGAAGGCAAGTGGTTGCCAGGCGCCGTCGACCCACTGCTCATACACGGCGCCGACCGCGTGGTCGGAGGCGTCCGTGGTGAGCGCTACCCTGGCATTAGGCCGTGGGTGCGCGAGCAGGGTGGCGTTGGCGAGCGCGGTCTTGGTGGAATCGAAGGCGGCGGACGCGTCTGCCGTCCATTCGACCGCCATCTTGCCGCTCCTGCCCCAGAGGGCTTCATACAGGGGCCTCATGAGGGACGCCGCTTTGGGGATGAAGCGGTTGTAAAAATTCACCATCCCGAGGAACTCCTGGAGGCCTTTGATGGTGGTGGGGCGGGGAAATTGTTGGACGGCCTGCACCTTGGTGGGCAGGGGAATGGCCCCAGCATGGTTGATGTGGTGGCCGAGGAAGTCGATCTTGTCCAGGCCGAACTGGCATTTGGCTGGGCTGAGGATGAGCCTGTGGTCGCTGAGGCGCCCGAACAGGATGCAAAGGTGTTTGAGGTGTTCCTGCTTGGAGGAACTGGCTACCAGGATGTCGTCCGGGTAGATGAACAGGAACTTCAGGTCCCGAAGGACCGAGTCCATGAGCCGTTGGAATGCCTGGGCCGCGTTTTTGAGGCCGAAGGGCATCCGCAGGAACTCGAACAGGCCGAAGGGGGTGATTACGGCCATCTTGGGGACATCCGCGGGGTGGACGAGGACTTGGTGGTAGCCGCGCACC
This sequence comes from Squalus acanthias, assembly GCA_030390025.1. Lineage (NCBI taxonomy): Eukaryota > Metazoa > Chordata > Chondrichthyes > Squaliformes > Squalidae > Squalus > Squalus acanthias. The sequence goes on from JASTWF010000035.1 coordinate 60,533, forward strand.
AGGTCGACCTTGGAAAAGACTGAGCGGCCGGCCAGTCTAGCCAAGCAGTCCTGAATGTGCGGCACGGGGTACCGATCAGGGGTGGTGGCGTCATTGAGGCGGCGGTAATCCCCGCAGGGGCGCCAACCTCCGCCTGGTTTGGGGGCGATGTGGAGTGGGGAGGCCCAGGGACTGTTGGAGCGGTGGATGATGCCGAGCTGTTCCATGGTGGCAAACTCGGTCCGCGCGATCTCCAGTTTGGCTGGGTCCAGCCTGCGGGCGTGGGCGTACACTGGGGGGCCTGTGGTGGGGATGAAGTGTTCCACCTCGCGTTTGGCGGCCTCCGTGGAGAAGGTCGGATTGGTAAGGGCCGGGAATTCGGCCAGGAGTGCCGAGTAGTCATCCGTGGCCCGGGCGTGGCACTGTGACGCCATGTCGGCGGGGGGCCATGGCGCCCAGGATGGGGGATATGGTGTTCATGTCCATGAGGCGGTGACGAGGGATGTCTACCAGTAGGCCGTGGGCGCACAGGAAATCTGCGCCGATGAGGGGGGAGAGCACCTTGGCAGAGATGAACTCCCATCGGTAGCGGTGACCAGCGAGGTCGAGGGTGACTGTCCGGGTGCCATACGTCCGGGTTAGGGTTAGGGTTAGGGTTAGGGTTAGATAACCAATCCTCCACCCATGCCAGAATATTACCCCCAATCCAGTGATTTTTTATCTTGAGTAATAATCTTTTATGTGGCACCTTGTCGAATGCCATCTGGAAGTCTAAATACACTACATCCACTGGTTCCCCTTTATCCACCCTGTACGTTATGTCCTCAAAGAACTCGAGCAAATTTGTCAGACATGACTGCCCCTTCATAAAGCTATGCTGACTTTGTCCTATTAAATTATGTTTATCTAAATGTTCCGTTACTGTTTCCTTAATAATAGACTCCAAAATTTTACCCACCACAGATGTTAGGCTAACTGGTCTATAATTTCCAGCCTTCTGCCGACAACCCTTTTTAAATAAGGGTGTTACATTAGCAGTTTTCCAATTTGCCGGGATCTTTGCTGAGTTCAGGGAGTTTTGGAAAATTATTACCAAAGCATCCACAATTCCTGCTGCCACTTCCCTCAAGACCCTAGGATGTAAGCCATCAGGTCCAGGGGATTTATCTGCCTTGAGTCCCATTATTTTACTGAGTACCAATTCCTTAGTGATTTTAATCGTATTTAGCTCCTCCCCCACTAGAGCCCCCTGTTTGTCCAGTGTTGGGATATTCTTAGTGTCCTCTACCGTAAAGACTGAAACAAAATATTTGTTCAGCATTTTTGCCATCTCCATGTTTCCCACCATTAATTTCCCGGTCTCATCCTCTAAGTGACCTACGGTTGCCTTAACCACCCTTTTTCTTTTTATATAACTATAGAAACTCTTGCAATCTGTTTTTATATTTTTTGCTAATTTATTTTCATAGTCTATTTTCCCTTTCTTAATCAATACTTTAGTTACTTTTTGTTGTCTTTTGAAGACTTCCCAATCTTCTATCCTCCCACTAACTTTGGCTACCTTATATGTCCTTGCTTTTAGTTGGATACTTTCTTTAATTTCTTTACTTCGCCATGGATGGCTGTCATTTCTTTTACACCCTTTTTTCCTCAGTGGAATATATTTATTTTGAAAGTTGTAAAATAACTCCTTGAATGTACACCACTGCTCATGTACCGTCTTACCCTTTAATCTATTTTCCCAGTCCGCTTTCATCAATTCTGCTCTCATGCCATCATAGTCTCCTTTATTCAAGCTCAGTATGCTTGTTTGAGAACCAACCTTCTCACCCTCTAATTGGATATGGAATTCAACCATGTTATGGTCACTCATTCCAAGGGGATCCTTAACTAGGACATTATTAATTAATCCAGACTCATTACACAGTACCAGGTCCAAGGTTGCTTGCCCCCTTGTAGGATCAGTTACATACTGCTCAAGAAATCCATCCCTAAGACACTCAATAAACTCTTCCGCAAGGCTGCCCTGCCCAATTTGATTTGTCCAGTTAATATGATAGTTAAAATCCCCCATAATTATAGCTGTTCCCTTATTACATGCCCCAACTATTTCCTGATTAATACTTCTTCCAACAGAGTTGCAACTATTAGGAGACCTATATACTACGCCCACCAGTGTTTTTTTCCCCTTATTATTCCTTATCTCTACCCAAACTGTTTCATTATCCTAATCTTTTGACCCAATATCATTTCTCTGTATTACAGTGATTCCTTCCTTTATTAACATAGCCACCCCCACCTCCCCTTCCCCTTCCTTCCTGCCTGTCCTTCCTGATTGTCCTGAGGTGTGCGTACTTGCCTTCCTCTGGTGGGTTCTGCAGCGTTGTCCAAACCTTGGAAACTGTGGCGCTGCTGAGTAATGTGACGAGATAGTCGTACTTCGTCCCATCTGTGGTGATATTTCGCAGCCGGAAGCGAGATTCAGCTTGGAGAAACCAGGCTTCGGGCTGGTTTTCCCAAAACTCCGGCAGTTTCACGGAAACTGCGTTCGTGTCCGCCATTGCAGTGCTCGGAATACGTTCTGAGCGTCGGGGTCACCAATGTTGAGGCTGCCGCGAAACACGAATGGAGGCTGAATCCATATGTGGAAAACAAGAAACTTTTATTCACTGCATGGCACACAAAATGGCTGAGAAAGCTGCTCCCAGAATTCTCTGGAAAAACTCCCAGAATTCTCTGGGTAAAACCTGAGGCCCCGCCCCCTTCTGCCTTAAAGGTAAAGTGCCTTAAAGGGGAAGGTGCTGGAAATTTGTCCACAGACGGAAGAGTGGATTATGCCCGTTTTAGGTGGCGATCCGCCACAATTTAAACATTTTTAACAATCTATTCTCAGTACCAGAACAGGTTGGAAAACATTCTACTGATAATCTCTGCAATAATTTCTGGAATGCACTGCCTGACAGGGCGGTGGAAGCAGATTCAATAGTTGTAATCTATGTGGGTCCAACAAATGACGGGCAGAGACACGATGAGTGGCAGTCAAGGTGCTTGTTTACTCGGCCAGAGCGGACTGAGCATGCTCACACTAAACCACGTGACAAATCATGTGACAATATATCACACTGTTAATACCAGGATTGCAGAGCCTTCCTGATCTCCTTACAGAAGGTTTTGGCATTTTCCGAGTCTCTCATTATAACTATCTCCGTTCATCACAGATCCCACTCTGGCCCTGTTCCCAGTCTGATCCTGGACTTTCAGTCCCACTCCCGCACTGTTCCCAGTATGATCCTGGACTCTCAGTCCCACTCCCGCCCTGTTCCCAGTCTGATCCAGGACTCGGTCCCACTCCCGCTCTGTTCCCAGTCTGATCCTGGACTCTCAGTTCCACTCCGCCCTGTTCCCAGTCTGATCCTGGACTCTCAGTCCCACTCCCGCTCTGTTCCCAGTCTGATCCTGGACTCTCATTCCCACTCCGTCCTGTTCCCAGTCTGATCCTGGATTCTCAGTCCCACTCCGCCCTGTTCCCAGTCTGATCCAGGACTCGGTCCCACTCCGCCCTGTTCCCAGTCTGATCCTGGACTCTCAGTCCCACTCCCGCCCTGTTCACAGTCTGATCCTGGACTCTCAGTCCCACTCCCGCCCTGTTCCCAGTCTGATCCTGGACTCTCAGTCCCACTCACACTCTGTTCCCAGTCTGATCCTGGACTCTCAGTCCCACTCCCGCCCTGTTCCCAGTCTGATCCTGGACTCTCAGTCCCACTCCCGTCCTGTTCCCAGTCTGATCCTGGACTCTCAGTCCCACTCCCGCCCTGTTCCCAGTCTGATCCTGGACTCTCAGTCCCACTCCCGTCCTGTTCCCAGTCTGATCCTGGACTCTCAGTCCCACTCCCGCCCTGTTCCCAATCTGATCCTGGACTCTCAGTCCCACTCCCGCCCTGTTCCCAGTCTGATCCTGGACTCTCAGTCCCACTCCGCCCTGTTCCCAGTCTGATCCTGGACTCTCAGTCCCACTCCCGTCCTGTTCCCAGTCTAATCCTGGACTCTCAGTCCCACTCCCATCCTGTTCCCAGTCTGATCCTGGACTCTCAGTCCCACTCCCGCCCTGTTCCCAGTCTGATCCTGGACTCGGTCCCACTCACACCCTGTTCCCAGTCTGATCCTGGACTCTCAGTCCCACTCCGCCCTGTTCCCAGTCTGATCCTGGACTCGGTCCCACTCACACCCTGTTCCCAGTCTGATCCTGGACTCTCAGTCCCACTCCCGCCCTGTTCCCAGTCTGATCCTGGACTCTCAGTCCCACTCCCGCCCTGTTCCCAGTCTGATCCTGGACTCTCAGTCCCACTCCCGCCCTGTTCCCAGTCTGATCCTGGACTGTCAGTCCCACTCCGCCCTGTTCCCAGTCTGATCCTGGACTCTCAGTCCCACTCCCGCCCTGTTCCCAGTCTGATCCTGGACTCTCAGTCCCACTCCCGCCCTGTTCCCAGTCTGATCCTGCACTCTCAGTCCCACTCCCGCCCTGTTCCCAGTCTGATCCTGGACTCTCAGTCCCACTCACACCCGGTTCCCAGTCTGATCCTGGACTCTCAGTCCCACTCCCGCCCTGTTCCCAGTCTGATCCAGGACTCTCAGTCCCACTCCCACCCTGTTCCCAGTCTGATCCTGGACTCTCAGTCCCACTCCCGCCCTGTTCCCAGTCTGATCCTGGACTCTCAGTCCCACTCCCGCCCTGTTCCCAGTCTGATCCTGGACTCTCAGTCCCACTCCCGCCCTGTTCCCAGTCTGATCCTGGACTCTCAGTCCCACTCCCGCCCTGTTCCCAGTCTGATCCTGGACTCTCAGTCCCACTCCGCCCTGTTCCCAGTCTGATCCTGGACTCGGTCCCACTCCCGTCCTGTTCCCAGTCTGATCCTGGACTCTCAGTCCCACTCCCGCCCAGTTCCCAGTCTGATCCTGGACTCTCAGTCCCACTCCCGCTCTGTTCCCAGTCTGATCCTGGACTCTCAGTCCCACTCCCGCCCTGTTCCCAGTCTGATCCTGGACTCTCAGTCCCACTCCGCCCTGTTCCCAGTCTGATCCTGGACTCTCAGTCCCACTCCGCCCTGTTCCCAGTCTGATCCTGGACTCGGTCCCACTCCCGTCCTGTTCCCAGTCTGATCCTGGACTCTCAGTCCCACTCCCGCCCTGTTCCCAGTCTGATCCTGGACTCTCAGTCCCACTCCCGCCCTGTTCCCAGTCTGATCCTGGACTCTCAGTCCACTCCCGCCCTGTTCCCAGTCTGATCCTGGACTCTCAGTCCCACTCCCGTCCTGTTCCCAGTCTGATCCTGGACTCTCAGTCCCACTCCCGCCCTGTTCCCAGTCTGATCCTGGACTCTCAGTCCCACTCCGCTCTGTTCCCAGTCTGATCCTGGACTCTCAGTCCCACTCCCGCCCTGTTCCCAGTCTGATCCAGGACTCTCAGTCCCACTCCCGCCCTGTTCCCAGTCTGATCCTGGACTCTCAGTCCCACTCCCGCCCTGTTCCCAGTCTGATCCTGGACTCTCAGTCCCACTCCCGCCCTGTTCCCAGTCTGATCCTGGACTCTCAGTCCCACTCCCGCCCTGTTCCCAGTCTGATCCTGGACTCTCAGTCCCACTCCGCCCTGTTCCCAGTCTGATCCTGGACTCTCAGTCCCACTTCGCCCTGTTCCCAGTCTGATCCTGGACTCTCAGTCCCACTCCCGCCCTGTTCCCAGTCTGATCCTGGACTCTCAGTCCCACTCCCGCCCTGTTCCCAGTCTGATCCTGGACTCTCAGTCCCACTCCCGCTCTGTTCCCAGTCTGATCCTGGACTCTCAGTCCCACTCACACCTTGTTCCCAGTCTGATCCTGGACTCTCAGTCCCACTCCCGCCCTGTTCCCAGTCTGATCCTGGACTCTCAGTCCCACTCCCGCCCTGTTCCCAGTCTGATCCTGGACTCTCAGTCCCACTCCGCCCTGTTCCCAGTCTGATCCTGGACTCGGTCCCACTCCCGCCCTGTTCCCAGTCTGATCCTGGACTCTCAGTCCCACTCCCGCCCTGTTCCCAGTCTGATCCTGGACTCTCAGTCCCACTCCCGCCCTGTTCCCAGTCTGATCCTGGACTCTCAGTCCCACTCCCGCTCTGTTCCCAGTCTGATCCTGGACTCTCAGTCCCACTCCGCCCTGTTCCCAGTCTGATCCTGGACTCTCAGTCCCACTCCGCCCTGTTCCCAGTCTGATCCTGGACTCTCAGTCCCACTCCGCCCTGTTCCCAGTCTGATCCTGGACTCTCAGTCCCACTCCCGCCCTGTTCCCAGTCTGATCCTGGACTCTCAGTCCCACTCCCGCCCTGTTCCCAGTCTGATCCTGGACTCTCAGTCCCACTCATACCCTGTTCCCAGTCTGATCCTGGACTCTCAGTCCCACTCCCGCCCTGTTCCCAGTCTGATCCTGGACTCTCAGTCCCATTCCCGCCCTGTTCCCAGTCTGATCCAGGACTCGGTCCTACTCCCGCCCTGTTCCCAGTCTGATCCTGGACTCTCAGTCCCACTCCGCCCTGTTCCCAGTCTGATCCAGGACTCTCAGTCCCACTCCCGCCCTGTTCCCAGTCTGATCCTGGACTCTCAGTCCCACTCCCGCCCTGTTCCCAGTCTGATCCTGGACTCTCAGTCCCATTCCCGCCCTGTTCCCAGTCTGATCCAGGACTCGGTCCTACTCCCGCCCTGTTCCCAGTCTGATCCTGGACTCTCAGTCCCACTCCGCCCTGTTCCCAGTCTGATCCTGGACTCTCAGTCCCACTCCGCCCTGTTCCCAGTCTGATCCCAGCGAAAATGTGAAGTTATCCACTTTGGTAGGAAGAATAAGAAAGCAAAATATTATTTAAATGGAGAGAGACTACAGAATGCTGCGGTACAGAGGGATCTGGGTGTCCTCGTACATGAAATACACAAAGTTAGCATGCAGGTACAGCAAGTAATTAGGAAGGCAAATGGAATGTTGGCCTTTATTGCAAGGGGGATGGAGTATAAAAGTAGGGAAGTCTTGCTACAACTGTACAGGGCGTTGGTTAGACCACACCTGGAGTACTGCGTACAGTTTTGGACTCCTTATTTAAGGAGGGATATACTTGGAGGCAGTTCAGAGAAGGTTCACGAGGTTGATTCCGGAGATGAAAGGGTTGTCTTATGAGGAAAGGTTGAGCAGGTTGGGCCTGTACTCATTGGAATTTAGAAGAATGAGAGGTGATCTTATTGAAACATATAAGAATCTGAGGGGCCTCGACAAGGTAGATGCTGAGAGGATGTTTCCCCTCGAGGAGGAATCTAGAACTAGGGGGCATAGTTTCAGAATAAGGGATCGCCCATTTAAAATGGAAATGAAGAGGAATTTCTTCTCTCAGTGGGTCGTGAATCTTTGGAATTCTCTTCCCCAGAGAGCTGTGGAGGCGGAGTCATTGAATATATTCAAGGCTATAGGGGGTGGTAGTGGGGTCAGCCTTCAACTCTGACTCTGAGTGGTTCGAATCGCTCCCACGCCCCTGGTTCCTAGACTTTGGACTTATTCAGGGGTTGTGAATAAAGATGCAGTTGACAACAGGTTCTAATGAAAGAATTTTGACTTTATTAAAAGAAAACGGTAACAAACTTTAAACACACTTAATACTTAAACACAGGTTGGGGAACACACGGTACAGCCGAGGGAGAAGGACAATATACAAAAAAAACCTTATCCCTCCCAAAAATCCCACTATCTAGCTAGGTTTTGGTTTCAGGAGATCAGGGATAATGCTCACCAAACGAATCCTTGACAGTTGAGAGTTAGGGTTTAGAGTCTTTTGAGTAAAAAGTTTCATAAGGCCCTTGTTGCCGCGAGGTGTCCGATGGTCACTGAGGCAGTCGCTCTGGTTTCTTCTTGTGTGTTGGTCTGTTTGTGAAGTTGTTGGCCTTCTTTCCTCCTCCTCCTCGTGGCTTGTGGTGTCTTTGCTGGAGCAGAGCTGAGAGAGAGCTGTGCGAGTGTTGAGAGCATTGTCAGAGAGTCCAGAGAGAGAGAGTCTTGGGGTGTAGGCCCCCAATTATACTTGTTCAGCCCCTTTGTCCTTTTCGCGCCCAAAACCCCTTACTAAATCGGTTTCCTTTAGATTTCAAATGAGCCCCGTTTATTCCATTGTCTTAGTTTTGGTGGGCTTGTTAGTTTCGATGGCTTTAACTTGGTGTTAAACATGTCCTGATAGCTTCCGATTTCGGCAAGGCCTTTATCTGCGCGCCAAATCTTGTCCCTATTGTCCTAGGTTTTTGGCGGGCTTTTAAATCTGTCCTGTGGATACCTGGTTGATTGGTTTTTGGTGAAGTAAATCGGGGTACTAAATGTTTTATTGATTTCAGGCTTCTGGTATCCTGTTTGGGCCTGGGAATTTCAAAAGAGGTCTTGGATTATACATATTTCGATGTGTGTGTGTGGCTTTTGGGTTTGTCTCTTCCTCCTTGGTGGGAAGGCAGTGTAAACAAATTCCCCATACAGCTTGATTGGGCCCCAATACCCAAACCTGGCCACTGCCTGGCCACGCCCCTCCGCAGCCTGTCTGTGTCTGTGAAAGGTGTCTTTCCCAACAGTAAGATTCAAAAAGTCATTTTCCTCAGGGCTTTTCTTCCCTGATCTTTAAAAATGTCCAAAACTGAGGTTTTTACCTCAAATCACTTCACTTAGGGTTCTGTTCGAGTTTCTGGGGGATTTTGCAAAGCCTACAAGGCGGAGATAAATAGATTTTTGAAAAACAGGGGTGTCAAGGGTTATGGGGAATGGGCAGAAAAGTGGAGTTGAGGCCAAAATCGGATCAGCCATGATCTTATTGAATGACGGAGCAGGCTCGAGGGGCCGAATGGCCGACTCCTGCTCCTATTTCTTATGCTCTTATGAATCGAAGGGACTTTGTGCTGGGTAATTGCTCTGGTTCTGGATTAACGCAGCCGAGTGTCTTCTCTCTCAGGTTTGAAGCCGGCAATCACCTCTGAGGGTTTGGAACTGACCTTTGCCACCAACCACCTGGGCCCATTCCTCCTGACAAGCCTGCTGCTGGGTGAGTGATTCTCTCCGCATTGATGATAATACAGGTCAATAAGGCCATAAAAAGCAAACCAAGCATTGGGTTCATTTCTAGAGGGATAGAAATGGAAAGCAGAGAAGTTATGCTGAACTTGTATAGAACCTTGGTTAGGTCACACTTGGAGCACTGTGCACAGTTCTGGTCACCGTATTATAAAGAATATAGAGGCACTGGAGAAGGTGCAAAAAAGATTGACAAGAATTAGACCAGAACTGAGAGATTATAGCTATCAGGAAAGATTGAACAGGCTGGGGCTCTTTTCTCGAGATTATGAACGGGTTTGATAGGGTAGATATAGAGAAGATGTTTCCACTTGCGGGAGAGACCAGAACTAGGGCCCATCAATATATTTTTTTATTCGTTTATGGGATGTGGACGTCACTGGCAAGGCCAGCATTTATTGCCCATCCCTAATTGCCCTTGAGAAGGTGGTGGTGAGCCGCCTTCTTGAACCACTGCAGTCCGTGTGGTGAAGGTACTCCCACAGTGCTGTTAGGGAGGGAATTCCAGGATTTTGACCCAGCGACGATGAAGGATCGGCGATGTACTTCTCAGTCAGGATGGTGTGTGACTTGTAGAGGAACTTGGAGGTGGTGGTGTTCCCATGCGCCTGCTGCCCTTGTCCTTCTAGGTGGAAGAGGTCACGGGTTTGGGAGGTGCTGCCGAAGGAGCCTTAGCGAGTTGCTGCAGTGCATCTTGTAGATGGTACACACTGCAGCCATGGTACGCCGGTGGTGGAGGGAGTGAATGTTTAAGGCGGTGGATGGGGTGCCAATCAAGCAGGCTGCTTTGTCCTGGATGGTGTCGCGCTTCTTGAGTGTTGTTGGAGCTGCACTCATCCAGGCAAGTGGAGAGTATTCCATCACACTCCTTACTTGTGCCTTGTAGATGGTGGAAAGGCTTTGGGGAGTCAGGAGGTGAGACACTCGCTGCAGAATACCCAGCCTCTGACCTGCTCTTGTTGCCACAGTATTTATGTGGCTGGTCCAGTTAAGTTTCTGGTCAATGGTAACCCCCAGGATGTTGATGGTGGGGGATTCGGCGATGGAAATGACATTGAGGGCTGGATTTTGTCAATGGGGACGTGATGGAGGCGGGACTCCCACTTTTTGGGTTGTAGTCCCACCTCCATTGATTTGTGGCCAACCCACACTACTAATGTCTCTTAATGTCTCTTTATCTCCCCTTTTGTTCCTTTATCCCCTCCCCCTTTTCCCAGCTTTATCCTGGCCTTAAATCTATTTGATTTCCGGCTCTTTCCAGTTCTGACGAAAGGTCATTGACCTGAAACGTTAACTCTCTTTCTCTCTCCACGGATGTTGTCTGGCCTGCTGAGTTTTTCCAGCGTTTTCTGTTGTTATTTGCACACTACTTTCCCTTGATTGACCTTGTTAAGCCCGCCCAGCGGGCTCAGCAGGCCAATTAAGGGACACCTGGATACTGGTGATGTCAGCGATTGACATTTCATCTGTCAAACACTGACAATCTGTCTTCTAACTTGAGTCTGAGCTCAGAGCGGCGGCGGGACTCAAAAGAGGCGGCAGAGACCAGGTAGGCCTCAGAGCGGCGGCGGACCTGCGGGGAACGAGGCGGTGGCGGGGAGACTCAGGTGGGCCTCAGAGCGGCGGCAGACCTGCGGGGAACGAGGCGGCGGCGGCGAGACTCAGGTAGGCCTCAGAGCGGCGGCGGACCTGCGGGGAACGAGGCGGCGGTGGCGAGACTCAGGTAGGCCTCACCAATCTCCGAGCTCAGAGGGAGGGAGAGAAGTAAAAAGTAATCAAAGTGTGACGTCACCAGAAAGCAGGTAAGTGATTGGTTGGTGAGTATTTCTCTCTTTTTAAACTTAAACTCTGTGGTTTATAGTTTCTAAGCTCTCTGTGGTTTAGCGGGGACTGTTGGTAAACCAGGGCCCTTAAGTATATCATTTAACTGTAGTGTAATTGGTGGGATTGATTTGATTTAATTTAATTTGAATTAATTAAAGGGTAAGTCGTGGCAGGAGAGCTCGGCCCCGTGGTATGCTCCTCCTGCGCTATGTGGGAACTCAGGGACACTTCCTGTGCCCCTGACAACCATGTGTGCAGGAAGTGTATCTAGCTACAGCTACTGGCAGACCGCACTGCGGCGCTGGAGCTGCGATTGGATACATACTGGAGCATTCACGATGCTGAGGACGTCGTGAATATCATGTTTGAGCCGTTGGTCACACCGCAGGCAAAGGATGCACAGGCAGAAAGGGAATGGGTGACCAACAGACAGAGTAGTAGGCGCAGGCAGGTAGTGCAGGAGTCCCCTGTGGACATCCCCCTCTCAAACAGATATACCACTTTGAATACTGTTGGGGGGGATGGCTTATCAGAGGAAGGCAGCAGCAGCCAACTTCCTGGCACCAGGGGTGGCTCTGCTGCACAGGACGGGAGGAAAAAGAGGGGTAGAGCTATAGTGATAGGGGATTCTATTGTAAGGGGAATAGATAGGCGTTTCTGCGGCCGCAAACGAGACTCCAGGCTGGTGTGTTGCCTCCCTGGTGCAAGGGTCAAGGATGTCTCAGAGCGGCTGCAGAACATTTTGGAAGGGGAGGGTGAACAGCCAGTTGTCATGGTGCATATAGGTAAAAAAGGGGATGAGGTCCTAAAAGCTGAATATAGGGAGTTAGGAGGCAAATTAAAAAATAGGACCTCAAAGGTAGTAATCTCCGGATTGCTACCAGTGCCACGTGCTAGTCAGAGTAGAAATAGAAGGATATTTCAGATGAATACGTGGCTAGAGGAATGGTGCAAGGGGGAGGGATTCAAATTCCTGGGATATTGGAACCGGTTCTAGGGGAGGTGGGACCAGTACAAACTGGACGGTCTGCACCTGGGGGGAGTGTTTGCTAGTGCTCTGGGGGAGGGTTTAAACTAAAGTGGCAGGGGGTTGGGAACCTGAGCAGGGAGACAGAGGAAAGGGAAACAAGGATAAAAGCAAAAGATAGGAAGAAGAAAAACAAAAGTGGCAGTCAGAGAAATCAACGGTTTAAATCAAACATGGCCACAGTAAATAATGGCCCAAAAATTAGTGCCTCTACGCGAGAGTACGCACTGTGTACTCTCGCGTATTCTGTCTCCAATTGCCGGTTTTCTGCATGCACTGCGCATGCGCTGAAAACCGGCACTTGGTGATTTCAAAAGGGGGCGGTTCCTAAGTGAACCGTGTGCGCGCTACAGGCTGCGCGCACGCAGTGCACTTAGTGCTTTGAACGCGCAGGTAAGCATGGAAGATTTTGCACATAAAGAAAGGAGGCGTAAGACCCTCTTTTAACAAGGTAAGTAGTTAATTAAGTATTATTTTGGATTTTTTTCAAAAGGTATATCTTTTTTAGAGACTTTAAAGAAAGGTAAGTTTATTTTTATAAATTTTTAAAAGATTTTAAATTTTTTCAAAAATTTAATTTTTTGTTTAAAGTGGTTAATTTATTTAACTATACTTATTTTATTAATGTGATGGTTTTTTTAAATTTAATTGAGGTTTAGCTGTTCTTTTGGGGGGGTATAGATTCATAGCTTTCACAGCACTTATGTGAAAACTATGAATGGAAGATGGTGTGCTGCCATTGGCTCTAACGGAATCACGTGATCCCACAGCTCGCACGAATTAACTGCGCCTGTGGGATACGCAAGCACTGCCCAGCTGCTGTCTAGAAAATCAAGTTCGTGCGAGCTGGGAATGAAAAAGCCGGCGCGCAGTGAGATATCGCGGGGAAGCCTTACCCCCGCACGAAAGCTCCCTCACTAATTTTTGGGCCAATAATTCTAATAGGTCTAAGAGCATTAAAAAAACAAGCCTGAAGGCTTTGTGTCTTAATGCGAGGAGCATTCATAATAAGGTGGATGAAGTAGCTGCGCAAATAGAGGTAAACGAATATGATTTGATTGGGATTACGGAAACATGGCTCCAGGGTGGCCAAGGCTGGGAATTCAACATCCAGGGTTATTCAATATTCAGTAAAGATAGGCAAAAAGGAAAGGGAGGTGGCATAGCATTGCTGGTTAAAGAGGGGATTAACACAATTGTAAGGAAGGATATTAGCTCTGATGCTGCAGAATCTGTATGGGTAGAACTGAGAAATACCAAGGGGCAGAAAATGTTAGTGGGAGTGGTATATAGACCGCCAAACAGTAATGCGGAGGTTGGGGATGGCATTAAAAGGGGAATTAGAGAAGCGTGCAATAATGGCACAGCAGTCATCATGGGTGACTTTGATCTACATATAGATTGGGCTAACCAAATTAGTAACAATACTGTGGAGGAGGAATTCCTGGAGTGTTTACGGGATGGTTTCCTGGACCAATATGTCGAGGAACCAACCAGAGAGCAGGCCATCTTAGACTGGGTATTATGTAATGAGAAAGGATTAATTAGCAATCTTGTTGTGCGAGGCCCCTTGGGTCGGAGCGATCATAATATGATAGAATTCTTCATTAAGATGGAGAGTGAAGTAGTTGACTCAGAGACTAGGGTCCTGAATTTAAATAAAGGAAACTACGATGGTATGAGGCGCGAGTTGGGTAGGATTGATTGGGGAATGTCACTCAAAGGGTTGACGGTGGATAGGCAATGGCAAACATTCAAAGACCGCATGGATGAACTACAGAATTTGTTCATCCCAGTTTGGCATAAGAATAAAACAAAAAAGGTGACTCAACCGTGGCTAACAAGGGAAATTAGGGATAGTATAAGATCCAAGGAGAGGACATATAAATTGGCCAGAAAAAGCAGTAAACCTGAGGATTGGGAGCAGTTTAGGATTCAACAAAGGAGGACAAAGGGATTAATTAAGAAGGGGAAAATAGAATATGAGAGGAAGCTTTCAGGGAACATAAAAACTGACTGTAAAAGCTTTTATAGATACGTGAAAAGAAAAAGATTGGTGAAGTCAAGCGTAGGTCCCTTGCAGTCAGAATCAGGGGAACTTATACTGGGGAACAAAGAAATGGCAGACCAATTAAATACATAATTTGGTTCTGTCTTCACAAAAGAGGACACAAATAACCTCCCAGAGATGTCGGGGAACATAGGGTCTGATGAAAGGGAGGAACTGAAAGAAATCAGTATTTGTAGGGAAATGGTGTTAGGGAAATTGGCGGGATTGAAGGCCGATAAATCCCTAGGGCCTGATAATCTACATCCTAGGGTACTTAAGGAAGTGGCCCTAGAAATAGTAGATGCATTGCTGATCATCTTCCAACATTCGATGGAATCTGGAACAATACCCATGGATTAGAGGGTAGCTAATGTTACCCCACTATTCAAAAAAGGTGGTAGAGAGAAAACGGGGAATTGCAGACTGGTAAGCCTGATATCGGTAGTGGGGAAAATGCTAGAGTCCATTATAAAAGATGTAATAGCAGAGCACTTGGAAAACAGTGACAGGATCGGACAAAGTCAACATGGATTTACAAAAGGTAAATCGTGCTTGACTAATCTGCTGGAATTTTTTGAGGATGTAACTGGTAAAATAGATAAGGGAGAACCAGTGGATGTGGTGTATTTGGACTTTCAAAAGGCTTTCGATAAGGTCCCGCATAAGAGATTAGCGTGTAAAGTTAAGGCACATGGGATTGGGGGCAAGGTACTGACTTGGATAGAGAACTGGTTGGCAGACAGAAAGCAAAGAGTTGGAATAAACGGGTCTTTTTCCGAGTGGCAGGCAGTGACTAGTGGGGTACCGCAGGGATCGGTCCTTGGACCCCAGCTATTCACAATATATATTAATGATCTAGACAAGGGAACTAGATGTAATATCTCCAAGTTTGCAGATGACACAAAGCTGGGTGGGCGTGTGTACTGTGAGGAGGATGCTGAGAAACTCCAGGATGATTTGGACAGGTTGGGTGATTGGGCAGAAGCATGGCAGATGCATGAAAATGTGGATAAATGCCAGGTTATCCACTTTGGTGTCAAAAACAGGAAGGCAGATTATTATCTGAATGGCAATAGATTGGGAGAAGGGGAAGTGCAACAAGACCTGGGTGTCCTTGTGCACCAGTCGCTGAAGGTAAGCATGCAGGTGCAGCAGGCGGTTAAAAAGGGAAATGGTATGTTGGCCTTCGTAGCGAGAGGGTTTGAGTACGGGAACAAGGATGTCTTGCTGCAGTTGTACAGGGCCTTGGTGAGACCACATCTTGAGTATTGTGTGCAGTTTTGGTCGCCTTATCTGAGGAAGGATGTTCTTGCCATGAAAGGAGTTCAGCGAAGATTCACCAGGCTGATACCTGGGATGGCAGGAATGACGTATGAGGAGAGATTGGGTCAATTGGGCTTATACTCGCTGGAGTTTAGAAGAATGAGAGGGGATCTCATTAAAACTTATAAAATTCTGAAAGGACTGGACAGACTAGATGCAGGAAGGATGTTCCCGATGGTCGGGGAGTCCAGAACCAGGTGTCACAGTCTAAGGATAAGGGGTAAGCCATTTAGGACAGAAATGAGGAGGAATTTCTTCACCCAGAGAGTGGTGAACCTGTGGAATTCTCTACCACAGAAGGCAGTGGAGGCCAATTCATTAAATATATTCAAGAAGGAGTTGGATATATTTCTTAAGGCTAAAGGGATCAAGGGATATGGGGAGAAAGCAGGGACAGGGTTCTGAATTTGGATGATCAGCCATGATCGCATTGAATGGCGGAGCAGGTTAGAGGGGCCGAATGACCTACTCCTGCTCCTATCTTCTATGTTTCTATGTTTCCTTCTACTCAGACTCAGTTCGAGAGCCTCCCAGAAAGCAGAGGCTGCAGCTTTTGACAGCTCAGTGGCCATTCTGCTTTCTGTGCCGGTGAGCTGAGGGACTCCCGAGAACTGAAGGGAGGAAGCCTGGAGGAGAAAGTAAAGGTAAGTAAAACTTATTAAAACACTTTACACACACCAAACACACTTACCTCTGCACTCATGCACCCATCACTCACCTGTACACCGGACATCTCGACCCCTCCAAGCCCTGCAGACCGACGGTCCGCCTCGCTAACTTGGCGTGGTTTGGAGCCGTCGGGCAGCCCACACTTCAGGGCTAAAAATAGGGATTAGCCAAAAAACTGCCTGATAACTACCAGTTAACAGACAGTTAATTGACACTAATCCCCTTCCTGCCTCGGGGAGGCGGCTGCCAGCACAGGTCGGGTACCCGCCTCCTGGGACATTGGCATGGAGGCGGGCTGGGGGTGGGATGGGTACGTGCCCCCCGAATCTGCAATTTTCCCACCACTCCCGCCTCCAAACCCGCCTCCACGGGGCTTGGAAATTCGAGCCCTGAATGTCAAGGGGCGGTGGTTAGATTCTCGCTTGTTGGAGATAATCATTGCCTGGCACTTGTGTGGCGCGAATGTTACCTGCTACTTATCAGCCCAAACCTGAACGTCATCCAGGTCTTGTTGCATGCGGGCATGGACTGCTTCATTATCTGAGGAGTTGTGAATGGCACTGAACACTGTGCAGTCATCAGCGAACATCTCCATTTCTCACCTTATATTGGAGGAAAGGTCATTGATGAAGCAGCTGAAGATGGTTGGGCCTAGGACACTGCCCTGTGTAACTCCTACAGCGATGTCCTGGGGCTGTGATGATTGATCTCCAACCAACGCAACCATCTTCCTTTGTGCTAGGTACGACTCCAGCCAGTGGAGCCTTTTCCCCCTGATTCCCATTGACTTCAGTCACTAATAAATCCAATAAGGAATTCAGAACAAACTTCTTTGCCCAGAGAGCTATCACAGGGAGTGGTTGAGTCAAATAGCATAGATGCATTTAAGGGGAAGCTCGATAAACACATGAGGGAGAAAGGAATAGAAGGATATGCTGATAGGGTGTGTAAGGTTTCCAAAATTTACAGGACCCCAAAACCTAAGGAAAAAGGACTTTGGAACTACCTCAGAGTGATAAAAATGCATTTGGGCCTAACCTAAGGAATTTAAGACCAAAACCCAAGTTTTGGCATTTTAAAACATGTCTGTGCCTGTAAAGGGACAAGGAGGAGGGTTCGACCTCTGTAAAAGCAGTTTTGGTTATTGCAGTTAATTACACTGTCTGGGGAACCGGGATGACCTCACTCAAGCCCCAGCAGACATTAACATTTGAACAATAGACCCTGGGAGAAGACAGTCCCACCCAAAATAACAGGCCCCATCAAACCAATTACAGGGCCCATCAGAAACATGCATAATAAAACCCACTCAGACCCATTCTATAGAAAGACCGAGTCCAGCCTAGAAAACCAAACATGAAACCAATCACCAGTGATCAACCACGGAAATCGTCAGGATGCAAGTCATCCCAAAAACCATTTCACACTTACAGAGCAGTTACTGGTATCGAGCCCGCCAAAACCAGACAATAAACTGAGCAGATGTGGCGGGCAGATAAGGCCACTTCAATTTGGTATAATTGAAGGCCTGTTAAGCGGTTCGACAGTCGAGACAAGCGGGTCATCAGCATCACACACAGTCGAGTGTGGAGACAAGGAGCAACATCACAGACGTAAGTCGAGCTGGAAGCGAGTCGGCATCGCTCACCACTCAGACACACCTGAGTCCAGCTCGTGAAGATACCACCTCGACGGACCTCCAACAACGGTCCCAACACAGTCACCCGGAGCAACAAGCAGCAAGAAGACATCGACGGCTCCACGAGGTCGACCGACACACTAAACAAGGCCTAAAACTATCGCGGAAACCAAAGGCCTCACGAAACCAACAACCGCATATTACCCCCAACTGACCGGGTAATAGCAGGCCACCGCGACCAACAAAGACCATCTCAAGGGAAGAAAACCCGAAGAACAGCAAAGTTTCCACACTACAAACTACTCCTGACTTACCCCTGGGTAAGATTTTCCCCAAAGACTCTAAACCCTACTCCTAACCAAAAGAAATTGGGTACTCACCTGATAGATCCAAACCGACATCCTACCGCATCAGCGGACTCACGAAGACTGACCAGAGACCCAGGTGAAGTCCTCTACCGCGTACGGGGTACGGCAGACACTAACCGCCATAAACAGCGAACCCCAAAACCGCGATTTAGCCCAACTGTCAAAGGATTGGTGAGCATTATCCCTGGTCCTTCAAAGCCTAACTTAGCTAGTAAAGTGGGGTTGGGAGGGGTGAAGTATTGTTCTACTGTCATTTCCCTCGCTTGTTCCCCACCTTTAGAGAGTTAAGAGTGTTATTATTGTGTTTTACCTTTTTAATAAAGATCGAAGTTCTTTCATCAAACTCAGTTATCTGCTGCACCTTTTATCACAACCCCCAAATAAGTCCAAGGTCTGGAACCAAGGGATTGGGAGCGATTCGAACCGCTCAGAAGTCAGAGGTGAAGCTGACACAAACCACCACCCCCTACAGGTGAGATGAAGAGGGGTGGGAGGAGGCTGGTGTGGAGCATAAACACCGGCATAGAATGGGCTGAATGGCCTGTTTCTGTGCTGTACATTCTATGCAACGTTCTTGTTAAGCTGTGCGGCCTCGGGGCTGTCTGGAGTTCCCGCGCAGGCCGATCAACAGCTTTTCAATGGGAGATTTCACACATGCTCGAAATATTGAATGGGCCGCGCAGTCCGTTAAAGGGACCGCGCACCCAAAAATAAATCAGGGGGAACATTGATTCTATGTTATTCTATGTCGTTTTGTCACAATCTCGTTTCCAATTTTTAGATTTGGTGAAGTGCTCGCAGAATGCACGGATTGTGAATGTCTCTTCGAAGGTTCACAGAAAGGGGGAGGTAGACTTCAGGCAGATGAGAGGCGACAACCTGCCAAACTCCTGGCCAGATGTGATGTACAACAACACCAAACTAATGAACGTCCTGTTCACACTGGAGCTGTCCAATCAACTCCGTCACACAGGTAGGAACAGCCGGGGCTGGAGGGGGGGATGGGGTCTGTCGCTAAGAGTCAGTGTTCACCCGGACATTCAATAGTGTGAATTTATGAGGGCCGCAATCATTTGCATTAAGTACTGTTGTAGCAGACCTCACAAGACCTGGGTACGATACTCTAGTGGTTAAGAGCATAAGAAATAGGAGCAGGAGTCGGCCATTCGGCCCTTCGAGCCTGCTCCGCCATTCAATATGATCATGGCTGATCCTCTATCTCAATACCATATTCCCGCTCTCTCCCCATACCCCTTGATGCCTTTTGTGTCTAGAAATCTATCTCCTTCTTAAATATATTCAGTGACTTGACCTCCACAGCCTTCTGTGGTAGAGAATTCCACAGGTTCAACACCCTCTGAGTGAAGAAATTTCTCCTCATCTCAGTCCTAAATGTCCTACCCCGTATCCTGAGACTGTGACCCCTCATTCTAGACCCCCCAGCCAGGGGAAACATCCTCCCTGCATCCAGTCTGTCCAGCCCTGTCAGAATTTTATACGTTTGCACAAGATCCCCTCTCATTCTTCTAAACTCTAGTGAATACAGGCCTAGTCGACCCAATCTCTCCTCATACGACAGTCCTGCCATCCCAGGAATCAGTCTGGTGAACCTTTGCTGTACTCCCTCTATGGCAAGTATATCCTTTCTTAGGTAAGGAGACCAAAACTGCACACAGTACTCCAGGTGTGGTCTCACCAAGGCCCTGTATAACTGTAGTAAGACATCCTTGCTCCTGTACTCAAATCCCCTTGCAATGAAGGCCAACATGCCATTTGCCTTCCCAACTGCTTGCTGCACCTGCATGTTTGCTTTCAGTGACTGGTGTACAAGGACACCCAGGTCCCTTTGTACATCAACATTTCCCAATCTAACACCATTTAAATAATACTCTGCCTTTCTGTTTTTCCTACCAAAGTGGATAACTTCACATTTATCCACGTTATACTGCATCTGCCATGTATTTGCCCACTCACTCAACTTGTCTAAATCGCCTTGAAGCCTCTTTGCATCCTCCTCACAACTCACAATCCCACCTAGTTTCGTGTCATCAGCAAACTTGGAAATATTACATTTGCTTCCCTCATCCAAATCATTGATATATATTGTGAATAGCTGGGGCCCAAGCACTGATCCCTGCGGTACCCCACTAGTCACCGCCTGCCACCCCGAAAAAGACCCATTTATTCCTACTCTCTGTTTCCTGTCTGTTAACCAATTTTCAATCCATGCCTGTATATATTACCCCCAATCCCATGTGCTTTAATTTTGCACACTAACCTCTTATGTGGGACTTTATCAAAGGCCTTCTGAAAATCCAAATATACTCAATATGAATATACTCAACGACTGAGCATCTACAGCCCTCTGGGGTAGAGAATTCCAAAGATTCACCACTCTCTGACTGAACAAATTTCTCCTCATCTGAATCCTAAATGTCCGACCCCTTATTCTGAGACCATGCCCCCTCATTCTAAGGGTGTAAGGGGTTTTTGTCTCGGGCTTATTTGTAGCTCAGCCAGTTATGTTTTCCTGGACTGTGCTGCCCGCTGTGCGGTTGCGAATCGCTATCCCCTTCCTAGTTCTGAGCCCAGGACTTATCGAGCGGCGATAATGACAAACGAACAGACCCGTGGATTGGTGCGAGGAAAACCAATGTTTATTTAACAGAGATGAAACATAACATGTCAATCTTAACTTCGGTACAAACGAGGGAAATGACAGGAGAACAATACCTCACCCCTCCCAACCCCACTTTACTAGCTAAGTTAGACTCTTGAGGACCAGGGATAATGCTCACCAAACGAATCCTTTGACAGTTGAGATATGGTTTCAAGTCCTTTTAAGTAAAAAGTTTCATAAGGCCCTTGTGCCTCGAGGTGTTTGATGGTCACTGGAACCGTTGCTCTGGTTTCTTGCGTGTCGGTCTGTTTCTGGAGCCGCTGGCCTTCTTTGTTGAACGGTCTTGTTTCTGTTGAACTGTGTACTGGAGAACTCCTGTGCTTCAGCTGTCCTGCTTGTGGCCTGTCTGTCTGGCTTGAACAGCTTGTTTTAAACTGCTAGGCTGCAAAACTGCTCGTCCCTGTGGAACTCCTCTCTGTAGAACTCCCGCTTCTTCCAGCACAGGTCTCTGTAGCACGGGTTTCAAGTTATACTCTTCGATTGTTCCTTATTTGCCCGCCAAATCTTCCCAGTGCTTTGTTTAACTCTGGTGGGCTCGTTAAGGTAGTTAACCTTAATGGCAGGAGATGGCCTTTAACGATATTAAATATTTGTTAAGTGGAGGATGATTGCTGGTCTGATGGTTGTTCATTTGTGTTGAGTACGTCTTTGTATAAATGCTAAACAGTTTGATGGGGCTGGAGACGGGTCGACCACCTGTCTGTAGAGGCCAGCCCCGCCTCCCTTGGCAGCCCCTGAGGTCTGTTTAAAAAATGTTTTAAAATGTCCCTGGTCCAATACACTCAATTGGTTTTAAAATGCCCAAAGCTCCTTTTTCTTAGGGTCTCTCTCTTTTCCTCCGAGTCTTTTGGGGGTCTGGGAATTTCGCAACTCTCTTACAGACCTGGGCATGTCACCTGGCCTGCTGTTTTTGCAGGGCCCTGGTTTCTGTTCAATGTCGCAGGCTTCTGCCATGAGGTCTAGAAGCCACTTTGTCCAGGGTACCCCTCATTAATAACTCTGGGGAATGTGGGAATTTTGAGAACCCTACAAGGGCTAGAAATTCGCCTCCTTTGCGCCTCCCATTAGCGCCTCTGGGGGACGATATCGGGGCACTACCGGCTTTGCGACCGGGCGCGGCTAGAGTACCGACGCCCGCGAAATTCCCGTTGAGGTTTGCAGCGGCGGTAACCCCTAGCGCCACGATCTCCTGCGCCCGGAGATCGTGACGTCATCGTGCTGTGCAGCGCCCCAGACCCGAAATTCAGTTCCTCCCCCTGCAGCATCTCCGGGCGATAACCCCGACAGCTGCAGGAGGCGTTGTCAGGGAGGTCGGCCGCTTGAGCTGCGGGATTTAAAAAGGATGATGGTTGCGTGAAAAAGAAATGTTCTTAATGCCTTACGTCCATTTTGTCAGCATTTTCTTCGGCCGTGATCGATCAGCCCTGCGCTCTGTTAGAGTGCTTGGGGCTGATCGTGTCGGATCGCGGCTGCCGTCGGTGACGAGGGACCTCGTTTCAATGCAGAGCCTGCAGTGATGGCCCCTCCCTTTAGAGGAGGGAAGGAGCCTTCGATCCCAGCAGTGCTGCCCTCGACATTGGGCAGCACTGCACCGCTACTGCCCCTCCTGCCGGCTTTAGTGTTCCAAGGGAAGTGGTAGCGCTTGATTTAGCTCCACTTCCTTCCTGGAGCGCTAACAGACAATAAACTGGAAGCTCACAATCATTAGCGCCTGGCGCTAATTTTTCAAGATTTCAAAAGTTAGCGCTCCAAATGAATTTCTCCCCCTAAGAATCTTGTATGCTTCAATGAGATCACCTCTTCTTCTAAACCCCAGAGAGTATCGGCCCATTTTACACAATCTCTCATCATAGGACAGCCCTCTCATCCCAGGAATCAATCTAGTGAACCTTCGCTGCACCGCCTCCAAGGCAAGTATATCCTTCCTTAGACAAGGAGACCAGAACTGTGCACAGTACTCCAGGTGTGGTCTCACCAAAGCCCTGTACAATTGTAGCAAGACTTCCTTA
The DNA here is from genome assembly GCA_030390025.1 of Squalus acanthias. NCBI lineage: Eukaryota > Metazoa > Chordata > Chondrichthyes > Squaliformes > Squalidae > Squalus > Squalus acanthias. The sequence goes on from JASTWF010000035.1 coordinate 83,204, forward strand.
CTCTTATGCTCCAACCCCCTTGCAATAAAGACCAACATGCCATCTGCCTTCCTAATTGCTTGCTGTACCTGCATGCTAACTCTCTGTGATTCCTGTACGAGGACACCCAAATCTCTCTGAACACCAACATTTAATAGTTTCTCACCTTTTAAAAAAGATTCTGTTTTTCTATTCTTCCTACCAAAGTGAATAAGCTCACATTTCCCCACATTATATTCCATCTGCCACCTTATTGTCCACTCACTTAACCTGTCTATATCCCTTTGCAGGCTCTTTGCATCCTCCTCACAACTTTTTTTTTATTCCTGGGATGTGGGCGTCGCTGATTACTGTCCCACCAGCTTTATATCATCAGCAAACTTGGATATATTACACTTGGTCCCTTCATCTAAGCCATTGATATAGATTGTAAATAGCTGAGGCCCCAGCTCTGATCCTTGCGGCACCCCACTAGTTACAATCTGTCACCCCAAAGTGACCCATTTATCCCAACTCTCTGTTTTCTGTCCGTTAACCAATCCTCAATCCATGCTAACCTATTACCCCAACCCCATGAGCCCTAATCTTGTGCAACAACCTCCTGTGTGGCACCTTATCAAATGCTTTTTGAAAATCCAAATATACTACATCCACTGGTTTCCCCTGATCTACCCTGCTCGTTACATCCTCAAAACTTGTTGTTTGATATAAATACAACAATTTGGATTTATATAAAACTCTAACAGGTTTGGCGAACATGATTTCCCTTTCATAAATCCGTGTTGACTCTACCCAATCCTATTATTATTTTCTAAGTGCCCTGTTACCATGTCCCTAATAATAGATTCCAGCATTTTCCCTACTACTGATGTCAGGCTAACTGGGCTGTAGTTCCCTGTTTTCTCTCTCCCTCCTTTCTTGAACAGCAGGGTGACATTTGCTACCTTCCAATCCGCAGGGAGGGATTGTTTTGAAATAAGGAGTTGTGTTTGGAATTCCGCCCCCTGCTGGACTCGTGCCTAAAGCCTTTTCTGTACACTGGCAGGTGTGACGGTCAATGCTGTTCATCCGGGAGTGGTGATGACGGAGGTGATGAGGAATTACAATCTGTGCTCACGAGTGATCGTCAAACTGATTGGAATCTTCTTCTTCAAGGTCAGTGCCCACGAGAGGCATCAGTCACATGCCCGCCTCGATGCCAAGGGCAACTCTGAGTGCTTGGTGATTCTCAGTGTGCCTGGCTCAGATAAAGAAAGGAGGAACTTGGATTTATGTGGCACCTTGCACGACCTCAGGACGTCCCGAAGCACTTTACTATTGAAGTGTAGTCACGGTTGTAATGAGGGAATTTGCACACAGCAAGCCCCCACAAACAGCAACGTGATAATGACCAAATTAGTTCTTTCTTACTGATGTTGGTTGAGGGATAATTAGTGGCCAGAACACCAGTGCGAACTCCCCTGCTCTGCTTTGATTAGTGCCACGGGAGCTTTGACATGCAGCTGAGAGAGCAGACGGGGACTCTGTAAAATGTCTCATTTGAAAGATGGCACCTCCGACGGTGCAGCGCTCCCTCTCTACTGCCCCTCCGAAACTGCAGCGCTCCCTCAGTACTGCCCCTCTGACAGTGCAGCGCTCCCTCTCTACTGCCCCTCCGAAACTGCAGCGCTCCCTCAGTACTGCCCCTCTGACAGTTCAGCGCTCCCTCTCTACTGCCCCTCTGACACTGCAGCGCTCCCTCTCTACTGCCCCTCCGAAACTGCAGCGCTCCCTCAGTACTGCCCCTCTGACACTGCAGCGCTCCCTCAGTACTGCCCCTCTGACAGTGCAGCTCTCCCTCAGTACTGCCCCTCTGACACAGCAGCGCTCCCTCTCTACTGCCCCTCCGACAGTGCAGCGCTCCCTCTCTACTACCCCTCCGACAGTGCGGCGCTCCCTCGCTACTGCCCCTCCAACAGTGCAGCACTCCCTCAGTACTGCCCCTCTGACACAGCAGCGCTCCCTCTCTACTGCCCCTCCAACAGTGCAGCTCTCCCTTCACTGTACACCTCTCCCTTCACTGTACTCCTCCCCCTTCACTGTACTCCTCTCCCTTCACTGTACACATCTCCCTTCACTGTACTCCTCTCCCTTCACTGTACTCCTCTCCCTTCACTGTACACCTCTCCCTTCACTGTACACCTCCCCCTTCACTGTACTCCTCTCCCTTCACTGTACACCTCTCCCTTCACTGTACTCCTCTCCCTTCACTGTACACATCTCCCTTCACTGTACTCCTCCCCCTTCACTCTACTCCTCTTCCTTCAATGTACTCCTCTCCCTTCACTGTACACCTCTCCCTTCACTGTACACCTCTCCCTTCACTGTACTCCTCTCACTTCACTGTACACCTCTCATTTCACTGTACACCTCTCATTTCACTGTACACATCTCCCTTCACTGTACTCCTCTCCCTTCACTGTACTCCTCTCCCTTCACTGTACTCCTCTCCCTTCACTGCACTCCTCTCCCTTCACTGTACACCTCTCCCTTCACTGTACTCCTCTCCCTTCACTGTACTCCTCACCCTTCACTGTACTCCTCTCCCTTCACTGTACTCCTCTCCCTTCACTGTACACCTCGCCCTTCACTGTACACCTCTCCCTTCACTGTACTCCTCTCCCTTCACTGTACACCTCTCCCTTCACTGTACACTTCATCATTCACTGTACACCTCTCCCTTCACTGTACACCTCTCACTTCACTGTACTCCTCTCCCTTCACTGTACACCTCTCCCTTCACTGCACACTTCACCCTTCACTGTACACCCCTCCCTTCACTGTCCACCTCTCCCTTCACTGTACACCTCTCCCTTCACTGTACTCCTCTCCCTTCACTTTACTCCTCTCCCTTCACTGTACCCCTCTCCCTTCACTGTACACTTCACCCTTCACTGTACACCTCTCCCTTCACGGTACACCCCTCCCTTCACTGTACACTTCACCCTTCACTGTGCACCTCTCCCTTCACTGTACACCTCTCCCTTCACTGTACACCTCCCCCTTCACTGTACTCCTCTCCCTTCACTGTACACCTCTCCCTTCACTGTACTCCTCTCCCTTCAGTGTACACATCTCCCTTCACTGTACTCCTCCCTCTTCACTCTACTCCTCTTCCTTCAATGTACTCCTCTCCCTTCACTGTACACCTCTCCCTTCACTGTACACCTCTCCCTTCACTGTACTCCTCTCACTTCACTGTACACCTCTCATTTCACTGTACACCTCTCATTTCACTGTACACATCTCCCTTCACTGTACTCCTCTCCCTTCACTGTACTCCTCTCCCTTCACTGTACTCCTCTCCCTTCACTGCACTCCTCTCCCTTCACTGTACACCTCCCCCTTCACTGTACTCCTCTCCCTTCACTGTACACCTCTCCCTTCACTGTACTCCTCTCCCTTCACTGTACACCTCTCCCTTCACTGTACTCCTCTCCCTTCACTGTACTCCTCACCCTTCACTGTACTCCTCTCCCTTCACTGTACTCCTCTCCCTTCACTGTACACCTCGCCCTTCACTGTACACCTCTCCCTTCACTGTACTCCTCTCCCTTCACTGTACACCTCTCCCTTCACTGTACACTTCATCATTCACTGTACACCTCTCCCTTCACTGTACACCTCTCACTTCACTGTACTCCTCTCCCTTCACTGTACACCTCTCCCTTCACTGCACACTTCACCCTTCACTGTACACCCCTCCCTTCACTGTCCACCTCTCCCTTCACTGTACACCTCTCCCTTCACTGTACACCTCTCACTTCACTGTACACCTCTCACTTCACTGTACTCCTCTCCCTTCACTGTACACCTCTCCCTTCACTGCACACTTCACCCTTCACTGTACACCCCTCCCTTCACTGTACACCTCTCCCTTCACTGTACTCCTCTCCCTTCACTTTACTCCTCTCCCTTCACTGTACCCCTCTCCCTTCACTGTACACTTCACCCTTCACTGTACACCTCTCCCTTCACGGTACACCCCTCCCTTCACTGTACACTTCACCCTTCACTGTGCACCTCTCCCTTCACTGTACACATCTCCCTTCACTGTACTCCTCCCCCTTCACTCTACTCCTCTCCCTTCAATGTACTCCTCTCCCTTCACTGTACACCTCTCCCTTCACTGTACACCTCTCCCTTCACTGTACACATCTCCCTTCACTGTACTCCTCCCCCTTCACTCTACTCCTCTCCCTTCAATGTACTCCTCTCCCTTCACTGTACACCTCTCCCTTCACTGTACACCTCTCCCTTCACTGTACACCTCTCCCTTCACTGTACACCTCTCATTTCACTGTACACCTCTCCCTTCACTGTACACATCTCCCTTCACTGTACTCCTCTCCCTTCACTGTACACATCTCCCTTCGCTGTACACCTCTCCCTTCACTGTACACCTCTCATTTCACTGTACTCCTCTCCGCTCTCTGTACACCTCTCCCTTCACTGTACACCTCTCCCTTCACTGTACTCCTCTCCCTTCACTGTACACCTCTCCCTTCATTGTACACTTCACCATTCACTGTACACATCTCCCTTCACTGTACTCCTCTCCCTTCACTGTACTCCTCTCCTTCACTGTACACCTCTCCCTTTACTGCACACTTCACCCTTCACTGTACACCCCTCCCTTTACTGTCCACCTCTCCCTTCATTGTACTCCTCTCCCTTCACTTTACACCTCTCCCTTCACTGTACTCCTCTCCCTTCACTGTACACCTCTCCCTTCACTGTACTCCTCTCCCTTCACGGTACACGTCTCCCTTCACTGTACACCTCTCTCTTCACTGTACACCTCTCTCTTCACTGTACACCTCTCTCTTCAATGTACACCTCTCCCTTCACTGTACTCCTCTCCCTTCACTGTACACCTCTCTCATCACTGTACACCTCTCACTTCAATGTACACCTCTCCCTTCACTGTACTCCTCTCCCTTCACTGTACACTTCACCCTTCACTGTACACCTATCCCTTCACTGCACACCCCTCCCTTCACTGCACACCTCTCTCTTCACTGTACACCTCTCCCTTCACTGTTCTCCTCTCTCTTCACTGTACTCCTCTCCCTTCACTGTACACCTCTCCCTTCACTGTACACCTCTCCCTTCACTGTAAACCTCTCCCTTCACTGTACTCCTCTCCCTTCACTGTACTCCTCTCCCTGCACTGTACTCCTCTCCCTTCACTGTACTCCTCTCCCTTCACTGTACTCCTCTCCCTTCACTGTACACCTGAAAGGGGTTTTTGTCTCAGGGGCTTATTTGTAGGTCAGCCAGTTATGTTTTCCTGGGCTGTCCTGCCCGTTGTGCGGTTACGAATCGCTATCCCCTTCCTACTTCTGAGCTCAGGACTTATCGAGCGGTGATAAGGACAAACGAACAGACCCGTGGATTGGTGCGAGGAAAACCAATGTTTATTTACAGAATTAAAATGACAGAGAGACAGTATTATATGAAGAAAACAAAATCACTATGCAGTACGGTTTTACACTTAACATGGGAGGAGAAACGAACACATCGAGGGAAAATCCTAAAATTACAATTTTAGCAATATCCCCATTAATTCCCACCCTTACGCCTAACTAAAATTGTCTTGCGACAGCCAGAAGAAGATAATGCTCACCGGTGAAATGGATGGAAAAACCTGGCCCTGTACCCTGTCTCTGCCGTCGAAACGTGGCTACGAAGTTTCTGGTCTTCTTTCTTGGCTGCTAGCAGACAGACAGGGTGAACCAGGACCCAGGCAGAGAGAGAGAGAGAGAGAGGGCTGGGTCTTCCCAGTTATACCCTCCTGGTCGTCCTAATCTCCCTCCAGATCAGCTCATTTCTATTGTCTGATCTGGGCATAATGAATTTTAACAAAAGGTTTCGATCTTGGCCCATCATGTTAGATGGCCGGTAATTGTATCATTCCAGTTCTTCAACTGCTCCCTTTGTCCGACAGGTTCGATGATGGGCCAGCCCAGTCTCAATGTCCCCGCTGATTATTTGAGCAAACACCTTGAAAGCCTTATGCGTAGACCTGATTGTAATTGGGTTTGTCCCCAATGCATCGGAATACACAAGCTGATAGTTTGCCAGGCTCTTGGTTGCAGCCATTCCCTGGATTTTAAAACTCAGTCTGACCAGGGTTCCTTTTAATAAATCCAATAAAATCTTCGGGAGGGGACACATGAAATTTTGCGAATCCTTTCAGTCCCCCCTGTGGAGACTTAAACTTGCTTGAAGTGTCCATACGAGGTGAACAAAATTTCTGACTGTCGCAAACAACCTTCCCCTTTATTTACCAATCCTAATTCCCCCGACACGTACATTCCCCCACTTGGAGAATAACCGCAGTGCACAGCAGGCATTTTAGATAGGAAACAAATTCTTTTCCAGTAATCCCAGCACGGAGGGGGTCCAACATACCCCTGCACCACTTGGGATAAAACAGGTTTTTTTTTACAATCCTTATCAAAAATAACCCAACAAACGGAGGGGACCATCTTTATTAAAAATAATAAAATTAGGCCGCCATCACTTGCAAGTGGTGCTACACGGAATTCGCGCGAGTGTCTCGTCTACCCGAGCATATTGGTCCCTCCAGACCCTTTGGGTTCTTGCTACTGCCTCGGGACCCCTTTTCCTACACTGGACGCAAACCAGGTAGAGGACGATCCCGAGCTGACAAATTACGAGCGCGTGTGATGCCAGACGAATCCAGGAGGGGACCTCGATATTCTCAAAGATGTCCCACCAGGGTGGGGTCGTAATATCCAGAATATCGGCCCCTATCTGGATAGTCTTCTGTTCCAGTGTATAAAAATACTTTTGCGACACCACTACGACTTTTAATAGTTTAATGAGGTGTTCTGGGAGAGGGGGAATCTGGTAGCTGAAGTGAGCCACATACTTTTGGAGGTTGGTGAAATTCTCTCTTACAGTTAGGTGAACCGTGGATGGTTCAGGCATGGGGACAATTCGTTCCTGGGCCACTTGAACTTCTGCCTTGGGTTTAAAGCAGAAGCTGCTGTCACTCACCGCACACCAGCTGTGCTGTCCGTGCTGGTAGTGAGACGCTCCTGTGGTGACGCAATATGTCCCACCTCCTATATATGCTACCTGTGGGGGAACATGGCCTTGTGCCATGGCTTCCATGGTACAATTTATAGGTTTCGTGTCAGCAGCTCTGAACCCGCATTGTGGTTTCGAATGGGCATTCAAGTGCTGGGGACACAGGATGATGTGTGCTCCCCGGCTACGGCACCCCGAGAGGTCAGTACCCTTCATAGCGTGATCCCACTTTATGACGTAGGGCGGGACCGCTGTAAAACGAACGTGTACACCCCCCTGAATGACACCAATGTTCTCCACCCTGTATACCGGCGCGGGTCGGGCCGTCCCGCCCATGACCGGCGTCCTTACTATTATCCCCATGATAGTGTGGTTGGAACGTCCACAGTCCACTGGGACTGGGTAGGCCTCGGAAGCTAGTCGGAGCTGGCACGGGCTTAATGTGTTCTCAAAAGGGTGGAGGGCTGCGAGGTGCTTGTTGCTGATCCAGGAGGGGACCAAACCCTGTTTTAAGTCCTCCAAATTTCTGCGGCCCTCGCCCAGCAACCATGCCCCGTACAGTACGCACACCTCGTTTTGCGCAGCCTGGTCACATGTATTCCGATCCTCCCTAATGAGCGCATTCACCGCCTTTGCATGTATCTCCAGCTCCGCTATGATCTCCTTTAGATGGAGAGTCATGGCCTGGTCTTCATGCAGTTCCGAACCCACTACCTTATTCTCATCAGTTAAGACCTTCTTTAATTGGGTCTTCAGACCATTGATCTGCATCTGCAGTTCAATGTCGTCTAAACTATTAATAACTGAAGACCCCGCATTAAAACCCGTTAAAACATCATTAACAATACCCCTTCTTTGTCTCCCCACCCCGTCCCAAGCCTCGTGGCTATGTGTATACATAGAAACATAGAAACATAGAAAATAGGTGCAGGAGTAGACCATTCGGTCCTTCGAGCCTGCACCGCCATTCAATGCGTTCATGGCTGAACATGCTACCTCAGTACCCCATTCCTGCTTTCTCGCCATACCCCTTGATCCCCCTAGTTGTGAGTATTATATCTAACTCCCTTTTGAATATATTTAGCGAACTGGCCTCAACAACCTTCTGTGGTAGAGAATTCCACAGATTCACCACTCTCTGGGTGAAGAAGTTCCTCCTCATCTCAGTCTTAAATGGCTTCCCCTTTATCCTTAGACTGTGACCCCTGGTTTTAGTTTCCCCTAACATTGGAAACATTCTGCCCGCATCTAATTTGTCTAAACCAGTCAGGATTTTAAACGTCTCTATAAGATCCCCCCTCATTCTTCTGAACTCCAGAGGATACAAGTTCAGTTGATCCAGTCTTTCTTGATATGTCAGTCTGGCCATCCCAGGAATCAATCTAGTGAACCTTCGTTGCACTCCCTCAATAGCAAGAATGTCCTTCCTCAAGTTAGGAGACCAAAACTGCACACAATACTCCAGGTGTGGCCTCACCAAGGCCCTGTACAACTGTAGCATCACCTCCCTACTCCTGTACTCAAATCCCCTTGCTATGAAGGCCATCATGCCATTTGCTTTCTTGACTGCCTGCTGCACTTGCCTTCCCACCTTCAGTGACTGATGTACCATGACGCCCAGGTCTCGTTGCACCTCCCCTTTCCCTAATCTGCCACCATTCAGGTAATAGTCTGCCTCCCTATTTTTACCACCAAAGTGGATAACCTCACATTTATCCACATTGTACTTCATCTGCCATACATTTGCCCATTCACCCAACCTGTCCAAGTCACTCTGTAGCCTCCTAGCATCCTCCTCATTGTTCACACTGCCTCCCAATTTAGTGTCATCCGCAAATTTGGAGATATTACAATTAATCCCTTCGTCCAAATCATTAATATATAATGTAAACAGCTGGGGCCCCAGCAACGAACCCTGCGGTACCCCGCTGGTCACTGCCTGCCATTCTGAAAAGTACCCATTTACTCCTACTCTTTGTTTCCTGTGTGCCAACCAGTTCTCAATCCATGTCAACACATTACCCCCAATCCCATGTGCTTTAACTTTGCACACCAATCTCTTGTGTGGGACCTTGTCGAAGGCCTTCTGAAAGTCCAAATACACCACATCTACTGGTTCCCCCCCATCCACCCTATTGGAAACATCCTCAAAAAATTCCAGAAGATTTGTCAAGCATGATTTCCCTTTCACAAATCCATGCTGACTTGGACCTATCATGTCGCCACTTTCCAAATGGTCTGTTATGACATCTTTAATATTTGATTCCATCATTTTACCCACCACCGATGTCAGGCTGACTGGACTATAATTCCCTGCTTTCTCCCTCCCTCCTTTTTTAAAAAGAGGGGTTACATTAGCCACCCTCCACTCCTTCGGAACTGATCCAGAGTCTAAGGAATGTTGGAAAATGATCGTCAATGCATCCACTATTGCCAAGACCACCTCCTTAAGTACTTTGGGATGCAGACCATCAGGCCCTGGGGATTTATCAGCCTTCAGTCCCATCAATTTCCCCAACACCTTTTCCCGACTGATAAGGATTTCCCTCAGCTCCTCCCTCTTACCAGATCCTTTGATCTCTTTTATTTCCGGAAGGTTGTTTGTGTCCTCCACAGTAAACACCGAACCAAAGTCTCGGCGCGGGTGCAGAACATTCTGGAGGGGGAGGGGGAACAGCCAGTTGTCGTGATACATGTTGGTACCAACGACGTAGCTAAAAAAAGGGAAGAGGTCCTACAAGTAGAATTTAGGGAGTTAGGAGCCAAGCTAAAAAGTAGGACCTCGAAGGTAGTAATCTCTGGATTACTACCAGTGCCACGTGCTAGTAAGAGTACAGAGAACAGGATAGTTAGGCTAAATACGTGGCTTGAGCAGTGGTGTAAGAGGGAGGGTTTTAAATTTTTGAGGCATTGGAACCAGTTTTGTGGTAGGTGTGACCTATACAAAAGGGACGGTCTACACCTGTGCAAAGATGGAACTGATGTTCTCGGGGTAATTTTTGATAAAGCAGTTCGGGAGCATTTAAACTAGTATGGCAGGGGGCTAGAAACCTATGTAGTGAAATAGAGGAAAGTGGAAGGCAGACAGAAATAAATGGTAAAAGGGTGAGGAACAAAAAACAAAGGGCCAAACTAATTCATAAAAAATGTGAGCATAAAAAAAGCCTGAGGGTTTTATACCTTAATGCGAGAAGCATCAGGAACAAGGTAGATGAATTAGCTGTGGAAATAGAGGTTAATAATTATGATCTAATTGGGATTACGGAAACATGGTTGCAGGGTGAGCAGGGCTGGGAGCTTAACATACAGGGGTATTCAGTATTTAGGAAGGATCGACAAAAAAGAAAGGGAGGAGGGGTAGCATTGCTGGTAAAAGAGGGGATAAATGCAATTGAAAGGAAGGATATTAACTCAGTTAATACAGAATCTATATGGGTGGAGCTAAGAAATAGCGAGGGGCGAAAAACATTAATAGGAGTGGTATATAGGCCTCCAAATAGTAAAACAGAGGTTGGGGAGGGCATCACGAGGGAAATTAGAGAAGCGTGCAATAAGAGCACAGCTGTCATCATAGGTGACTTTAACTTACATATAGATTGGACTAGCCTAATCAGTAAAAATAATGAGGAGGAGGAATTCCTTGAGTGTTTAAGGGATGGTTATCTGGATCAATATGTCGAGGAACCAACTCGGGAACAGGCTATATTGGACTGGGTACTGTGCAATGAGAAGGGACTAATTAGTAATCTTGTTGTACGGGGACCCTTGGGTCAGAGCGATCATAACATGATCGATTTCTCACTTGAAATGGAGAGCGAAGAAATTGACTCAGAGACTAAGGTCCTGAATTTAAACAAGGGGAATTATGATGCCATTAGACGGGAACTGAGTAGGTCTGATTGGACAATGTTCCTGGGAGAACTGGAGGTAGATAAACAATGGCAAGCATTTAAAGATAGAATGACAAAATTGCAAAAAATGTTTATACCAATCTGGCATAAAAGGAAATCTAAAAAGGTGACTCAACCGTGGATAACAGGGGAAATTAGAGACAGCATAAAATCCAAAGATAGGGCGTATAAAATAGCCAAAAAAAGCGCCAGAGCGGAAGATTGGGAACAGTTTAAGATAGAGCAAAGGAGGACAAAGGGCTTAATCAAGAGGGGCAAAATAGCTTATGAAAGCAAGCTGGCGGAAAATATAAAAACTAACTCCAAAAGCTTTTATAAGTATATCAAGAGGAAAAGACTGGTGAAAACCAAAGTTGGTCCATTGCAGTCAGATACGGGGGAATATATAACGGGAAATAAGGAAATGGCAGACCAACTAAATGCATACTTTGGGTCAGTCTTTACGAAGGAAGACACAAAAAACCTCCCTGGGATATCGGGAAAAATAGGGACATTGGCAAAGGAGGAACTGACGCAAATCAATATCTCTAAGGATATGGTATTAAGGAAGCTAAAGGGATTGAAGGCGAACAAATCCCCAGGGCCTGATAACATGCATCCTAGGGTACTGAAGGAGGTGGCCCTAGAGATAGCGGATGCACTAAGTATGATTTTTCAGAATTCATTAGACTCGGGAACAGTGCCCATGGATTGGAGGGTAGCTAACGTTACCCCACTATTCAAAAAGGGGGGTAGGGAAAAAGCAGGTAATTACAGACCTGTAAGCCTTACATCAGTTGTGGGCAAAATGCTGGAGTCCATCATTAAGGATGAAATAGCGGAGCACTTAGCAAATGGGGACAGGATAGGACAGAGTCAACATGGATTTACAAAGGGTAAATCATGCTTGACTAATCTATTGGAATTTTTTGAGGGAGTAACTGGTAAAATAGATGGGGGAGAGCCAGTAGATGTGGTGTACCTGGACTTCCAAAAGGCCTTCGATAAGGTCCCACATAAAAGATTAGCATGGAAAATTGAAGCTCATGGGATAAAGGGGAAAGTATTGACGTGGATAGAGAACTGGCTGTCAGATAGAAAACAGAGAGTTGGAATAAACGGCTCATTTTCTGAATGGCAGGCAGTAACAAGTGGGGTACCACAGGGATCTGTCCTGGGTCCCCAGCTGTTCACAATTTACATTAATGACCTGGATCAGGGAGTCGGATGCAGCATTTCCAAATTTGCAGACGACACTAAACTAGGAGGGGGGGTGGGCTCAGAGGAGGAGACCAGGAAGCTCCAGAGCGATTTGGACAGACTGGGTGATTGGGCGGATAAATGGCAGATGCACTATAATGTGGACAAGTGCGAAGTTATCCACCTTGGGTGCAGGAACGGGAGGGCAAATTATTATTTAAATGGCAATAAATTGGGAGAGGGGGAAGTACAGAGAGACCAGGGTGTTCTTGTACACCAGTCACTGAAGGCGAGCATGCAGGTGCAACAGGTGGTCAAGAAGGCAAACGGTATGCTGGCCTTCATAGCAAAAGGGTTGGAATACAGGAACAGGGATTCCTTGCTGCAGCTGTACAGGGCACTGGTGAGACCACACCTCGAGTACTGTGTACAGTTTTGGTCGCCTCATCTGAGGAAAGATGTTCTTGCCATGGAGGGGGTGCAGCGGCGATTCACCAGGCTGATACCAGGAATGGCGGGATTGACCTATGAGGAGAGACTATGTAGTTTAGGGATGTACACACTGGAGTTTAGAAGATTGAGAGGGGACCTCATAGAAGTGTATAAAATTCTGACAGGTCTAGACAGACTAGATGCAGAAGGAATGTTTCCCTTGGCGGGTGAGAACAGAACTAGAGGACATAATTTAAGGATAAGGGCTAAACCATTTAGGACAGAAATGAGGGGGAATTTCTTCACTCAGAGGGTGGTGAACCTGTGGAACTCATTGCCACAGAGGGCAGTGTACGCCAGCTCATTAAATATATTTAAGAGGGAATTAGATATATTTCTACAGGCAAAAAGGGTTAAGGGTTACGGAGAGAAGGCGGGGACGGGATACTGAATTGCAGGATCAGCCATGATCTCATTAAATGGCGGAGCAGGCTCGAAGGGCCGGATGGCCTACTCCTGCTCCTATCTTCTATGTAATCTATGTAATCTATGTAAAGTACTTGTTCAATTGATCTGCCATTTCTTTGTTCCCCATTATGACTTCCCCTGTTTCTGACTGCAGGGGACCTACGTTTGTTTTTACTAACCTCTTTCTTTTTACATATTTATAGAAGCTTTTGCAGTCCGTTTTAATGTTCTCCGCAAGCTTCCTTTCATATTTTATTTTCCCTGCCCTAATCAAACCCTTCGTCCTTCTCTGCTGAGTTTTAAAGTTCTCCCAGTCCCCGGGTTTGCTGCTACTTCTGGCCAATTTGTATGCCACTTCCTTGCTTTTAATACTATCCCTGATTTCCCTTGTTAGCCATGGTTGAGCCACCTTCCCTTTTTTATTTTTACGCCAGACAGGGATGTACAATTGCTGTAGTTCATCCATGCGATCTCTAAATGTCTGCCATTGCCCTTCCACTGATAACCCCTTAAATATCGCTTGCCAATCTAACCTTGCCAATTCATGCCTCATACCCTCAAAGTTGCCCTTATTTAAGTTCTGGACCATGGTCTCTGAATTAATTGTTTCCTTCTCCATCCTAATGTAGAACTCCACCATACTATGGTCACTCTTCCCCAAGGGGCCTCGCACCACAAGATTGCTGATTAGTCCTTCCTCATTACACAACACCCAGTCCAGGATGGCCTCCCCTCTAGTTGGTTCCTCAACATATTGGTTTAGGAAACCATCCCTTAAACACTCCAGGAAATCCTCCTCCACCGTATTGCTTCCAGTTTGAGTAGCCCAATCTATATGCATATTAAAGTCACCCATGATAACTGCTGCGCCTTTTTTGCATGCACCTCTGATTTCCTGTTTCATACCCTCCCCCACCTCACTACTACTGTTTGGAGGTCTGTACACAACCCCCACTAACGTTTTCTGCCCTTTGGTGTTCTGCAGCTCAACCCATATTGATTCCACATCCTCCAAGCTAATGTCCTTCCTAGCTATTGCATTAATCTCCTTTTTAACCAGCAATGCTACCCCACCCCCTTTTCCTTTTATTCTATCCTTCCTGAATGTTGAATACCCCTGGATATTCAGTTCCCAGCCTTGATTGTTCTGGAGCCACGTCTCTGTAATCCCAATCACATCATATCCGTTAACATCAATTTGCACAGTCAATTCATCCACCTTATTACGGATACTCCTTGCATTAAGACACAGAGCCTTTAGGCTTGTTTTATTAACACCCTTTGTCCTTTTAGACTTATGATTTAGTATGGCCCTTTGTGTTTCTTGCCTTTGTTTACTCGGATTTCCCTTATTGTTTCTCACCCTTCTAACATTTGTTTCTGACTGCATATTACTTCCCCCTGTTTCGCTACATAGGTTCCCATTCCCCTGCCATATTAGTTTAAATCCTCCCGAACTGCCTTAGCAAATATTACCCCGAGGACATCGGTTCCAGTCCTGCCCAAGTGCAGACCGTCCCTTTTGTACTGGTCCCACTTCCCCCAGAACTGGTTCCAATGCCTCAGGTATTTGAATCCCTCCCTCCTGCACCACTGCTCAAGCCACGTATTTAATCTTGCTATCCTGTTCATGCTACTCTGATTAGCACGTGGCACTGGTAGCAACCCAGAGATTACTACCTTTGATGTCCTACTTTTCAATTTAGCTCCTAGCTCCCTAAATTCTGCTTGTAGGACCTCTTCCCGCTTTTTACCTATATCGTTGGTACCTACATGCACCACGACAGCTGGCTCTTCACCCTCCCTTTCCAGAATGTTCTGCAGCCGCTGCGAGACATCCTTGACCCTTGCACCAGGGAGGCAACATACCATCCTGGAATCTCGGTTGCGGCCACAGAAACTCCTGTCTATTCCCCTTACAATTGAGTCCCCTATCACTATAGCTCTACCACTCTTTTTCCCGCCCTGCTGTGCAGCAGAGCCAGCCATGGTGCCATGAACCTGGCTGCTGGTGCCTTCCCCTGGTAGGTCATTTCCCCCAACAGTATCCAAAACGGTATATCTGTTTTGGAGGGAGACGACCGCAGGGGACTCCTGCACTACCTTCCTGATATTGCCCTGCCTCTTGGTCACCCATTTACTGTCTGACCTAGCCTTTACCTGCGGTGTGTTCAACTCACTAAATGAGTAATCCACAAAGTTCTCGGCATCGTGGATGCTCCAGAGTGAGTCCATCCGCAGCTCCAGTGCCGCCATGCGGTCCGTCAGGAGCTGCAGCTGGACGCACTTCCTGCACACATAGTTGTCAGGGACACTGGAAGTGTCCCTGATTTCCCATTTAGCACAGGAGGAGCATGACACGGTTCCGAGATTTCCTGCCATGACTTAACCCTTATATTACTTTATTAAGTTAAGTCCCTGAAAACAAAATATAAATCGAACCTACCTTTTAAATTCCCTCTACCCCTAAAGGTTAGAGGAGGTGGGAGACACTACTTGTGTAGTGTCTCGGGTTTAGCAACAGCTCCACCTATATACGGGTACCAATGAATTGGCCCCGCCCTCTGACTTTGACCCCTGCTGATTGATTAGAAAACTGGTTTCCACTGCCTGCTGTGCCAATTTACTGCTACTGCAGTGTAACCTTGTTTTACTCTTCTTACTCTTTTGATATAAACCAATAACGTAACTGTAACTCAATAAAACTTTAAAGGAAACTTAACAAATCAAATTAAAATTTGGTAGTCCGGGGTGACGATGCACTCCAGCCCCCGCGGCGCCCACCAGTCGCGGAAAAACTCAAGCGTGCCAGCGGACACCGCGTGCTCCATCTCCAGGGCCACCCGGGCGTTTTACTCTTCTTAAACCAACAGAATCCCAAATAGTTAACTTTTCCCCTTCACTTAAACTGCTTAAGTACTCTTATCAAGAATGATTTAAAGAGAACTAACAATTAAAGAACTACTCCCACTTACCCAAACTCACAGCACTCTCTGCTGACTTGTACTCAGTGCTGGCTCGCACTCACAATTTGGTCTTATCGATCTCAGCAAAATCGAATTCGTAAAACTTTTGAAATGTTTCCCTAAAGTGGGCTTGATATAGTTTGGCGGTCTCTGCAGGGCACGACATGGACAAGTGCACCTCAGTGAGATTTAAGATCACCGAGGCCACCGCGTAATGCACCCCTTGATAGAGCACCTGGTCTGTGGGTACCAGCACCAGGCCGTTCCCTGGTCCCTTGGTGGTGGCAGGGCATCCCTCTGCTACAGTCCGTGACATCGGGGTCATGGGCAGGGGCTGTCGGGGACGGGTCACTAATTCAGTGGCATTAACCGAGATTGGGGAGTTTGGGATCGCGCATGCGTCCAGGCGCGACCCCCAGTCCATCCCCCTCCCGTTATCCTGCCACTGGCTGTGGAAAATGATGGAAATGCCCGTGGGGCAGACTCTCTCTGAACCCCACATACAGACATAGATCCCCTGATCCGGTTCCCACCATTTGTCCCAGCACACACTTAACCCTCCCTGGGTCCCCGTGATGGTCCTGTGGGTGTCGTTCCCTAACCTTTCCCATTCTACCCTGGGGTTCCCCATGTCTTTGCTTAATTTTCTGAGCCACCACCACCTATCCAGGGGAACGTTGCCCTTACATGATAAACAAATCCTTCTGCCCACGGTGACGCTGATCCTTGGGGTGACGATCCGTATCCTCGGGCACTGGAGGGAGGCCTCCCCATATGTAAAACCGGTCTGGCTCGAGTACTGGGTCGAGTTTGACCCCAGCCATCCAGACCAGCTCCCCTCGTGAGTATACGAGGCAATTTCATCCGCCTCGCGTAGGCCACTTCCATCGTGGGCTAGGGGCGTCGTCCTTCCGGAGCATCCGAAGATGCGGTGGTCCTCGGTGTCGCCCCTTCTCGCGAGGCTCAGCCCAGACAGGGCGAGCAAGATCAGGCCTCCGAACATTTCCCCTTTTCAATTGCCTGAAAAAAAATAAAGAACATCTAGCCAGGCTCCCTATAGGCTCCTTGGCTGGGGTGAAGTGTGAGCGGGTCCCTCGACCTCAGCTCACATGGACAAACACACATACACTGGAACGGTTCCATCTTAAAACTGCTACACGGTTCTGCACCTTAAAATCAAACTCAACAATCTAACTTAAAACTACAAACTTCTCAGACCAAGTTCTGTACATTTGCCGCCCGTCTCCGGACGGCTAGCCTAACTCCTGTCAGGACTGCGGCAGGCTGCTCCCTGCAGCGTGGCTGTACGGACTCTTACTTCTGGTCCTCCACAGCCTGCGACTGTTGGCTGGGGACCTGTGTCTTTTAACCTAACTTTTGCTCGGGAGGTCGCCCCTTTAAACTGGAGAGTCGGCGACCATGCCTTCCTAGGTTGGGGTGTCCGAGGGGACCTCCTAGGAAGTGCTATAGGTGGGGCTCCCCCGGCGAGTGGACTCTTGCCGTGGGTCGCAGTCCTCGCTGGCTGGGGGCTTTTCCCCCGTGGCTCCTCCCCTCCCAAGTCTGAGCTGGGGACAGGCAATCCCTCGCTGCCTGCTGCTGTTGGCTGAGAGTCCTCGCCTCCAGAACCTTCAAAACCTGGGTCGGGGGCGGGGCTATCTGGTTCAGGCTCCTCCTCCTCCCCACCTGAGTCCCAGAAGAGAGGGGGGGTGGTTCGAACAGGGGCCTGGGTGACTCCTCCCTCAACGCACGCAACTGTACCTGAGCGTGTTGCCTGCGAGCTGAGACCTGCTGGGAGCTGAGGACTTCTAACCTCGGGTTGGGTCCCAGCCGCCTGCTTCTTCGCCTCCGGCTTATACAGCTTGCACTGGTTTATGTGAAACCATTTCGTGCGCCGGGGCAATTTTATTGCGTAAACCATGGGGCTGGCTTTATCCACTACGCTATAGGGTTCCAACGTTCAGTGGCTCAAAACTCCCCACGCGGGCGTAGTTCCTTACCATTACCAGGTCCCCTATCTCCCATTGATGTGTTTTATTAGGTGCGAGCAGCAGTCGGTTATTCCGATGCTGCTTCCCCATGCTACCTGCGGCCTGTTCCTAAATCTGTTTCAGGCGCTCAAGGAGCGTTCGGGCGAATTGGTCCCGGTTTACCTCCCGAAGTTGCCCTTCCGTAAGAACTGGGGCTAGGACGTGAGTGGGGGTCCTCATGACCCTGCCGGTCATGAGCTCGTGCGGGGAATACCCCGTACTCTTTGACTGACTGGCTCGGATCCCCATGAGGACTAGGGGCAGGACCTCCACCCATTTTTGGGGCGAGTCCATGGTCTCCTTCCTCAACTTTTCCTTGATGGTGCGGTTCATACGTTCCACAATCCCGGAGGACTGTGGATTGTGGGCCACGTGCCACTTCCCCCGAATACCGAGCAGCATAAGGGTGTTCTGCATGACTTGGCCGGTGAAGTGGCTTCCCTGGTCGGACTCCATAAACTGGGGTAGTCCCCACCGCGAGAACACCTCCCGTACCAAGATCCTTGCAGTGCCCAGTGCTGTGGCTGTTCTACAGGGGAAGGCTTCTACCCACTTGGAGAACTCGTCCACCAGGACGAGGCAGTATTTGTAGCCTCCCTGGGCGCACACGCAGGGATCTTGTTGTTGAGCACCCGATAGTCCACTGTGGCTCTCCATGAATTGTCCGGTTTCCTGACCAGCCAAAGCGGAGAATTAACATGAGTGGCTATGGGCCTCAACACTCCCTGCTGTACCAGCGAGGATATGGCTATCTCCATATCAGGCTCTGCTTCCCTGGGGAAGTTATACTGCTTCTGGGGCCGGGCCATGGGGTCCCCGTCTACCCTGACCTCGAACCCAGTGACCCTCCCGCAGTCATGTTTGTGCATGACGAACGCAGCTAGGTGAGCCTGCACGAATGCTTTAAATTCCTCCGGGACACCCTCCACCATGAGCCCGAGGTCGTAACCTTCTTTCGGCTTCACAGTACACAGGGTTCCCTTCCCCTCCTTTCCTGGGATTACTACCACGCCGTTCTCCTTACCCGTATCAGGCCCCCCAAAGGCAATGATTTCGGAGATCCACGAGGATCCCGTGGCCCACGATGAAGTCGGCCCCTAGGATCCCCTTTCCTCCCTCCGCTTCCCACCTCGCCAGGACACATGTCCACTTGGTCTGGAGTGGACCCAGGCGGACTGAGAGCGGTTTGGAGAATTCTCCCGCCTGCTCCTTGCCGGTGAACCCCGATAGAACGTATGGAACCCCGCTAGACAGAGGTGAGGTGGTGGGATTAGCTGCGTGGATTACAGTGCATGATGCCCCCGTATCCAGCAGATAAGTCCCTTTAACCTTCTCTACCTCTATCTGCACGAGCGGTCTCTTCCATCCATCATACCGGAGAGCACACAGGTAGACAGGCTGCGCGGCCTCCAGTCATTGCGGGGCGTCGTCAGAGGGGGCTGAGGGAACTGCCACACCGGTAGTGGCGGCTATCTTCCCCTGACCGGCCAGGAGAACCCGCAGTGATTCTAGAATGCTCTCTACTGTGGGGGTCCCAGTGTCTACCTTTGGGCCTGGAGCTGTGGAGCTCTTTCCCTTGGTGTCCTTCCAGGGGTTTTTGCAATCTTTGCGCCAGTGGCCATCCTTCCCACAGCCATAGCAGTTTAACTTATTCTGGGAGGGACGGTTTCCCTCCTGGTGCCACTCTTTCTTATTCTGGCCCCCAGGTTTAACCTCGTGGACTTTCCCTTTGGGCTGGGGCGTCTCAATTCCCCTCCCGTTATTTCTAAATGCTACCGTGAGCTGGCGGATCACCGTTTCTTCGGTGGTCTGGGGGTTTCGGGGGTCAAACCAGGCCGCAGCCTGGGCTCGGATTTGGGGCAGGCAGTTTGTCATGAGACAACGGAGCCAGTGGGCCGATTGGTCTCTGTTTAGGAACGTCCGCACTGGCGTTCCCGGGCACGCGCTCTGGTAGACTGGCCACAGCCTGTCTGCGAATGCCTGCGGGGACTCCCCGGGGAGCTGTACCGTTTTTTCCACTCGGGCGAACGGACTCCCATCATTTAGTCCCATGGCCTCCAATATCTCATCCCTTAACTCCTCGTAGTCTTTCTGTCCCTTCTTACACTCATCCGATCGGGTTTGGAGGAGATCACTACCCAGAGAGAACAGCAGCATTTTTGCTTGTTCTGCCTCATCGCAGTCATTCACGCACGCTGCCTGTTCTATCTCCCGGAAATGTAGAGAGGGGTCCCCCCTCACTGTGAGCTTAGGGATTGTCCAACCATGGCTCTGAGCTGTTGGGTACCATGCGGCACTACAAACTGGTTCTGGATGGCCCCTAGGTCCTCGCCATCGGCTGGCGGGCCGTACCTCCGTTGTTTGAGGGGGTACACTGGTCCCGGACCCGGTCTATCCCCTAGGGCCTGCTGGGTCTCCCCTAATGCTCCATCCTCCACCCACCCCTGCTGCCAGGCCTCCTGAAAACTCGGGGCTATGGGTGGCGGTCGTGAAACCTCTGATTCCCTAACCAGTGCCTTTCTGGGAGCTGCCTGTGGGACTTCCCTGCTTGGGTTGCCAGTAAAATCCAACTGGCCTGTCTTCGGGCTAATGAGGCATACCATGCCCTTCGCCCTTACTAAAGCCATGCCCAAGCTTTCTATTTCTTGCCTGCAGGGCCCGTGATCTGCGTCTTCAAACCCCTGGGCACAAGCCAGCTTATATGCTGCTTTTACTTCGCCTACTTTCTCCTCCTGCTCTTTCAATTCTTGCGTGAGGCTGGAAATCTTGTCCATTGATCTAACCTCACTACCTCTCGCCTCTCTGACCTGGTATTCCAGGTGTTCCATCCTGTGCCTAGCGCTACCTTTGAGCTCAGCGATCCGGTCTTCCAGGCGCTCTGACTTTGCCTGGTGTTCCCTTTGAGCTTCAACGGCCCGGGCCCTCATACGCTCTAACTCAGCCTGATGGTCACGTGCCGTCTGTGCCCTCTCTTGGCTTACTGCCTTGAGGGCCACGATTACTTTCTCCTCCGCTGCAGTCTTTTCCTGCAGCTCTCGGGTCAACTGTTTGATCTTGGCGGCTCGTGTTGCAACAGCACGGTCTAACATGAAAACCTGCTTTTTCAAACACATGAGCCAGAGCGCCTTTTCAATACCTCTCCTGTACTCTTTACTTGCTGTCCACTGGGCAGCTGCATCTAGGGGGCGCTCGGCTTTTAACATATCGCACACCCATTTTTTTGCGATATTTACTTTGCCGCATACATAGGTCGATAACCTACGCTCCATTTCGGATTCCTCCTCCGCAACGCTGTCTGCCTGATCACACGCTTTCGCCTGGGCTCCTGGCTGGCTCGCCATTTCTGTAAGGGGTTTTTGTCTCGGACTTATTTGTAGGTCAGCCAGTTATGTTTTCCTGGACTTTCCTGCCCGCTGTGCGGTTGCGAATCACTATCCCCTTCCTAGTTCTGAGCTCAGGACTTATCGAGCGGCGATAAGGACAAATGAACAGACCCGTGGATTGGTGCGAGGAAAACCAATGTTTATTTACAGAAGTAAAACTACAGAGAAACAGTATCATATGAAGACGGTTTTACACTTAGCATGGGAAGAGATTGGACATATCGAGGGAAAATCCTAAAATTACAATTTATAGCAATATCCCCATTAATCCCCACCCTTATGCCTAACTAAAATTGTCTTGCGACAGCCAGAAGAAAGATAATGCTCACCAGTGGAATGGATGGAAAAACCTGGCCCGGTGCTCTGTTTCTGCCGTCGACACGTGGCTCTGAAGTTTCTGCGAGTCTTCTTTCTTAGCTGCTGGCAGACAGAACGAACCGAGGGTCCAGGCAGAGAGAGAGAAAAATGGCTGGGTCTTCCCAGTTATACCCACTCCGGTCGCTCTAATCTTCCCACCGATCAGCACATTTCTATTGTCTGATCTGGGCATGATGAATTTTAACAAAAGGTACTGGTCTCGGCCCATCATGCTAGATGGCCGGTAATGGTGTGATACCAGTTCTTCAACTGCCACCCTATTGTTCGACAGGTTGGATGATTGTCCAGAACAGTTCCGTTGATGGGCCCAGCGCCGTCTCAATGTCTCCGCTGATTACTTGAGCAAACACCTTGAAAGCCTTATGCATAGACCTGATTGTAATGCATAAGGAAAGGTCCTGTCCTGTTGCAGACATCGGAATACACAAACTGATAGCTTCCCAGCGTCTGAAATGAAACTGCCAGGCTCTCGGTCACGAGGCCTGACCGCGGCCATTTTATGCCCTGGATTTTAAAACTCAGTCTGATCAGGGTTTCTTTATTAATAAGTCCAACAACAAACATCTTCGGGGGGGAGGGGGGGGGGGAACACATGAAATTTTGCGAATCCTTTCATGAGAGTAAACTAGCGAGAGACATAAAAACAGACTGTAAAAGCTTCTATAGGTATGTAAAAAGGAAAAGATTAGTGAAAGTAAATGTGGGTCCCTTACAGGCTCAGGCAGGAGAAATTATAATGGGGAATAAGGAAATGGCAGTGAAATTAAACAAATACTTTGGGGTAAAAATTCAGTTGGTTGCGCCTCCCGTTAGCGCATTAAAAGGGCGCTAATGGGGCGTTAAGGCGCTAACGCCCGGGCGCAGCGCTGTTTGCGCCGCTCGAGAACTTAACTTGAGATTGTGCGGCGGCGCTAAAGCTTACCGCTGCGACCACCTGCGCGCGCAGATTGTGACGTCATTCCGTGGTGCAACGCCCTTGGGGCGCCCCGGAGCGGAAATTGAGTGGCGCCCCTGCCTTACCGCCTGGCGCTTCCAACGACCGGAAGACTGGAACGTTATCAATCGGTGTGGGGCTGGGGGGGGCGCTATTTAAAGGGGGCCTCTTCCTGTCTTTTTCTGTGGTCGACATTTATGCACCACTCGTTCTGAGAGAGAGAGAGACTTCTACATTGACTCAACGCTTTGTGAGGTAGTTTTGCCTAGTTCATCCTAACTTTGCTTCTACTTTCGTTGCTGTACCTCATTACTTTTCTGGCAAAGAGAATATGGGGGCTGCAATGATTGGGGGCGTCGTCCTGCTCCAGCTCAATCGGAGGATAGTGAGACGCAGACAGAGAGTGGCAATGATGGCCAGACGGAGGAGGGCCATCAGGCGCATGTACAGGAGAGCTTACCCTCCCAGGGTATATCGTGAACAGCTCTCCTACATCCACATGTCCGAGGAGCTGTGTTTGCGAAGGCTGCGATTCAGCAAGGAGGTGGTCACTGAGCTCTGCCACCTGCTGCAGCCAGATCTGCAGCCTCAGCTGAGGTCCAGGACGTCTCTGTCGGTGGCAGTGAAGGTCACAGTGGCTTTGAACTTCTACGCCACTGGCTCATTCCAAGCTGCTGTTGGGGACCTCGCCAATATCTCCCAGTTTGCGGTGCATCGCTGCATCCGGCAGGTCACCAATGCCCTCTTCACAAGGAGACGAGACTTCATCTCCTTCCCTATGACCCCAGACAAGCAGCGTGACCGCGCTCTGGGCTTTGCGAGGGTAGCGGGCTTCCCCATGGTGCAGGGCGCCATTGACTGCACGCATGTGGCTTTGCGTGCTCCGCGAGAGAATGCAGAGGAGTTCCGGAACAGAAAGGGGTTCCATTCCTTGAATGTGCAGTTGGTCTGTGACCACAGACAGGTGATTCTCGCTGTCAATGCCCACTATCCGGGCAGCTGCCATGATGCTTTCATCCTGCGCCAGAGTACTGTGGCAGAAATTTTCGAGGCACCGCATCAGCCAGTTGGTTGGCTTCTGGGGGACAAGGGGTACGCATTGAGCACCTGGCTGATGACACCGCTCCGTGCGCCAAACACCCCTGCTGAGCTGCGGTACCAGGAAAGCCAACAAGCAACCAGGAACATTATTGAGCGCACAATCGGCGTGCTCAAACAACGATTCCGCTGTCTGGACCATTCCGGAGGAGCCCTGCAGTACTCGCCTGAGCAAGTTTCCAAATTCGTAGTGGTGTGCTGCATGTTGCACAACATGGCAATCCTCAGGACGCAGCCAATGCCACCAGGCCTTGCAGCACCACAAGAGGAGGAGGAGGAAGAGGAGGAACAGGCCGAGGACGATGATCAGCAGCAGCACCAAGGCAGGAGGGCGGCCCACAATGGTCAAACTGCAAGGGCCGTCCGTCAACGACTAATAGCAAGCCGCTTCTAGGGCCCCTGCCATTGCTACAAACACGAATCAACCCAGCAGGCAACCCCTAAGCCGGCCAAGGCACCAATAATTCCAACCACCAGCCATGTATATTTTGAATACAGAAACTTATTTATTGTACAAACTCTGTGTGTGTCAATTCCTCATGACAAACTCATAGAAATAAACACAAAAAAACAGTCAATAACATAACTGGTTCTCACAACCTGGAGATAATGTCCAAAACACTAAACAAAAGTTGGGCCATGAACCTCGGCCTTTAATAAAAAAATGACCAGCATTTTGGCACACCTCCTACTTTTTGCCCTTCGAGGGTGATCTCCTTCCCTTGCGCACTTCCCCCCTTCTAACCCTACTGCTCCTCCGTAATGGGACCTCAGTGGCTGCAGCAAGGCTGGTGGAAGGCTGCTGCTTGTCAGACCCTGACACTGCAGATGCCCCTGAAGGACGGCCTCGACCACTTCTGGGCCTGGAGGGCCCGGCTGCAGACTGCACCAACTCTGCATGGGCGGCAGCAGTCTGTCCTACAGGCGGTGGCAAGTGCAGTGGAGAAGTGACAGTGTTGGCAGCAGGAATGCTGTCATCGTGAGAGAGGACAGCAACTCCCTGCTCGCCCGACACACTGGCACTCCCACGGGGCAGCACTTCAGCATCCGGAGCAATTTGCCGGAGAACAGATTGCTGGCCTGCTGCGGCGCGGTGACAGCCCCGGGGACATGTGCACGAACCATCGAGGATGGCAGCAGTCAGTGCTCGCGTGGCCTCAATCTGAGTCTGCATGAGAGCAGTCTCAGATGGGTTCCTGGCAGCCAGTGACTGAATTGCAGCACTAAGCTTTAGTGTGGCATCCGCCTGTGCTACAGCGAAGTGCTCCACACTCCTTGCCAGTGCCTCAATGCATTCGGGCACCCTTCCCACTGCACCCATGAGCTCAGTGTGCATGCCCACCGCCTGGCTGTTCATTTCTGCAATCAGCCGCTCCTCCTCTGCGTCCATTGCATTAGGAGTGTCTGGCATACTCTCCCTCTGGGGAGAAGGCTCCCGTTCTTCCCTCCCCCCCCCATGGCGTGGCTGCAGCCCGCTGGGTCCTGGAGCTTCACCATCATCAGCCCCTTCCCCCCTGCTCCCCCGTTCTTCCCTCCCCCCCCAATGGCGTTGCTGCAGCCCGCTGGGCCCTGGAACTTCACCATCATCAGCCCCTTCCCCCCTGCTCCCCTCCGGGGAAGGCGTGTTCCCAGTGTGGCCATGGGCTTCCTCGGGAGAGGGTGGCACTGATGCTCCGGCTTCCTCTTCCTCCTCAGCTGCAGCATCACTCCCAGTGGCAGCTTCAGGGACCATCTCCTCAGCTGGTGAATCACCATCTGAAAGCAGGGAGGTACAAGAGTGGCTTTAGCGTGAGGACAGGGTGGCAGTAAGGGAGGAATAAGTGCAGCGAGTTAGCAAGTTGGATTGAAAGTGTCAAAGGCTGGTATTGTGAGGGACAAGTGGAAGGACAGAGGACAAAAAGGTGATGACCTTACCATTGCTGTCCACAACGGGGTTGGCGTCCCCAGTGGCGACGGGACCGATCACCCGGCTTGCCACAATCCTGTGGACGCGCTCCTCCAGATCGCTGAGGGGTTGCAGCTGAAGCCGCCCTCCACCCGTCCGTTGCTGCTATCTCCGATTATGAGCCAGCTTAGCCTGCAAGAAAAAGGACAGCATCTGAGTCAATATACAGCCATGGTCTTGCCTGATGTGCCTCCCATAGGTGAATAGCCCTTACAATATGCAGCCATGGTCTTGCCTGATGTGCCTCCCATAGGTGAATAGCCCTTACTGTATGCAAAGTGTGGAATGTGTGTGTGTGTTTGATGAAAGGGCCATAGGTGTTGCATGAGTGTTGTGCATTGGGGTTTTAAGACCCTCTGGCCATAGAGTGAGGTTGAGATGGAGGGATGGAGAGGTATTGAGAAAAAGCCACTCACCCTGACGACCCGAGTGAGGTCGTTGAACTTTTTGCGGCACTGAACATGGGTCCTGGGCACCATGCTCCTGGAGGAGACGCTCTGAGCCACCTCCCTCCACACTCTTCTGAACTCGCGTGGCAAAGGCCTCCTGCCACTCTCCGGGAACAGCATGCATCGTCTGCGCTCCACTGCGTCAACCAGAGCATCCAAGGCCCGCTCGGTGAAGCGATGAGCGCGTTCTCTCACCCTCTCCATGCTTGGCAGCAAAATGGATTACAGGTCTCTCCAGGCTGAGATTCAAGGCTGCAATGAGCAGGGTGTGGCTGGGGAGCAAGTGGCCCCCCCCGCTTTAAGAAGTGTCCGGCGCCAGTGTGTCTGTGTTCCCTCGCTAACTGGCAGCAGCTGCGCTGCGCTCGTGCGCTGAGGTAGCGCCTCAGTCCTAGGCCTTTGCGCCTTAAGAGAGGTGTGCAGCGCCTAATTTAGCGCTCCACTCACCTCCCGGGGCGGTAAAAGTGAAGTTTCCTGTCAGTGCCGATAATTAGCGCCAGGCGCTAATATTTGCGCGCGGACGATATTTGCGCCCCAAATGGGGCGCGACCTAATTTCTACCCCTTTGTGTCTGTCTTCACGGAAGAAGACGCAAAAAACTTCCCGGAAATAGTGGAGAACCAAGGGTCTAGCGAGAATGAGGAACTGAAAGAAATTAGTATTAGTAAAAAAGTACTGGAGAAATTAACGGGACTGAAAGCCAACAAATCCCCTGGACCTGATGGCCTACATCCTAGGGTTTTGGAAGAGGTGGCTATAGAGATAGTGGATGCATTGGTTGTCATCTTCCAAAATTCCATAGATCTAGAACGGTTCCTGCGGATTGGAAGCTAGCAAATGTAACCCCACTATTTAAGAAAGGAGGGAGAGAGAAAACGGGGAACTGCAGACCAGTTAGCCTGACATCAGTAGCAGGGAAAATGCTAGAATCTATTATTAAGGATGTGGTAAGAGGGCACTTAGAAAATAATAATTAGATTGGGCAGAGTCAACACGCAATTATGAAAGGGAAATAGTGTTTGACGAATCTGATAGAGTTTTTTGAGGTTGTAACTAGCAGAATAGATAAGGGGGAACCAATGGATGTGGTGTATTTGGATTTTCAGAAGGCATTTGATAAGGTGCCACACAAGAGGTTATTAAACAAAATTAGGGCTCATGGGATTGGGGGTAATATACTAGCATGGATTGAGGATTGGTTAACGGACAGAAAACAGAGAGTAGGAATAAACGGGTCATTTTCGGGTTGGCAGGTGAGGTACCGCAAGGATCAGTGCTTGGGCCTCAGCTATTCACAATCTATATCAATGATTTGAATGAGGGGACCAAATGTAATATATCCAAGTTTGCTGCTGATACAAAGCTGGGTGGGAATGTAAGTTGTGAGGAGGATGCATAGGGGCTTCAAGGGGATATAGACAGGCTAAGCAAGTGAGCAAGAACATGGCGAATGGAATATAATGTGGAGAAATATGAAGTTATCCACTTTGTTAGGAAAATTAGAAAAGCAGAGTATTTTTTAAATGGTGAGAGATTGGGAAATGTTGGTGTTCAGAGGGACCTGGGTGTCCTTGTACACGAATCACTAAAAGTTAACATGCAGGTACAGCAAGCAATTAGGAAAGCAAATGGTATGTTGACCTTTATTACAAGAGGATTTGATTATAAGAGTAAAGACATCTTACTGCAATTATATAGGGCCTTGGTGAGACCACACCTGGAGTATTGTGTACAGTTTTGGTCTCCTTACCTAAGGAAGGATATACTTGCCATAGAGGGAGTGCAGCGAAGGTTCACCAGACTGGTTCCTGGGATGGGGGGATTGTCCTATGAGGACAGATTGAGTAGACTAGGCCTATATTCCCTAGAGTTTAGAAGAATGAGAGGTGATCTCATTGAAACACAAAATTCATACAGGGCTTGACAGGGTAAATGCAGGGAGGATATTTCCCCTGACTGGGGAGTCTAGAACCAGGAGTCACAGTCTCAGAATAAGGGGTCGGCCATTTAGGACTGAGATGAGGAGAAATTTCTTCACTCAGAGGGTGATGAATCTTTGGAATTCTCTACCCCAGAGGGCTGTGGAGGCTCAGTCGTTGAGTATATTCAAGACAGAGATCGATAGATTTTTGAATATTAAGGGAATCAAGGGATATGGGGATAGTGCAGGAAAGTGGAGTTGAGGTAGAAGATCAGCCATGATCTTATTGAATGGCGGAACAGACTCGAGGAGCCGAATGGCCTACTCCTGCTCCTATTTCTTATGTTCTTAAACAAACAAATTATTAAGTTGCACACGGCAAGGTCAGACCTGCTCTATAACGTATTACTTACTAGATTTGATTGAGAAAAGAATGTGCTCGGCGTAGAGCCAAGCAATCAGGAAATGATCAGAAGACTGTTTGAATACAATGCTGGTCTTGCAAGCGACGCCCATAATCTGAGAATTTTTTTAAAAAGACTATCAGAAAACAGACATACAGTCCCCACAGTGCTGTATCAGGGATGTTTTACAGCAGGATTTGTTATAGAAGAAAGAAAGAAAGACTTTCCAAAGCGCTTTACAGCCAATGAAGTACTTTTTGAAGAGTAGTCACTGTTGTAATGTGGGAAACGCGACAGTCAATTTGTGCACAGCAATGTGATAATGACCAGATAATCTGTTTTTGTTATGTTTGAGGGGTAGATATTGGCCAGGACATATATAGGAAAGGTGTGTTGTAGCGGAGGGGAGTGTTGCAGAGGAGGGGAGTGTTGTAGAGGAGGGAGGTGTTGTAGAGGAGGGAGGTGTTGTAGAGGAGGGAGGTGTTGTAGAGGAGGGAGGTGTTGTAGAGGAGGGAGGTGTTGTAGAGGAGGGAGGTGTTGTAGAGGAGGGAGGTGTTGTAGCGGAGGGAGTGTTGTAGAGGAGGGAGTGTTGTAGAGGAGGGAGTGTTGTAGAGGAGGGAGTGTTGCAGAGGAGGGAGGTGTTGCAGAGGAGGGAGGTGTTGCAGAGGAGGGAGGTGTTGCAGAGGAGGGAGTGTTGCAGAGGAGGGCGTGTTGCAGCGGAGGGAGTGTTGCAGCGGAGGGAAGTGTTGTAGAGGAGGGCGTGTTGTAGAGGAGGGCGTGTTGTAGAGGAGGGCGCTTTGTTGTAGCGGAGCCAGAGATGGGAGTACATTTGGGGAATCGGGGGGGTGCTGGGGTGGTGCTTACGGTTGGTGAGGGGCTCGAGGAATGTGTCTGGAATAATTGAGTGAGAGAGGGATGATGGGATGGAGCGCTGGTAAAGTTCTGGTGACATTCTGCCCTCCTTCCGAGGCCAAGATATCCTTTCTAAGGTGCTGCGCACAGAACTGCTCACAGTGCTCCAGATGTCGTCTAACCAGGGCTTTGTACAGCTGCAGCATAACTTCCTCCCCTTTATAGTCCAGCCCTCAGTTATAAAGACTGACTAAATCTGGGAATAAAAAGCTGGTATCAGTAATGGTGACAATGGCCCAAAAATTCGTGAGGAAGCCTTCGTGCGAGGGTAAGGCTTCCCCGCGATCTCTCACTGCGCGTTGGCTTTTTCAGTTCCAGCTCGCACGAACTTGATGTTCTGGACAGCTGCTGGGCAGTGCTTGCGTATCCCACAGGCGCAGTTAATTCGTGCGAGCTGTGGGATCACGTGACTCAGTTAGAGCCAATGGCAGCACACCATCTTCCATTCATAACTTTCACATAAGTGCTGTGAAAGCTATGAATACTATAGCCCCCCAAAAGAACAGCTAAACCTCAATTAAATTTAAAAAAAAATCACATTAATAAAATAAGTATAGTTAAATAAATTAACCATTTTAAATAAAAAATTAAATTTTTGAAAATATTTAAAATCTTTTAAAAAGTTATAAAAATAAACTTACCTGTCTTTAAAGTCTCTAAAAAAGATATACCTGTTAAAAAAAATTCAAAATAATACTTAATTCACTACTTACCTTGTTAAAAGTGGGTCTTACTCCTCCTTTTTTTATGTGTAAAATCTTCCGTACTTACCTGCGCGTTGAAACCACTAAGTGCACAGCGTGCGCGCAGCCTGTAGCGCGCACGCGGTTCACTTAGGAACCGCCCCCTTTTCCATTCACCAAGTGCCGGTTTTCAGCGCATGCGCAGTGCATGCAGAAAACCGGCAATTGGAGACAATACGCGAGAGTACGCAGTGCGTACTCTCGCGTATCAACACAAATTTTTGGGCCAATGTAACTACCTGATTGTTGTAAAAACCCATCTGGTTCACTGATGTCCTTTAGAGAAGGAAATCTGTCGTCCTTACCCAGTCTGGCCTATATGTGACTCCAGACCCACAGTGATGTGGTTGACTCTTAGCTGCCCTCTGAAATGGCCTAGCAAGACACTCAGTTGTAGCAAAACGCTACAAAGAGTAACAAGAATAAAACCGGCTTTGACCTAGTCATCGGCTTCAGATACGACAAAGGTACACCCAGCCCAGTCGACCCTGCAAAGTCTTTCTCACTAACATCTGGGAACTTGTGTCAAAATTGGGAGAGCTGTCCCACAGACTAGTCAAGTGACAGCCTGACATAGTCATACCCACAGAATCATACCTTTCAGCCAACGTCCTAGACTCCTCGGTCACCATTCCTGGGTATGTCCTGGCGATTCTGTATCTATTTACTTCACCTGAGGAAGGGGCAATCGATAGCTCCGAAAGCTTGTGATTTCAAATAAAACTGTTGGACTATAACCTGGTGTTGTGCGACCTCTCAATTTTGTCCACCCCAGTCCAACACCGGCATCTCCGCATCATGATAACTAACCGAAACCAGAGAGTCGGAATAAATGGGTCATTTTCAGGATGGCAAACTGTAACTAGTGGGGTGCCACAGGGATCAGTGCTGGGGCCCCAACTACTTACAATCTATAATAATGACTTGGATGATTTGCTGACGATACAAAGATAAGTAGGAAAGCAAGTTGTGAGGAGGACACAAAGAGTCTGCAAAGGGATATCGATAGGTTAAGTGAGTGGGCAAAAATTTGGCAGATGGAGTATAATGTGGGAAAATGTGAAGTTATCCACTTTGGTAGGAAGAATATAAAAGCAAAATTATACTTAAATAGAGAGAGACTACAGAATGCTGCGGTACAGAGGGTCCTGGGTGTCCTCGTACATGAAATACACAAAGTTAGCATGCAGGTACAGCAAGTAATTAGGAAGGCAAATGGAATGTTGGTCTTTATTGCAAGGGGGATGGAGTATAAAAGTAGGGAAGTCTTGCTACAACTGTACAGGGCGTTGGTGAGACCACAGCCGGAGTACTGCGTACAGTTTTGGTCTCCTTATTCAAGGAGGGATATACTTGCATTGGAGGCAGTTCAGAGAAGGTTCACTAGGTTGATTCCTGAGTTGAAGGGGTTGTCTTATGAGGAAAGGTTGAACAGGTTGGGCCTATACTCATTGGAGTTTAGAAGAATGAGAGGTGATCTTATTGTAACATATAAGATTCTGATGGGGCTTGACAGGGTAGATGCAGAGAGGATGTTTCCCCTCGTGGGGGAATCTAGAACTAGGGGGCATAGTTTCAGAATAAGGGGTCATCCATTTAAAACGGAGATGAGGAGGAATTTCTTCTCTCAGACGGTCGTGAATCTTTGGAATTCTCTACCCCAGAGAGCTGTGGAGGCGGAGTCATTGAATATATTCAAGGCGGAGATAAACAGATTTTTGAAAAACAGGGGAATCAAGGGTTATGGGGAACGGGCAGGAAAGTGGAGTTGAGGCGAAGATCAGATCAACCATGATCTTATTGAATGGCGGAGCAGGCTCAAGGGGCCGAATGGCCTACTCCTGCTCCTGTTTCTTATGTTCTTATGTCCTGTCCCACTGGCAGGACAGACCCACCAAAGGTGGCTGCACAGTGGAACACAGTCAGGAGGGAGTGACCCTGGGAGTCCTCAAAATTGACTCCGGACTCCTTAAAGTCTCATGGCATCAGGTCAAGCATGGGCAAGGAAACCTCCTGCTGATTACCACCTACCGCCCTCCCTCAGCTGATGAATCAGTACTCCTCCATGTTGAACACCACTTGCATGAAGCAGTGAGGGTAGCAAGGGCACAGAATGTACTCTGGGTGGGGAACTTCAATGTCCATCATCAAGACTGGCACAATAGCACCACTACTGACTGAGCTGGCCGTGAAGGACATAGCTTGCAGACTGGGCCTGCAGCAGGTGGTGAGAGAACCAACAGGACGGAAAAACCTACTTGACTTTGTCATCACCAATCTACCTGTCGCAGATACATCTGTCATGACGGTATTGGTAGGAGTGACCACTGCACAATCCTTGTGGAGTCGAAGTCTCATCTTCACACTGAGGACACCTTCCATCATGTTGTGTGGCACTACCACCGTGCTAAATGGGATAGATTCAGAACAAACCTAGGAGCTCAAAACTTGGCATCCACAAGCCTCTGTGGGTCATCAGCAGCAGCAGAATTGTAATCAACCACAATCTGTAACCTCATGGCTTGGCATACATCACTGCAGGACAGTGTCCTAGGCCCAGCTACCTTCAGCTGCTTCATCAATGACCTTCCCTCTATCATAAAATCAGAAGTGGGGATGGTCGCTGAAGATTGCACAGTGTTCAGTTCCATTCGCAATTCCTCAGATAATGAAGCAGTCCATGTCCGCATGCAGCAAGACCTGGATGACATTTAGGCTTGGGCTGATAAGTGACAAGTAACATTCGTGCCACACAAGTGCCAGGCAATGAACATCTCCAACAAGATAGAGTCTAACCACTTCCCCTTGACATTCAACAGCATTACCATCGCCGAATCCCCCACCATCAATATGCTGGGGGTCAGCATTGACTAGAAACTTAACTAGACCGGCCACATAAATACTGTGGCTATAAGAGGCTGGGTATTCTGCGGCGAGTGACTCGCCTCCAGACACCCCAAAGTCATTCCACCATCTACAAGGCACAAGTAAAGAGTATGATGGAATACTCTCCACTTGCCTGGATGAGTGCAGCTCCAACAACACTCGAGAAGCTCGACACTATCCAGGACAAAGCAGCCCACTTGATTGGCACCCCATCCACCACCTTAAACATTCACTCCCTCCACCACCGGCGTACCGTGGCTGCAGTGTGTACCATCTACAAGATGCACTGCAGCAACTCGCCAAGGCTTCTTCAGCAGCACCTCCCAAACCCCCCACCTCTAACACCTAGAAGGACAAGGGCAGCAGGCGCATGGAAACACCACCACCTGCGAGTTCCCCTCCAAGTCACACACCATCCTGACTTAGAAATATATCACCGTTCCTTCATCGTCGCTGGGTCAAACTCCTGGAACTCCCTCCCTAACAGCACTGTGGGAGTACCTTCACCACACGGACTGCAGCGGTTCAAGAAGGCAGCTCACCACCAGCTTCTCACGGTCAACTGGGGATGGACAAAAAATGCTGGCCTTGCCAGCGACGCCCACATCCCATGAATGAATAAAAAATATCCTTCACTCCTCCATCACCATCAAGCCAGGGGACCAACTCTGATTCAATGAGGAGTGTAGAAGAGCATGCCAGAAGCAGCACCAGGCGTACCTAAAAATGAGGTGCCAACCTGGGGAAGCTACAACACAGGACTACATGCATGCTAAAATGCGGAAGCAGCATGCTATAGACAGAGCTAAGCGATCCCACAATCAACGGATCAGATCAAAGCTCTGCAGTCCTGCCACATCCAGTCTTGAATGGTGGTGGACCATTAAACAACTGAGGGGAGGAGGAGGATCCACTAACATCCCCATCCTCAATGATGGTGGAGCCCAGCACATGAGTGCAAAACACCAGACTGAAGCGTTTGCAACCATCTTCAGCCAGAAGTGCCGAGTGGATGATCCATCTCGGCCTCCTCGTGAGGTCCCCCTGTGCCAATCTTCAGCCAATTCGATTCACTAAATCTAGTCATTTATGGGCTGGCAGCAGTAAAAAAATGACCATGAAAACTTTCGGATTGTTGTAAAAACCCAACGGGATCACGACTGTCTCACGGGGAAAGAAACCTGCCACCCCGATTGGTTGACTCTTAGCAAGGCACTCAGTTGTAAAAATGATCAGTGGCGATCTTTAACAGTTACGCTTGTGTGAAGCACCTTGGGATCTTTTTTCTACGATAAGGGCACGATATTAACGCCAGTTGTTATTGTCATTGTTATTACGAGGCCCCCACAGGACCCATTGCCTTCTTAACGTAATAACTGCCCGTGTTACGCACATCCCAAGAACGCATTAAAAAAAACTTTTAGTGTGCACTTGCTGCAGAGGGACGTGGGATTTAAGGTGATGGTCCCCTTCTCAGGACTCTGCATGATCCCCATTTCTGTGACATTGCCCCTTTAACAAATCTAAACTTTCTTTGCAGTTCATAAACAATAGTAGGTGATCCAAAAAACGTTTCCAAACAAGTTACCGGTCAAACCGGTATGTTTGGAAAATATTCAAAGTACAATCAGTTGGACTCTGTACTCTGCCTCAGTTGAAATAATCCTGGCATCATGGAGCTGTCTCTGCTCACCTCCCTGCTCATTTCACTCGCCTCTCACCCTGTTTGGCTCATCGTTTCAGTTATCCTGTATCTCGTTGTCCGGTTGCAAAGGAGAAGATGGTGGAGACCGAGAGAGTGTCCAGTGGATCTCACTGGGAAAACGGCCATTGTCACTGGAGCTAACACAGGTAAGAGTCTGCAGCAGTTTGGCTCAGTCAGTAACACTCCCCCTCCCTCCGAATCAGAAGGTCACGGGCTCAAGCCCCACTCGAGGGCTTCAGCCCCATAATCCAGGCTGACCTTTCAGTGCAGTACGGAGGGAGTCACTGAACGGCTGCAGGGCATTCTGAAGGGGGAGAGCGAACAGTCAGAGGTCATGGTTCACATTGGTACCAACGACATGGGTAGAAAGAGGGATGAGGTCCTGCAACAAGAATTTAGGGAACTAGGTAGCAGATTAAAAAGTAGGACCTCAAAGGTTGTAATCTCTGGATTACTCCTGGTGCCATGTGCTAGTGAGTATAGGAATAGGAGGATAGAGCAGATGAATGCGTGGCTAAAGAGTTGGTGCAGGAGGGAGGGCTTTAGTTTCCTGGATCACTGGGTCTGTTTCTGGGGAAGGTGGGACCTGTACAAGTCGGATGGGTTTCCCCCGGAACGGAACGGGACCAACATCCTTGCGGGGAGATTTGCTAGTGCTGTTGGGGGCGGGGTTTAAACTAACTTGGCAGGGGGATGGGATACGGAGTGGAGCTATAGTAGAGGGTGATGCACAGCCAAATATAGAGGAAAAACAAGTCAGTCTGGAAGGCAGAGCAAATATGTAACAGGCCAAGGGAGTATGGCAAGTCTAGATGGCATTTATTTTAATGCAAGGAGTCTTACGAGTAAGGCAGATGAATTGAAGGTGTTGATGAACACATGGGAGTATGATATTGTTACTATCACAGAGACATGGTTGAGGGAGGGGCAGGACCAGCAGCTCAATATTCCGGGGTATAGAATCTTCAGGCGAGGCAGAGGGGGGTGTAAAAGAGGAGGGGGTGTCGCAATATTAATCAAGGAGTCAATTACTGCTGGAAGGAGGGATGATATCTTAGCAGGTTCCTCTAATGAGGCCATATGGGTAGAACTTAAAAACAAAAAGGGGGCAAGCACTTTGCTGGGAGTGTACTATAGGCCCCCAAACAGTCAGGGGGAGATAGAAGAACAGATATGTAGGCAAATCTCAGAGAAGTGTAGAAATAATAGGGTAATAATAGTAGGGGATTTCAACTTCCCCAATATTAACTGGGATAGTCAGAGTGTGAAAGGCTTAGAGGGTGCGGAATTCTTAAAGTGCATCCAGGAGAGCTTTTTGAGCCAGCATGTAGAAAGTCCTACAAGAGAGGGGGCGGTACTGGACCTAATTCTAGGGAATGTAGCCGGGCAAGTGGTAGAAGTGTCAGTAGGAGAGCATTTTGGTGACAGTGAACATAATTCGGTGAGATTTAAGGTAGTCATGGAAAAGGACAAAGATGGACCAGAAATAAAGGTTCTAAATTGGGGGAAGGCCGATTTTAATATGATAAGGCAGGATCTGGCCAAAGTGGACTGGGATCAGCTACTTGTAGGAAAATCCACATCAGAGCAGTGGGAGTCATTCAGAAAGGAAATAGAGAGAGTACAACGCCAACATGTTCCCGTAAAGGTCAAGGGTGGGACCAACAAGTCCAGGGAACCCTGGATGTCAAGGGATATACAAGAATGGATTAGGAAAAAAAGGGAGGCTTTTGGCAGATACAAAGGCCTAAAAACAGTGGAAGCCCTAGAGGAGTATAGAACGTACAGGGGGGTACTTATAAAAGAAATTAGGAGAGCGAAGAGGGGGCATGAAAAAGCACTGGCGGGCAGAATAAAGGAAAATCCCAAGGTGTTTTATAAGTATACTAAGGGCAAGAGGATAACCAGGGAAAGAGTAGGGCACATTAGGGACCAAAGTGGCAATCTGTGTGTAGAGCCGCAAGATGTAGGTGAGGTTTTAAATGAATATTTTGCATCTGTGTTCACTATGAAGAAGGACGATGTAGGCATAGAAATCAGGCAGGGGGATTGTGATATACTTGAACAAATTAGCATTGAGAGGGAGGAGGTACTAGCGGGTTTAAAAGTGGATAAATCCCCAGGCCCAGACGAGATGTATCCCAGGCTGCTGTGTGAGGCAAGGGAGGAGATTGCAGGGGCTCTGACACAAATTTTCAGAACCTCTCTGGCCACAGGGGAGGTGCCAGAGGACTGGAGGACAGCTAACGTAGTACCATTATTCAAGAAGGGTAGTAGGGATAAACCAGGGAATTACAGGCCAGTGAGCCTAACATCAGTGGTAGGGAAATTATTGGAAAAAATTCTGAGTGACAGAATTAGTCTCCACTTGGAGATACAAGAATTAATCAAGGATAGTCAGCATGGCTTTGTCAGGGGGAGATCATGTCTAACCAGTTTGATTGAATTTTTCGAGGGGATGACTTGGTGTGTGGATGAGGGTAGTGCAGTTGATGTAGTCTACATGGACTTCAGTAAGGCTTTTGACAAAGTCCCGCATGGGAGACTGGTTAAGAAGGTAAGAACCCATGGGATCCAGGGCAACTTGGCACATTGGATCCAAAATTGGCTTAGTGGCAGGAGGCAGAGGGTGATGGTCGAAGGTTGTTTTTGTGACTGGAAGCCTGTGTCCAGTGGTGTACCACAGGGATCGGTGCTGGGTCCCTTGCTGTTTGTAGTGTACATTAATGATTTAGATATGAATGTAGGAGGTATGATCAGTAAGTTTGCAGATGACACGAAAATTGGTGGAGTGGTAAATAGCGAGGAGGGAAGCCTCAGGCTACAGGATGATATAGACGGGTTGGTCAAATGGGCAGAACAGTGGCAAATGGAATTTAACCCTGATAAGTGTGAGGTGATGCATTTTGGAAGGACTAACAAGGCAAGGGAATACACAATGAATGGTAGGACCCTAGGAAGGACAGAGGATGAGAGGGACCTTGGTGTGCATGTACATAGATCCCTGAAGGCAGCAGGACAGGTAGATAAGGTGGTTAAGAAGGCATATGGGATACTTGCCTTCATTAGCCAAGGCATAGAATATAAGAGCAGGGAGGTTATGATGGAGCTGTACAAAACGCTAGTTAGGCCACAGCTGGAATACTGTGTGCAGTTCTGGTCGCCACACTATAGGAAGGATGTGATTGCATTGGAGAGGGTGCAGAGGAGATTCACCAGGATGTTACCTGGGCTGGAGCGTTTCAGCTATGAAGAGAGACTGGACAGGCTGGGGTTGTTTCCCTTCGAGCAGAGAAGGTGGAGGGGGGACCTGATTGAGGTGTACAAAATTATGAGGGGCATAGATAGAAAGGAACTTTTCCCCTTAGTAGAGGGGTCAATAACCAGGGGGCATAGTTTCAAGGTAAGGGGCAGGAGGTTTAGAGGGGATTTGAGGAAAAACTTTTTCACCCAGAGGGTGGTTGGAATCTGGAACTCACTGCCTGAAAGGGTGGTAGAGGCAGGAACCCTCACGACATTCAAGAAGCATTTAGATGAGCACTTGAAACGCCATAGCATACAAGGCTACGGACCAAGTGCTGGAAAATGGGATTAGAATAGACAGGGCTTGATGGCCGGCGCAGACACGATGGGCCGAAGGGCCTCTTTCTGTGCTGTATAACTCTATGACTGACTGGCAGAGGTGCCGTCTTTCGGATGAGACGTTAAACCGAGGCCCTGTCGCTGGTTCAGGTGGGTGTTAAAGATCCCATGACAATATTGGATGAAGAGCAGGGCCAACAATCTCCCCTCAATAAAAACCTTCAAATGCCTGGCATTAAACTCAACAGAACGTATCCCAGCGTTTGGAAACGAAAGCTGTGAATGAAATTTAAGTTTCCATTGATCCCTTGACTGTGCCTCAAATGTGCCTGCCCAGACCTGTGCAAAACTCAATGGGCTGGATCAGTTACTGGGCAACAAGTCTGAAGCATTCTCCAGGGTGCACAGACTGGAAAATTCATTATAATACAAAATTCAAAAGCCTTTGGAATACTGAAAGTGCTATAGATGTAAAGGCATTATAAAGAAAGTTTACCAGGATGTTACCAAGGATTTATTTTATTCGTTCATGGCTTGCCAGCGATGCCCATCCCTAATTGCCCTTGAGAAGGTGGTGGTGAGGTAACTGAGTGGCTTGCTAGACCATTTCAGTTAAGAGTCAACCACGCTGCTGTGGGTCTGGAGTCACATATAGGCCAGACGGGAAATTTCCTTCCCTAAAGGGCATTAGTGAACCAGAAGGGTTTTTACAACAAACCGGTAGTTTCATAATCATCATTGTTGATACTAGCTTTTTATTCCAGATTTAATTAACTGAATTTAAATTCCCCAGCTGCCATGGTGGGATTTGAATTTAAGTCTCCAGATCATTAATCCAGGCCTCTGGATTACTAGTCCAGTAACATAACCACTATGCTACTGTTCCCTACCTGAAGCAACTCCTCCCTGGTCCTGATCCCTTTCATCAGTTTGAAGTTCTGCCCCTTATAAAAGCAGAAACCTTTCTCCAGGCTTGTTGCTGTCCTCTGCTTTCCCTCCACCACACAGAGACACCATCAGTTGGACTCTGCACTCTTTCCCTCAGTTGAAATAATCCTGGCATCATGGAGCTGTCTCTGCTCACCTCCCTGCTCATTTCACTCGCCACTTCAGAGGGCCGTTAAGAGTCTGGGATGGGGGCATTTTAACTCCCCCAGTACGAGCGGGACAGTGGCGGGGCGGGTTGGGGGTGGGTCAGTGTATTGAGAAACCGACCCTAAAACTCCGCCAACACACAGACTTCTGGTTTAAGGGGCGGGTTGGTGGTCAGGCGAGTATCCCGCTCTCGAGAGGCTGGTCGGTAATTACAATATGCTAATGAGGCGGCGTGCCTCGGATTTTAGCTGCCATTTGGATTTAACGGCCGCAGCCCGGAATTCCCGGGACTGAGGAAAACCCGGCAGCTAAAGGGAGGCGAGAAGGGCCAGATTCAGCAGGGGGAAATAAGGAGAGAGAGGGATGTTGTAAAGGAGGGAGAGGGAGGGAAGGAAGTTGTAAAGAGAGAGAGGGAGGGAAGGAAGTTGTAAAGAGAGAGAGGGAGGGATGTTGTAAGGAGAGAGAGAGGGAGGGATGTTGTAAGGAGAGAGAGAGGGAGGGATGTTGTAAAGGAAAGAGAGAGGGAGGGATGTTGTAAAGGAAAGAGAGGGAGGGATGTTGTAAAGGAGAGGGAGGGAGGGATGTTGTAAAGGAGAGAGGGAGGGAGGGATGTTGTAAAGGAGAGAGAGAGGGAGGGATGTTGTAAAGGAGAGAGAGAGGGAGGGATGTTGTAAAGGAGAGAGGGAGGGATGTTGTAAAGGAGAGAGGGAGGGAGGGATGTTGTAAAGGAGAGAGAGGGAGGGATGTTGTAAAGGAGAGAGAGAGGGAGGGATGTTGTAAAGGAGAGAGAGAGAGAGGGATGTTGTAAAAGAGCGAGAGAGAGGGATGTTGTAAAGGAGAGAGAGGGATGTTGTAAAGAAGAGAGAGAGAGGGAGGGATGTTGTAAAGGAGAGAGGGAGGGAGGGATGTTGTAAAGGAGAGAGAGGGAGGGATGTTGTAAAGGAGAGAGAGAGGGAGGGATGTTGTAAAGGAGCGAGAGAGAGGGATGTTGTAAAGGAGAGAGAGGGATGTTGTAAAGAAGAGAGAGAGAGGGAGGGATGTTGTAAAGGAGAGAGGGATGTTGTGAAGGAGAGAGAGAGAGAGGGATGTTGTAAAGGAGAGAGAGAGAGAGGGATGTTGTAAAGGAGGAGTCCCCCCTCATAGAATCATTAGTACAGCACAGGAGGCCATTCGGCCCATCGAGTCTGCGCCGGCTCTTTCGAAGAGCAATCCAGTCAGTCCCACTCCCGCTCTTTCCCCATATCCCTGCAGTTTTTTCTCCTTCCAGTATTTAGCCAGTTCCCTAAAGGAAAAGCGTTGTGTTTTGGAGCTTCATTGCCGTGAGCCTTTTTCCTGTGTGCCCAGGGATCGGGAGGTACATCGCTCAGGACTTTGCCCAGAGAAATGCTCGTGTGATCCTGGCCTGCCGTAGTTTGCAGCGAGGACAGAGAGCGGAGCGAGAGATACGGCGCAGGACGGGGAACAGTAACGTTCACCTGCGCATTCTGGACACCAGCTCCATGGAATCGGTGAGGAACTTCACGGAGCGGATTAAGAAGGAGGAGAAACGGCTGGATATCCTTGTAAATAACGCAGCCACTGCAGGTAATGTGCAACAGTGTAGAATAGGGTTTTAATAGGATTGCTTATAAAAATACTTTATTGAAATAGAAGTAAATAAGGAACATTTTCAATGCAAAATAGATGAATGTAAAGAACATCATAACCTGTATTCCTATAGGTCGCCTCAGCTGTAGGGAGATCATTATGTTAAGGAGAATAATTAGTTAATATCGTGTGACACGGCCACATCAAATCAACATTTAAACATTTTTAACATTTTATTCTCAGTACCAGTACAGGTTGGAAAACATTCTACTGATAATCTCTGCAATAATTTCTGGAATGCACTGCCTGACAGGGCGGTGGAAGCAGATTCAATAGTTGTAATCTATGTGGGTCCAACAAATGACGGGCAG
The DNA here is from genome assembly GCA_030390025.1 of Squalus acanthias. Classification (NCBI taxonomy): domain Eukaryota; kingdom Metazoa; phylum Chordata; class Chondrichthyes; order Squaliformes; family Squalidae; genus Squalus; species Squalus acanthias. The sequence goes on from JASTWF010000035.1 coordinate 124,657, forward strand.
AGACACGATGAGTGGCAGTCAAGGTGCTTGTTTACTCGGCCAGAGCGGACTGAGCATGCTCACACTAAACCACGTGACAAATCATGTGACAATACATCACACTGCTTTCCCCTTAAAATAAAATGTACATATTCCCCTCTCAACACAACAAAACTACGGTCCCACCTTTCCCAGCATTACACGTACCACAAAACTAAAACTCCTAGCTTTTTTTCTTTTAACTCAACTACAAATCCAGTTTAATACCAGGTTTGCGGAGCCTTCCTGATCTCCTTACAGGAGGTTTTGGTGTTGAACCAATTTTCGGGCTGTTTTGTTCTGGTTCCGAACTCAAAGATGCTCCTGTTTCTATCTCAGATTTGTTTGAACCTGGTACTTCAGTTTCTGAAGTCTGAACTGAGTCAAACTCATGTATTTGTTCATGATCAAGTGGTTCAAGATCACAGAGTTAACGTTTCAGGTCTGTGACCCTTCGTCAGAACTGGAAAAAGTTAGGGATGTAACAGGTTTTAAGCAGGTGCAGAGGCAGGAAAAGGGGGGAGAGGGGAGGAAGGAACTAAAGGGATGGTCTGTGCTAGGGTGGAAGGCAGGAGAGATTAAATGTTGCAAATGGGAATGGCAGAATCATCAACAGCTGCCGCCTGAAAAAATGGGGGCAGGGGTTATAGTCTGAAATTGTTGAACTCTATGTTGAGTCCAGAAGACTGTAAAGGGCCTAGTCGAAAGATGAGGTGCTGTTCCTCGAACTTACGTTGAGCTTCATTGGAACAGTGTAAGAGGACGGTGAGGTCAGAGTGGGAGTGAAGCGGAGAATTAAAATGACAAGTGACCGGAAGCTCAGGGTCACCCTTACGGACTGAACGGAGGTGTTCCGCAAAGCGGTCACCCAATCTGCGTTTGGTCTCCCCAGTGTAGAGGAGACCGCATCGTGAGCAGCGAATACAGTATACTAAATTGCAAGAAGTTCAAGTAAATCGCTGTTTCACCTGGAAGGGGTGTTTGGGGCCCTGGACAGTGGGAAGGGAGGAGGTAAAAGAGCAGGTGTTGCATCTCCTGCGCTTGCACGGGAAGGTGCCGTGGGGAGGGGAGGGGCTGTTGGGGGGGACCCCGAGCTTTCGGTTGCTTGTCACTTTAATTCTCCGCTCCACTCCCACTCAGACCTCACCATCCTCGGCCTCTTACACTGTTCCAATGAAGCTCAACGTAAGCTCGAGGAACAGCACCTCATTTTTCGACTAGGCACTTTACAGCCTTCTGGACTCAACATTGAGTGCAACAATTTCAGACTATAACCCCTGCCCCCATTTTTTTCAGGCGGCAGCTGTTGATGATTTTGCCATCCCCATTTGCAACTTTTAATCTCTCCTGCCTTCCACCCCAGCACAGACCATCCCTTTAGTTCCTTCCTCCCCTCCCCGCCTTTCCCTGCCCCTACAGCTTCTTAAAACCTGTTACATCCCTAACTTTTTCCCAGTTCTGACGAAGGGTCACAGACCTGAAACGTTAACTCTGTTCCTCTCTCCACGGATGCTGCCTGACCGGCTGAGTGTTTCCAGCATTTTCTGTTGTTATTTCGGATTTCCAGCATCCGCAGTATTTTGCTCTTGGTTCAAAATCATGTCTTGGTTCATCTCTAGCAGAGATCATTTGATCTACATGAACACTTCGGATGTTGTCACCAATTTCAACCAAGTATCTCTTGGTTCCACCAACCTCTCCTCCGGTTCCTATATCCCACTTGTGTGAACTTGACTTTCCGGGGGACTGAGAACACGAACACACTCGTTTTGTCTGAAATTGCCGTCATAATAACGTTCCTGACTCAACTGTTTCTGTTCAACTCTTGAGGCCAAATTTGGTTGAACAAGACTCAATCATAGAAACATAGAACAATAGGAGCAGGAGTCGGCCGTTCGGCCCTTCGCGCCTGCTCCGCCATTCAATATGATCATGGCTGATCCTCTATCTCAATACCATATTCCCGCTCTCTCTCCTTGATGCCTTTTGTGTCTAGAAATCTATCTATCTCCTTCTTGGGAGGTGTTCTCAACCTCCTCTTCATCAAGAGTTCTGCTGGGGTATGTCCATTTGGAGTGTGCGGAGTAGTTCTGTACTTCAGCAAGAAATTTGCGAAACGTTGCTTCATGCTGAGTCCCGAAGAACCCTGCCACACTTGCTTTTTGAGAGCTTCTTTTACTATTCACCTCAACCGAGCCGGGACCAATATTCTCGCGGGGAGGTTTGTTAGTGCTGTTGGGGAGGGTTTAAACTAACTTGGCAGGGGGATGGGCACCAGCATATAGGAGTAGAAAAGAGGAAGAAGGTGCGTAAAAGAGTGAGTGTGTTGGATAGTACTAGAGGCGGTAGTAGTACCATATTAGATAGGAGCAGACTAAGAAAGACTATGAAAAATTGAAAAATGGGTTTCGAGTGCATGTACATAAACACACAAAGTGTGGTGAATAAGGTTGGTGAGCTACAAGCACAATTAGCCGTGTGGCAATATGATGTTGTGGCAATAATGGAAACGTGGCTTAAAAACGGTGAAGACTGGGTACTTAATATTCAAGGGTACAAGGTGTTCAGAAAAGATAGGGAAGCAAAAAAGGGAGGTGGGGGGGGCCAGTGCTGATTAAGGAAGACATTGTAGTGTTGGAAAGGGAGGATGTTCTTGAGGGGACAAGGACCGAATCCATTTGGTTAGAGTTGAGGAGCAAAAAGGGTATGATCACGCTATTGGGGGTATTCTACAGGCCTCCAAATAATGAGAGGGAGGTAGAGGAGCAAATCTGCAGGGAAATCGCAGAGATATGCAAGAGCTATAGAGTGGTGATATTGGGGGACTTTAATTACCCAAATATCGATTGGGATAATGCTAGAGTAAAGGGAAAGTAGGGGGAGGAATTTCTGAAATATGTTCAGGAGAATTTCCTTGACCAATATGTTCCAGGCCCAACTAGGAAGGAGGCATTGCTGGATCTGGTGCTGGGGAATGAGGTGGGCCAGGTCGACCAACTGTCTGTGGGAGAACACTTGGGTACGAGTGATCATCGTATCATAAGATTTAGATTAGCAATGGAGAGGAGCAAGGAACAATCTAGAGTGGAACTTCTAAATTGGAATAGGACTAACTTCAATGGGATGTGAAAGGATCTAGCCAGGGTAAAATGGAACCAAAGACTGACAGGAAAAATGTAATGGAACAATGGGTGATCTTTAAGGGGGAGATGTTCCAAGTACAGGCTAGGTACATTCCAACAAGAGGGAAGAGTAAGGGAACCAAAGCAAGGGTTCCTTGGATGATGAGGGAGATAGAGAAGATGATGAAACAAAAAAAGAGGGTGTATGATGAATGTCAGGTGAATTCTTCAAGGGAGAACCAGACCAAATACAATAAATTGAGAGGGGATGTGAAGATGAAAATAAGATTGGCAAAGAGAGAATATGAGAGTAGAATGGCAGTTATCATAAAAGGGAACCCAAAAATCTTCTACCAGCATATAAACAGTAAGCGGGCAGTAAGAGGCGGGGTGGGGCCTATTAGAGACAAAGAAGGTGATATATGCTGAGAGGCGCAGGGCAAGGCTTTTTTTAAATTCGTTTATGGGATGTGGGCGTCGCTGGCAAGGCCAGAATTTATTGCCCATCCCTAATTGCCCTTGAGAAGCTGGTGGTGAACTGCCTTCTTGAACTGCTGCAGTCCGTGTGGTGATGGTACTCCCACAGTGCTGTTAGGGAGGGAGTTCCAGGAATTTGACCCAGCGACGATGAAGGATCGGCCGATATACTTCTAAGTCAGGATGGTGTGTGACTTGGAGGGGAACATGGAGGTGGTGGTGTTCCCATGCTCCTGCTGCCCTTGTCCTTCTAGGTGGAAGAGGTCGCGGGTCTGGGAGGTGCTGTCGAAGTAGCCTTGGCGAGTTGCTGCAGTGCATCTTGTAGATGGTGCACACTGCAGCCACGGTGCGCCAGTGGTGGAGGGAGTGAATGTTTAAGGTGGTGGATGGGGTGCCAATCAAGCGGGCTGCTTTGTCCTGGATGGTGTCGAGCTTCTTGAGTGTTGTTGGAGCTGCACTCATCCAGGCAAGTGGAGAGTATTCCATCACACTACTTACTTGTGCCTTGTAGATGGTGGAAAGGCTTTGGGCAGTCAGGAGGTGAGACACTCGCCGCAGAATACCGAGCCTCTGACCTGCTCTTGTGGCCACAGTATTTATGTGGCTGGTCCAGTTAAGTTTCTGGTCCTTGGTGACCACCCAGGATGTTGATGGTGGGGGATTTGGCGATGGTAATGCTGTTGAATTTGAAGAGGCGGTGGTTAGACTCTCTCTTGTTGGAGATGGTCATTGCCTGGCACTTGTGTGGCGCGAATGTAACCTGCCACTTATTAGCCCAAGCCTGAACGTCGCCCAGGTCTTGCTGCATGCGGGCATGGACTGCTTCATTATCTGAGGTGTTGTGAATGGCACTGAACACTGTGCAATCATCAGCGAATATCCCCATTTCTGACCTTATGTTGGAGGGAAGGTCATTGATGAAGCAGCTGAAGATGGTTGGGCCTAGGACACTGCCCTGAGGAACTCCTGCAGCGATGTCCTGGGGCTGTGATGATTGAGCTCCAACCACCACAACTATCTTCCTTTGTGCTAGGTATAGAAACATAGAAACATAGAAAATAGGTACAGGAGTAGACCATTCGGTCCTTCGAGCCTGCACCGCCATTCAATGCGTTCATGGCTGAACATGCTACCTCAGTACCCCATTCCTGCTTTCTCGCCATACCCCTTGATCCCCCTAGTTGTGAGTGTTATATCTAACTCCCTTTTGAATATATTTAGCGAACTGGCCTCAACAACCTTCTGTGGAAGAGAATTCCATAGATTCACCACTCTCTGGGTGAAGAAGTTCCTCCTCAGCTCAGTCCTAAATGGCTTCCCCTTAATCCTTAGACTGTGACCCCTGGTTCTAGTTTTCCCTACCATTGGGAACATTCTGCCCGCATCTAATTTGTCTAAACCAGTCAGGATTTTAAATGTCTCTATAAGATCCCCCCTCATTCTTCTGAACTCCAGAGGATACAAGTTCAGTTGACCCAATCTTTCTTGATATGTCAGTCCGGCCATCCCAGGAATCAATCTAGTGAACCTTCGCTGCACTCCCTCAATAGCAAGAATGTCCTTCCTTAAGTTAGGAGACCAAAACTGCGCACAATACTCCAGGTGTGGCCTCACCAAGGCCCTGTACAACTGCAGCATCACCTCCCTACTCCTGTACTCAAATCCCCTTACTATGAAGGCCATCATTCCGTTTGCTTTCTTGACTGCCTGCTGCACTTGCATTCCCACCTTCAATGACTGATGTACCATGATGCCCAGGTCTCGTTGCACCTCCCCTTTCCCTAATCTGCCACCATTCAGGTAATAGTCCGCCTCTCTATTTTTACCACCAAAGTGGATAACCTCACATTTATCCACATTGTACTTCATCTGCCATACATTTGCCCATTCACCCAACCTGTCCAAGTCACTCTGTAGCCTCCTAGCATCCTCCTCATTGTTCACACTGCCTCCCAATTTAGTGTCATCCGCAAATTTGGAGATATTACATTTAATCCCTTCGTCCAAATCATTAATATACAATGTAAACAGCTGGGGTCCCAGCACCGAACCCTGCGGTACCCCGCTGGTCACTGCCTGCCATTCTGAAAAGTACCCATTTACTCCTACTCTTTGTTTCCTGTGTGCCAACCAGTTCTCAATCCACGTCAACACATTACCCCCAATCCCATGTGCTTTAACTTTGCTCACCAATCTCTTGTGTGGAACCTTGTCGAAGGCCTTCTGAAAGTCCAAATACACCACATCTACTGGTTCCCCCCTGTCCACCCTATTGGAAACATCCTCAAAAAATTCCAGAAGATTTGTCAAGCATGATTTCCCTTTCACAAATCCATGCTGACTTGGACCTATCATGTCGCCACTTTCCAAATGGTCTGTTATGACATCTTTAATAATTGCTTCCATCATTTTACCCACGACCGATGTCAGGCTGACCGGTCTATAATTCCCTGCTTTCTCCCTCCCTCCTTTTTTAAAAAGAGGGGTTACAAAAAAAACCAGCCAGTGAAGAGTTTTCCTCCCGATTCCCATTGACTTCAGTTTTACGAGGGCTCCTTGATGCCACACTCGGTCAAATGCTGCCTTGATATCAAGGGCAGTCACTCTCACCTCACCTCTGGAATACAGCTCCTTTGTCCATCGTAGCCTGGAAGATTTTGGGGGAGGACTTTACACCATACGGCAGCTTGGTGTATGAGTACAGTCCCTTGTGTGTGTTGATGGTGAGATACTGTTGACTCTATTTGTCAACATTCAGCTGAGCTTAAGCGTGCGACAGGTCAAGCTTGGAGAAAACCTTTGACCCAGAGAGTGCTGCATACAAATCTTGCGATGTAGGTAACGGGTACTGCTCATCGTCAACCGCTTGGTTGATGGTAAGTTTGTAGTCACCGCACAAGCGTACAGTCTTGTCTGCTTTAGGCACTACAGCAATCAAGGTAGCCCATTCACTTTTTTCAGTTTTTACCAGCACTCTGTTCTCTCTCAGCTTCGCTAGCTCTTCCTCCATCTGCCTTATCAATGCATAGGGGACCGACCTTTCCTTACAATAGACAGGCTTCGCGTTGGACATGATGCGGATATGCGTGTCATACCCAGTTATGCCCTCATAACTGTCTGAGAACATGCTTTTATACTTTCCCCTCCCCACCTTCAGCATTCCGAAGGGACTGCTCCCTCCGCGACACCCTGGTCCACTCCTCTATCACCCCCAACACCCCTTTCCCTCCCCACGGCACCTTCCCGTGCAAGCGCAGGAGATGCAACACCTGCTCTTTTACCTCCTCCCTTCCCACTGTCCAGGGCCCCAAACACTCCTTCCAGGTGAAACAGCGATTTACTTGTACTTCTTGCAATCTAGTATACTGTATTCGCTGCTCACGATGTGGTCTCCTCTACATTGGGGAGACCAAACGCAGATTGGGTGACTGCTTTGCGGAACACCTCCATTCAGTGTGTAAGTGTGACCCCGAGCTTCCGGTCGCCTGTCACTTTAATTCTCCGCTCCACTCCCACTCAGACCTCACCGTCCTCGGCCTCTTACACTGTTCCACTGAAGCTCAATGTAAGCTCGAGGAACAGCACCTCATCTTTCGATTAGGCACTTTACAGCCTTCCGGACTCAACATCGAGTTCAACAATTTCAGACCATAACCTCGGCCCATGTTTTCTTTTTTGTCTCATATGGTAGCTGTTGATGATTCTGCCATTCCCATTTACACTTCATCTAGAGCCATCTTTTGTTTCTTAACTTGTCCAATCACCATCTCCTTTTGTCTTGCACCATCATCCCTTTTGTCAGTAAATCTCTCCTGCCTCCCAGCCTATCACAGACCTTCCCTTTATTCTCTCCTCCCCTCCATGCTGCCCCTGCTTAAAAATCTCTCCTCCCCAACCTTTTCCAGTTCTGACGAAGGGTTCGACCTGAAACGTTGACTCTGTTTCTCTCTCCTCGTTGCTGCCTGACCTGTTGAGTGTTTCCAGCACTTTCTGTTGTTATTTCAATATATTGCTCGTTGATCAAAAATGTTATATGAAAGTCTTTCTCACGACTGCAAGCGTTGCCGCTAGCGGCATAGATACTGTAGATGCCTAGTTCTTCAACATCAGGTGTGTTCACTTCAATATTGTGAATTCCTCCCTTTTGTTGTCACTTACATTGCAAAGTTGGCAAGCCAGCTGCACGGGATCCTCGGAGCGCTGTGCGCAGCTGACAGGGAACATTGGTTTAGAGGTGACTGATGCACTGGACATGACAAAGTCTATGGGCCCTGATAACATCTCGGCTGTAGTGTTGAAGACCTGTGCACCAGAGCTAGCCACTCCTCCAGCCAAGCTGTTCCAGTACAGCCCTGACACTGGCATCTAACTGACAATGTGTAAGATTGCCCAGGTACCACCTATCCACAAAAAACAGGATAAATCTAACATATTGTAAGTCATCTCCCACCCTGTTCCCAGTCTGATCCTGGACTCTCAGTCCCACTCCGCCCTGTTCCCAGTCTGATCCTGGACTCTCAGTCCCACTCCCGCCCTGTTCCCAGTCTGATCCTGGACTCTCAGTCCCACTCCCGCCCTGTTCCCAGTCTGATCCTGGACTCTCAGTCCCACTCCCGCCCTGTTCCCAGTCTGATCCTGGACTCTCAGTCCCACTCCCGCCCTGTTCTCGCCCTGTACCCAGCCTGGTGAAAATGGCCCCAGTGTGTTTACAGCAGGACTGAATCGAAGGGACTTTGTGCTGGGTAATTGCTCTGGATCTGGATTAACACAGCCGAGTGTCTTCTCTCTCAGTTCACAAGCGAATAATCACCTCTGAGGGTTTGGAACTGACCTGTGCCACCAACCACCTGGGCCCATTCCTCCTGACAAGCCTGCTGCTGGGTGAGTGATTCTCTCCGCATTGATGATAATATAGGTCAATGAGGCCATAAAAAGCAAACCAAGCATTGGGTTCATTTCTAGAGGGATAGAAATGGAAAGCAGAGAAGTTATGCTAAACTTGTATGGAACCTTGGTTAGGTCACACTTGGAGCACTGTGCACAGTTCTGGTCGCCGTATTATAAAGGATATAGAGGCACTGGAGAAGGTGCAAAAATGATTGACAAGAATTAGACCAGAACTGAGAGATTATATCTATCAGGATGCTTTGGCAACAAGAGTAGGTCAGAGGCGAGGTATTCTGCGGCGAGTGTTTCACCTCCTGACTCCCCAAAGCCTTTCCACCATCTACAAGGCACAAGTAAAGAGTGTGATGGAATACTCTCCACTTGCCTGGATGAGTGCAGCTCCAACAACACTCAAGAAGCTCGACACCATCCAGGACAAAGCAGCCCGCTTGATTGGCACCCCATCTACCACCTTAAACATTCACTCCCTCCACCACCAGCATACCGTGGCTGCAGTGTGTTCCATCTACAAGATGCACTGCAGCAACTCGCCAAGGCTTCTTCGGTAGCACCTCCCAAACCCACAACCTCTTCCACCTAGAAGGACAAGGGCAGCAGGCGCATGGGAACACCACCACCTCCACGTTCCCCTCCAAGTCACACACCATCCTGACTTGGAAGTATATCGGCCGTTCCTTCATCGTCGCTGGGTCAAAATCCTGGAACTCCCTCCCTAACAGCACTGTGGGAGTACATTCACCACACAGACTGCAGCGGTTCAAGAAGGCAGCTCACCACCACCTTCTCAAGGGCAATTAGGGATGGGCAATAAATGCCGGCCTTGTCAGCGATGCCCACATCCCATAAACAAATTTTTAAAAAAGGAAAGCTTGAACAGGCTGGAGCTCTTTTCTCTAGAAAAGAGAAGGCTGAGGGGTGACCTGATAGAGGTCCTTAAGATTATGAAAGGGTTCGATAGGGTAGACGAGACCAGAACTAGGGGCCATCAATATAAGATAGTCACTAATAAATCCAATAGGGAATTCAGGAGAAACTTCTTTACCCAGAGAGTGGTGAGAATGTGGAACTCGCTACCACAGGGAGTGGTTCAGGTGAATAGTTAAGAGGCATTCAAGGGGAGGCCAGATGAACAAACACCTGAGGGAGAAAGGAATAGAAGGTTATGTTGATGGGGTGAGATGAGGAGGGGTGGGAGGAGGCTCGTGTGGAGCATAACCACCAGCACAGACCAGTTGGGCCGAATGGCCTGTTTCTGTGCTGTACATTCTATGTAATTCTATGTCGTTTTGTCACAATCTCGTTTCCAATTTTTAGATTTGGTGAAGTGCTCGCAGAATGCACGGATTGTGAATGTCTCTTCGATGATTCACAGATGGGGGGAGGTAGACTTCAGGCAGATGAGAGGCGACAACCTGCCAAACTCCCTGGGAAAGTTGATGTACAACAACACCAAACTAATGAACGTCCTGTTCACACTGGAGCTGTCCAATCAACTCCGTCACACAGGTAGGAACAGCCGGGGCTGGAGGGGGGGATGGGGTCTGTCGCTAAGAGTCAGTGTTCACCCGGACATTCAATACTGTGCGTTTATGAGGGCCGCAATCATTAGTAATCCAGAGGCCTGGACTAATAATCCAGAGAACGTGAGTTCAATTCCTACCATGGCGGTTTGAGAATTCGAATTCAGTCAATTAAAATCTGGAAATAAAAAGCTGGGATCAGTAAACGTGACCATGAAGCTGTGGGATTGTTGTTAAAAACCCAACTGGTTTCACTGATGTCCGTTAGGGAAGGAAACCTGCCGTCCTTACCCGGTCTGGGCCTATATGTGACTCCAGACCCACACCAACGTGGTTGACTCTTAACTGCCCTCAGTTGTATTAAGAAGGCGGCTCACCACCACCTTCTCAGGGCAGCTAGGGATGGGCAATAAATGCTGGCCTTGCCAGCGACGCCCACATCCCATAAACAAATGAAAAAGGTGCCTGACGGGATGAGCTGGGACGCTGAGATGGAAAAGATTTAAGGAGGTTGCTGAAGGTGGGGAGAGATATTGCAGGATGGAGGTTTAGACAGAGCTTCTCAACGACTGCTGCAATGTTGGGATGCAGGAGTGGACCTGTAGCCAGGCTCAGTCCCAGTTAAAACCCACAAAGACTGAGTGAACCATTCGCTTCCGTTGGAAGGTGAGTCAGAGCTGCAACTCGCCATCACATCACTGACCTGGGGAGATCTTTCCTCCTCTCACTGTCGGGCATGACCTGTCCTTTATTTGAGGTGCGCTCTGTTGCTGTGCTCCCGCACCCTCCACAGGACACGTTGCCAATGATATTCCCATCCAGGGCCAGGTGGAGAATCCAGCCCCAGACAGATGTTGAGGTGGAACCCGGTGTGCCGGTTTGGTGAGTGGGGGCGTATCTGGGAGTGGGAGGAGGATGGTGCGGGCGGCACTGTCAAAGCCTTTGGAGAGATGAAGGAGAATGAGGAGGGATAGTGCATCATGGTCACCGTCGCAGAGAATGGCGTTCGTGGCTTGGGTTTGAGCTGTTGTGGTGCCGTGCAAGGGGTGGAGAAACCTGAATGGAAAGATTGAACCCACTCCCCCCGAAACATTAACACCCCCTCCGAAACATGAACCCTCCAGTGATTGTAGGACTGTGCAGCATAGTGGAGGAGGGCAGTTTTGTGTGCTGTAATTAATGAGGCTGAGAGTTGTATTTCAGGACTCTTATTACCTTGATAACTCTAGTTAGATCATTAAACTTATTTCTACCATTTCCACCATGCTCTTGGTACAATAGAGTTAGAGTCATAGAGTTTATACAGCACAGAAAGAGGCCCTTCGGCCCATCGTGTCCGCGCCGGCCATCAAGCCCTGTCTATTCTAATCCCATTTTCCAGCACTTGGTCCGTAGCCTTGTATGCTATGGCGTTTCAAGTGCTCATCTAAATGCTTCTTGAATGTTGTGAGGGTTCCTGCCTCTACCATCCTTTCAGGCAGTGAGTTCCAGATTCCAACCACCCTCTGGGTGAAAAAGTTTTTCCTCAAATCCCCTCTAAACCTCCTGCCCCTTACCTTGAAACTATGCCCCCTGGTTATTGACCCCTCTACTAAGGGGAAAAGTTCCTTTCTATCTACCCTATCTATGCCCCTCATAATTTTGTACACCTCAATCAGGTCCCCCCTCAGCCTTCTCTGCTCTAAAGAAAACAACCCCAGCCTGTCCAGTCTCTCTTCATAGCTGAAGCGCTCCAGCCCAGGTAACATCCTGGTGAATCTCCTCTGCACCCTCTCCAATGCAATCACATCCTTCCTATAGTGTGGCGACCAGAACTGCACACAGTATTCCAGCTGTGGCCTAACTAGCGTTTTGTACAGCTCCATCATAACCTCCCTGCTCTTATATTCTATGCCTCGGCTAATGAATGCAAGTATCCCATATGCCTTTTTAACCACCTTATCTAACTGTCCTGCTGCCTTCAGGGATCTATGTACATGCACACCAAGGTCCCTCTGATCCTCTGTCCTTCCTAGGGTCCTACCATTCATTGTGTATTCCCTTGCCTTGTTAGTCCTCCCAAAATGCATCACCTCACACTTTTCAGGGTTAAATTCCATTTGCCACTGTTCTGCCCATTTAACCAACCCGTCTATATCGTCCTGTAGCCTGAGGCTTCCCTGCTCGCTATTTACCACTCCACCAATTTTCGTGTCATCTGCGAACTTACTGATCATATCTCCTACATTCATATCTAAATCATTAATGTACACTACAAACAGCAAAGGACACAGCACCGATCCCTGCGGTACACCACTGGACACAGGCTTCCAGTCACAAAAACAACCTTCGACCATCACTCTCTGCCTCCTCCCACTTAGCCAATTTTGGATCCTATGCGCCAAGTTGCCCTGGATCCCATGGACTCTTACCTTTTTGACCAGTCTCCCATGCGGGACTTTGTCAAAAGCCTTACTGAAGTCCATGTAGACCACATCAACTGCACTACCCTCATCCACACACCAAGTCAACCCCTCGAAAAATTCAATCAAATTGGTTAGACATGATCTCCCCCTGACAAAGCCATGCTGACTATCCTTGATTAATCCTTGCCTCTCCAAGTGGAGACTAATTCTGTCCCTCAGAATTTTTTCCAATAATTTCCCTACCACTGATGTTAGACTCACTGGCCTGTAATTCCCTGGTTTATTCCTACTACCCTTCTTGAATAATGGTACTACGTTAGCTGTTCTCCAGTCCTCTGGCACCTCCCCTGTGGCCAGAGAGGTTCTGAAAATTTGTGTCGGAGCCCCTGCAATCTCCTCCCTTGCCTCACACAGCAGCCTGGGATACATCTCGATAGCAAAATACTGCGGATGCTGGAAATCTGAAATAACAACAGAAAACGCTGGAAAAACTCAGCAGGCCAGGCAGCATCCGTGGAGAGAGAAAGAGAGTTAACGTTTCAGGTCGATGACGAAAGGTCATCGACCTGAAACGTTAACTCTCTTTCTCTCTCCACGGATGCTGCCTGGCCTGCTGAGTTTTTCCAGCGTTTTCTGTTGTTATTTGGGATACATCTCGTCTGGGCCTGGGGATTTATCCACTTTTAAGCCCGCTAAAACTGCTAGTACCTCCTCCCTCTCAATACTAATTTGTTCAAGTATATCACAATCCCCCTGCCTGATTTCTATGCCTACATCTTACTTCTCCATAGTGAACACAGATGCAAAATATTCATTTAAAACCCCACCTACATCTTCTGGCTCTACACACAGATTGCCACTTTGGTTCCTAATGGGCCCTACTCTTTCCCTGGTTATCCTCTTGCCCTTAATATACTTATAAAACACCTTGGGATTTTCCTTTATTTTGCCCGCCAGTGTTATTTCATGCCCTCTCTTTGCTCTCCTAATTTCTTTAAGTACCCCCCTGCACTTTCTATACTCCTCTAGGGCTTCCACTGTTTTTAGTCCTTTGTATCTGCCAAAAGCCTCCCTTTTTTTCCGAATCCATTCTCGTGTATCCCTTGACATCCAGGGTTCCCTGGGCTTGTCGGTCCCACCCTTGACCTTTACGGGAACATGTTGCCGTTGTACTCTCTCTATTTCCTTTCTGAATGACTCCCACTGCTCTGATGTGGATTTTCCTACAAGTAGCTGATGCCAGTCCACTTTGGCCAGATCCTGCCTTATCATATTGAAGTCGGTGTTAGATCAGAATTGGGACTTTTTCACAGGGGCCCACTTCTGACACCGGGACTAATTAAAGTCCTAAGAGGTCACCCCTGCTCCCGGCATCCCAATTACTCACCAACGGGCCTTACTGTTACATCGAATTTGGAGCAAAACCAGACGGAGACGGAACTGAAGACAAAGTAAAAGTTTATTAGAAACTAGCCAGAAGGCTTTGTGCACAAAGGGAGACAGGTTGATCTCCTCAGACTCGAACCCAACTCTCCAAGGATAAATTACATACAAGCATTGATATACCTTTTGATACGCAACACCCACAGGTTACAAAAGTGGGCGTGCACATAGAAACAGCGTCGCTACCATTGCTCCCTTATTGGTTAATGATCAGTCACTCAATGTTGGGAGACGCCCTGAAATGTTCTGTGACATTAAACATAACACATAGTTGTTATACATAGGGCCTTCATCTAGTCTCTGGGGGCGAGGTCTACCAGACTCCATCTTGTCTCTTAATCAAGGTCGTACCACGCTTATCTTTCCTTTCCCATATTGTTGTATTTTCTGTAAGGGGTTATGTCGTGCTTGTATCACAGACGGTGCTGGTGCGGGGTTAGGCCTTCGTTGCCTAATACTATTGCTTGCTCTGGTCTCCGGCCAGCCTTGTTGCAATAAGCACCTGTGAGTGGTTCGACCCACTCGCCCTTACGGTTCTAACACTGGACTTAGGTGCGAGAGCAGTAATGCAGAGAAAAACTCAAATAGACCCGGTTGAATAGTACGAAATGGAAATCTTTATTGCATAGCGTCCAAAATCATGAAGTACATGTCATAGGCGCAAATTAACGAGAGTACAAGTATACATACATTCATAAAGCTTGGTCTATGGTAATGAAGAACGCACGGCACATCGTAAAAAGGGGAACACATTATACTTTATCCTTAATAAAACCACCCTCCCTTATCAATACCTACATTACATCTAGATTTGTAGGATCGGGAAACATGCTCACCACTCGTGATACTTCGGAGAATTTTTAAGTGAGGCACTCGGCTCGTTTCGCTGCAGCGCCTGACTGTCACGTATTTGGAGGGGTCTCTGTACCCCACTTGTTTATCTTCGCTGCTGCGGCAAGCAGGCTGGGCTCCCCGTTGTCATGAAGAACTCGACAGCACTCGGGCCCGGCTGTAGAATTCAAAGAAAAGTCTTCCTGTACCGACACCGGTTGTCGGTAGGATTCAAAGAAAAGTCTTCAACTGTGCAGTAACCTGTAGAGTTCAAGAAATGGGTCGTATATTTTCGGGCGTGGTCGGGGTTTACTGACCGCGGCGGCACGTGGATTCTTCTTCTTCTCTTGTCATCTCGTCTTGTCTTGTTGGGCCTTCGGGTCCAAACACCGTTTACCGACTCTCGGGATGGTGCACCCGATCACTGGCCTTCGTCGAGGCGGCTCGTTCCAATTGAGCTCCACCCAACATTCGAATAACCGTCCAGTGCGGCTAAAGTCCAGAGTCAACAGAGTCCAGAGAAAACACAGAAGTTCAGCCCGAGTCAAGAGACCGCAGAGATAAGAGTCGAATCAAGAGACCGATGGACATTTGCTCACTATAGTTATAGTGCTGTGTTCCCTTATCTCCCGCCCAAATCTTAATGCTTGTCCTTTGTGAAATATTGGCGCTCAAAACTCCCAGCATGGGGCGATTCTTGTCTTTAACGGGTTTCGGTAGTACCTGAAACTGGCCAACTACCCGTTAATGTTTTCCCCATTGTTGGCCCAGCCAGGATCGTATGAACCGTCTCCCTGACTGATTTTGGGGGCCCCCGAATACTTGTTTAATCACCCGAGAATGGCTCTCTCATTGTAGAGCCGTGGGGGTATTTGTGTATTGATGTGTCTGGATGGGCCTTCGATTGCCCAGTACAATGGTCCTTACTTGTGCATGGAAAACGATTCCAGCACTCATATCTTTTGCTATTGTCACAAATGCAAACAGGTTGCATCCTGTCTTTATCAGTGCTTATCGAGTATGATCCCGCCTTATATTGAAAAATGTTTATTCGAACGCCATCTTGTCTGCCCACTGAAATTCTGGAAGCTTCTGCCACGATGCGCGGTGGCCATTTTACAGGCTTCTGTGTCCTTTATATCAAGACAGCATTTCGTTTAAATAAACTGATCAAACGAATCTGCTTCTATCTTGTTATTTCGAATCGCGATAATTGCGAAACTTTACACTAACCAATACTTCGTTAATTCTTGAGAGAAGCTTATTATGATAAACAAGGTCCGCTCCAAAGGGAGATAAGGTGTTTGAGACCAAGAGAGAAATGGCCGACTCCCTGTACAGTTCAGTTTCCCTTATCTCTTCAGAAGACCAACTACATATAAACACTGCTTCTGTACCACTGATAACGACATTCTGAAATGCCTGGAAATCAGTGCTGTGGCACCAATAGTCTGGCTTCTTGTTGTAAGCAGCGATTCTTACAGTACTATTTAAAAAGGGTTAATATAATGGACAAAATAGTCCATCATGCTTTGCAACTATCTAAAAGCTATATGTACGTGTTGATATCTCTCTATAAGTGAATTAACTATCCTTTAAACATGATTTCTAATATTACTGCCCTACAGCCTTGGTTAATATATATTTAAAGACATGGGGATATAGGTTTCGTTTCACAGGCCTAATTTGCGATCCCACAGTCGGCCTTTCCCCAATTTAGAACCTTTATTTCCGGTCAATCTTTGTCCTTTTCCATGACTACCTTAAATCTTACTGAATTATGGTCACTGTCACCAAAATGCTCTCCTACTGACACTTCTACCACTTACCCGGCTACATTCCCTAGAATTAGGTCCAGTACTGCCCCCTCTCTTGTAGGACTTTCATCCAATAAAAAAAACCCGACACCATTAATCCCCGACTCTGCTGCGATGGCACGATCCAATTTCTGTTACGCAGTATACTATTCCGGATATTATAGGTACTCTAAATATAAGCAGTGCCCAGAAGCAGGCTCTCGCTCTCTGTCCAGAAATTGCACTGTGATCCATTTGCAGAATTCTATGTTCAGGTTGTCAACATCAAGGTTAATATAAAAATGGAACACACGAACATAGAAATTGATGGGCAGGAAAAGACCCACTGCTCCATCAAGCCTGGCCCACACCTCATGATAGCTGCAGCACCATCAGTCACCACTTCCCACCCGCCCCTCCCCAACTCCTCCATGGCGTGATGAGTCATAATTAAAGAAAGGCTTGCATTTATATAGCAACCCGACGTCCCAAAGCGCTTTACAGCCAATGAAGTACTTTTTGAAGTGTAGTCGCTGTTGTAATGTAGGAAACGCGGCAGCCAATTTGTGCACAGCAAGATCCCACAATCAGCAATGTGATAATCTGTTTTTCTAAGTGATGTTAAGAACATAAGAATTAGGAGCAGGAGTCGGCCATACGGCCCCTCGAGCCTGCTCCACCATTCAATAAGACCATGGCTGATCATCAACCTCAATTCCAGTTTCCTGCCCGATCCCCATATCCCTTGATTCCCC
Organism: Squalus acanthias; assembly: GCA_030390025.1. Classification (NCBI taxonomy): domain Eukaryota; kingdom Metazoa; phylum Chordata; class Chondrichthyes; order Squaliformes; family Squalidae; genus Squalus; species Squalus acanthias. Next base: position 141,932 of record JASTWF010000035.1, read on the forward strand.
TAGGGAGAGGCAATATACACTTAATGGCACAGTTTTAAAGAGTGTGCAGGGACAGAGGGACCTGGGAGTTAATGTGCATAGGTCCCTGAAGGTGGCGGGACATATTGAGAGAGTGGTTAGCCAAGCATATGGGATCTTGGGTTTCATAAATAGAGGTATTGAGTATAAAATTAGAGAAGTTATGCTGAATCTTTATAAAGTACTGGTTAGGCCACAACTGGAGTATTGCTTCCAGTTCTGGTCACCACACTTTAGGAAAGATGTGAAGGCCCTTGAGAGGGTGCAGAGGAGATTTACCAGAATGGTTTTGGGGATAGGGGATCTTAGTTACAAGGACAGGTTGGAGAAGCTGGATTTGTTTTCATTAGAGCAAAGGAGGTTGAGGGGTGGTTTGATAGAAGTGTACAAGATTATGACAGGTCTGGATTGGCTAGATGGGGAAAGGCTGTTTCCACTAGTTGATGGTACAAGGACTAGGGGACACAGATTTAAGGTTTTGGGCAAGAGATTGTAAGGGATTTGACCGTGCGTGTCTCGCAGCCTGTGAGATTCACGCGGCTCTGTGCAGCCTGTATGTCAGTGCGGGTTTAGGCCTTGTTGCCTGTTCTGGTCTCCAGCCAGTCTGGGAGCACTAGACACACCTGTGAGTGGTTCGAATCACTCGCCCTTACGGTTCTAGACACTGGACTTAGATGCGAGAGCAGTAATGGAGATGAAACTCATGTAGACTCGGTTGAATGGTACGAAATGGAAAATCTTTATTGCATGATATTTAAGATTACGAAATACATGTCATAAGCACAGATTAATGACAGTACAATCTTACAAGCAGTTATATAGCTGATCCTAGGGAAACGAGGAACGAACGACACACCGTAAATAGGGGCACACATTACAAGTATCCTTAATACTTAAACCCTCCCCTATCAATATCTGTCCTAGCTAGATTCGTAGGATTTCGAGACTCATGCTCACCACTCGTGATAACTCGGAGAAATTCCTAATAGCTGATCGGATGTTTTCCACCGCAGCACCCACGTGTCGGTCAGGAGGTCTCCTGGTCCCACTTGTTTACTTGCTTCTGCTCCGGCTAGCAGGCTGGACCGTCTGCTGTGATGAAGATCTGTGTTGGTTGGTTTAACAGGTACTTTCCGAATACAGACCAGTCAATATCATCTTTGACGATCCGTTCTTGCAAGTTCAAAGAAGTCTTCCTGGCAAGGAAAACTTGGCTGTTCGACCTACAGGCACGGTCGGGATTTACTGACCGTGGCGATGAGTATGGTCTTCCTCTCTTCTCATCTCATCTCATCTCATCTCATCTCATCTCGGGCCTTTGGTTCCGATGCCAGTTACCAACATAGGTCTTCGTTACGCGACACGAGGTAGATCCGAACGGATCAGAAAGTTCAACAGTCTTTTTCAAAGAGGCACCAGGCAAGCAGGAACAAGACTACGAGTCAAAAACACAGGAGCAGCCACGAGGTTACGAGTCGATCGGATAAGAGAATAAGAGAAAGATGGACGGTTGGAGCTTGTAATTATAGTACAAAATCTTCCGTTTCCCGCCCAACCTTAATGTCCTTTCTTTTGTTTGGGTCTGGCGCTCAAATGTCTTGTATGGGTGATCTCCGTTCTTAATGGGTTTCGGGGCTACTCGTAAATGTCTGAGTACCTGTTAATATTTCTCCCATTGTTAAATCGGTCGGTGTTCTCCCTGGAGGGGTTTTGGGGCTTCCAAGTGTTTTGTATAACTACCCGCTAAACGGCTCTCTCATCATAGAGTCGTTGGGATTTTACATATTAATGTCTTTTGGATGGGCCCTTGATTACTTGGTACAATAGCTTTCATTCGTACCTGGGAGACCGATTTCAGTATTTATGTGTATACTGCAAACCCATAATGTCTCGTGTATTATCTTCAATGTGCTGGATCTTAATCGATCTTGCACAAATGTTTATTGGAACGCCATCTTGTCTGCCTGTCGAAAAGTCTAGAATGTTCTGTCACGAGGTGCGGCGGCCATTTTACAGGCTGCTTGTGTCCACTTTGAGAAACCTGACAGCATTCTGCTGAAATAAAAGCTGTTTGAACGAAACTATGTGTTTTCTCCTTATTAATAAAAATTGCGATATATTGCGAATTCTACAGTCCCTCCTGTTGATGCGAATAACTCCGCTTATCGTATCAAAAATCATAGTGGTGAGCAATATTATCTCGATTTTCTCCGAATCCAGCCAATTAATCCCATAACTTTAACCTAGCTAGGGTTCCGGTGTCGTCCTTATTTCCCAAGAAAATTACATTTTATATCATCGTAGGCATTATTTGCCTTTAAACTTACACCACTTGTTTTCCTTCCCGGCGTAACCAGGCCGATGCCTCTCGTATCACCTGTATATTCATCTTTTTATTCAGGGAAAGGAAAAACAAAACCCAAAACCAAACAATCATTTTTAACTATAACACCATCACCAAAATAATCAACACCAAACTCTTAAAACATGTCGAGTTCCCAACGTATTTACAGTCTTTGTAAATCATGATCGAGTACAAACTTCCGCGGTGCACGTGGCGAGCGGGAGTGACGCCATTTTCCGATCACACGGTGCTTTCATCGTGCACGCGCACGTAACGTTCTCGCCACTCTCCCGTGTTTTCATGCTTGGTGAGGCGTTTGTCTCTTTTACAATGTACGACCAATAGGTACACTACAATAAAAACTTGGCATACTACTAAAATGTGGGAGGCTATCCTGATCCATGAAGGTACTTCAATATTGGTGAACAGATTCCACCACGGTGGAATTACTATATCCAGAATGTCTGTTCCTATTTCGACAGTTTTCTGCTCTAATGTATAAAAATGTTTCTGTGACACCGCGACGGCTTTTAAAAGCTTGGTGAGGTGTTCAGGGAGAGGGGGAATGAGGTATCCGAAATGCGCGACGAATCGCTGCAAGTCGGTGAAATTCTCTTTTACTGTGAGATGAACAGTGGATGGTTCAGGGATTGGGACAATTCGCTGTTGTGCTACTTGAACTTCCGCCCTGGGTTTGAAACAGAAACTGCTGTCACTCACCGGACACCGGCTACGGTTTCCATGCTGGTAGTGTTGCGCTGCAGTGGTAACACAATATGTTCCACCCCCGATGTATGCTACCTGCGGAGGCACATGATCTTGTGCCATTGCCTCCATGGTGCAATTCATGGACTTGGCGCCAGCCGTTCTGAACCCGCACTGTGGTGTTAAAAAGGCATTCAAGTGCTGGGGGCACAGTATTATGTGTGCTCCCCTGCCACGACAACCAGAGAGATCTGTACCTGTCATCGTTTGCTCCCAGCGGATGACGTAGGGTGGAACCGCTGCATAGCGAATGTGGGCTCCCCCCTGAATGACACCAATGTTCTCTACCCGATACACCGGGGCGGGCTTTGCTGTGTCGCCCAAAACCGGCATACGTAAAACTATACCCATAATGGTATGGTTTGATCGTCCGCAGTCCACGGGGACTGGGTAAGCTTCTGAAGCTAGCCTGAGCTGGCACGGGCTTAATGCGTTCTGAAAAGGGTGGAGCGCCCGCAGGTGTTTGTTACTTATCCAGGACGGGACCAAACCTTGTTTTAAATCCTCCAAATTACTGCGGCCCTCGCCCAGTAACCACGCCCCGTAAAGCACGCACACCTCGTTCTGCGCAGCTTGATCGGATGCATTCCGATCTTCCCTAATCAGGGCATTTACCGTCTTTGCATGTTTCTCTAACTCTGCTATAATTTCCTTTAAATGGAGAGTCATGGCTTGGTCCTCGTGTAAACCCGACCCTACCACTTTGTTCTCATCTGTTAGAATGTCTTTTAATTGTGTCTTTAAACCATTAATCTGGGTCTGCAGCTCCACACTGTCGAGAGCGTTGACCACAGATGTACCCGTGTTAAAAGCAGTGAACGCGTCGTTCACTAAACCCCTTCTTTGCCTCCCTACTTGATCCAAAACTTCATGTGGTGCGGTGTACAAACTTGTTTTATCAATTTCCGCGAAATCGAATTCGTAAAATTGTCTGAACATCTTGGTCAACAGGACCTGATACAACTGTTCCGTCTTTTTGGGGCACCACTCTGGTAACCGCACCTCGGTGAGATTTAAAATCACCGAGGCCACCGCGTAATGTACCCCCTGAAATAGTATCTGGTCTGTGGGGACCAGTACCAAACCATTCCCGGGTCCCTTACTAGTTTTAGGGCACCCTTCCTCTTCAGCTATAACCACCGGAATCGTGGGCGGGGCTTTGCGTGGGCGCGTAATGAGCTCAGTGGCATTTACCGGGATCGAAGAGTATGGGGCTCCGCACCCCCTGGTGCTCGCATCCCACCTCATCCCCTGTCCGTTATCCTGCCATTGATTAATGAAAAATATGGATATGCCTTTGGGGCAAGGGTATTTTGACCCCCACATGCATACATAAATTCCCTCATCCGGTTCCCACCATTCGTCCCAACAGACTCTCACTTGTCCGTTTGTCCCCGTAATTGTCCGATGGGTATTATTACCCAGTCGTTCCCACTCGACCGAAGAGTTCCTCATAGTTTTGCTCAGCTTTCGCAGCCACCACCATCGGCTCAATGGGACATTCCCACTACAAGTCAAACAAATCCGTTTGCCGACGGTGACGCTGATCCTGGGTGCGATGATCCTTACTTTGGGGCACATTAAAGAAGTCTCTTGGTAGGCAAACCCCGATGTGCTAGAATACTCCGTTGAGTTCGTTCCCAGCCATCCTGGCCACCTTCCCTTGTGGAAATAGGTGCTGGTCTCCTCTGCCTCCCGTCTTCCGGTCCCATCCACCGCGATGGGGGCCGTGTCCCCGGAGCATCCAAACACCACGACATCCTTGGTGCGGCCTCGATAGGCCAATCCACATCCGATTGCCGCGAGCAATACTAGAATTCGTTCCATCCTTCCTTGGTTCCTGTGATCAGATAGAATGAGGTAGCCAGCCTCGCAAGAGTCTCTGGCTTTTGTGAAGGGTGAGCGGGTCCCCTGACCTCGCCTCACGTAAACTTCAATGTTCGCTGGATAAACTTTAACTAAACCTATCTTTAAAGCTCCCATCATTTTATCGTTTTCTGTTAAAATTAAAACTACAAACTTAACCTTATTAAAACTATAAACTTAAACTTGAACTATGAACTTAAAACTTAAAACTTATTACTGTACAGCGCCGCCCGTTCTCAGGGCGGCCCCTTTAAATTCTGAGAAGGCTGCTGCGAGCTCTTACCGACCTTGGGAGGGCTCTGACCTTTTCCTCTGATCTGCCGCAGCCTGTTTCTGTACGGACCCCTTCCTCTGATCTGCCGCAGCCTGTTTCTGCACTGACCCCTTCCTCTGATCTGCCGCAGCCTGTTACTGCTGCGATGGGGCCGGGCTGTATCTGGGCTGCCTTAACCTTGAGTCTGCGCCTTGGGACAGACTGGGGCCATGCCCATCTTCTTGGGCTGGGGTTCTCTACTTGACCTACGGGGAGTTGTCAGGGGCGGGGGTTCCGTGACTGACGGACCGGGTTCCGAGACTTCCATCGGGACGACCTGTGGTTCCACCACAGTCGCTGGCTCCGCCTCCGCTGACTCCGCCTCCCTAACCTCGGGGCTCGCAGTTTGTGGCTCCGCCCTGCTCGGCCCAGCAGGCGGCCCTTCACTCGCGATCTCTGCCTCCCCCGAGGGCGGGACGTTCAAAGCGGGCGGCTCTGTCTCTGGGGTCCTCACCGTCACTCCCTGTGCTCCCACAGCGGCTGGCTCCGCCTCCCCTAGCTCCTCCCTCCTGTCTTCGGGACCTGCAGCTTGTGTGTCCACCCTGTGTGGATCTCTATCTGCAGCCCGTGTCCTCCCTATACCTAAAATGGGAACGTTCCTTAGGTTCCCCAAAAACCACTCGCCTTCATCACCATCCTCATCTGACTCCCATCCCCACAAAAATGCTTCATGATCTTCCAGGATGTCTCCTCCCCTGATGCAAGCTGCTTTACCTGCCTGTGCGCCTTGTGGTCCTACCTGGGGCTGTGCTTCCCCACTGGCGGGGTTTACCCCTGTGGTTTTCCCTTGCGCACCTGGCTTGTACAGTTTGCATTGGTTTACATGGAACCACTTAGTGCGTCGAGGTACTTTTACGGCGTATACCATGGGACTCGCCTTGTCTACAATGTTGTAGGGTCCCATATACAGTGGTTCCAGACTCCCTACTCTGGCGTAGTTTCTGACCATGACCTGGTCTCCTACTTCCCACTCCCGCGTTTTGCGGGGTTCCAGCAACAGGCGATTGCCCTGATGCTGCCTTCCCATGTTCCCAGCCGCCTGCTCATAAACCTGCTTCAGGCGCTCCAAGAGGGTCTGGGCGAACTTGTCCCTGCTTATCTCTTGGAGCTGACCCTCAGTGAGCACCGGCGCTAGCACATGGGTGGGGGTTCGCATGAGCCTCCCAGTCATCACCTCGTGCGGGGAGTACCCCGTACTTTTTGACTGGCTGGTCCGGACCCCCATGAGGACTAAAGGCAGAACTTCCGCCCATTTTTGGGGCGAGTTCCTAGTCTCCTTCCTCAATTTCTCCTTCAGGGTCCGGTTCATGCGTTCAACAATCCCGGATGACTGGGGATTGTGTGCTACGTGCCACTTCCCTTCAATGCCCAAAAGCATGAGGGTGTTCTGCATCACCTGGCCGGTGAAATGACTCCCTTGGTCTGACTCCACAAAACGGGGGAGTCCCCACCGCGAGAACACTTCCCGGACCAAGATTTTTGCAGTACCCAGTGCCGTAGCTGTTCGACAGGGGAAGGCTTCCACCCACTTGGAAAACACATCCACCAAGACGAGGCAGTATTTATAACCTCCCTGGGTGGTGGGCAGGGGTCCTATATAGTCGATCTGTATCGACTGCCATGGTCCCTCTACCCTTCTTACGTGTCCCATGGGCACCTTCCTTTTCTGGGGGTCTGGGTTGTTTGCAGCGCACACAAGACAGTTTGCACAGAACTCGCGGACTTGTTCCCTGAGCCCTGGCCACCATCCCGCTTGCTCTACCCGTTGCCAGGTAACCTCGGGCCCGGGGTGCCCTGCCCCTGGTCCCTCGTGAGCCAACTGGAGGAATTCCCTCCTGTGCTGCTGTGGCACAACCCACTGCTCCTCGCGGAACAGCATGCCTTCCTTAACCGAGAGGGTTGCCGTACTGTACGGACCTTCTACCTGCCTCCCCTCAGCAATGGTTTTTAGGACTGCTTTTAGGGCGGGATCCTGGGCTTGGACGGTCTTAAGGTCTAGGGGCAATGCTACCCTGGTGTTCCCGGGATTCCCGTCCCTGCCTTGGATCGCTGCTATGGGTCTGGTCCCATAGGGGTCCCAGAAAATGCCGTTGCGGGCACCTTCCCTGGCTAGCGCATCCGCCTGTTGGTTGCCCTCCCCACGGGGCTCTGTGGAGGAGTGAGCTTTCACCTTATGGATGAAAATCTCTCCTTCCTCCCCTACTGCTGCTGCTAAGATCTTTTCCAGCAAGGGCTTCACCGTTAAAGGTCGCCCGTCCGCGGAGGTGTATCCACGGCGGGACCAAATGGCCAGGTATTCCGTACACGAATTGCAGGTGAACATACTGTCCGAGCAAATCGTGTATGGGGTTGGGAAAATGTCTGGGTGGGTAACAACGTACACCACGGCAGACAGCTCAGCCTGCTGCGCGCTCATGGTGCTAGGGAGCTTGATCGCCAGGGCAAGGTCTGCCGCAGGGTCATAAACTCCACACCCTGTGAGTCGCTCGCCAGCAGATACTGTGCTAGACCCATCAACATAAATCTCGCGCCCAGTGGGATGTATCCCGGCCCGTAAACCTATGTTGACGTCCCACACCCCTTCCACCGAACATCGGTGGGCTGTACCGGGGTATACCAAATTGGCCGCAAGCCTGGGCTCGCAAAGACCTTTTACTCTAAGATCCAACTGGGAGAGAAGAAGGGTCCAACGCGCAATGCGCGCGCTGCTTACGGTCCCATCTTTAATCCTCCCATCCAGAAGCATCTTAGTTGGTGTGTGATGTGTGAGGAGAGTGATGGGAGAGAGCCCTGTGAAGATCGCTGATCTTTTCACAGCCCAATGCGTGGCTAAAAGGTGCCTTTCGCAATTGGAGAAACTTCTCTCCACATCCGTTAAAACTCTGGATGAATAGACAACCGGCCTCAGCTTGCCGTGACGCTCTTGGAGCAGCACAGCGCTCAAGCTGTCTTCGCTGGCAGCTACCTCCAGGAAAAACTCCTTCCCCCCATCTATGGCCCCTAAGGCTGGCGCGGTCTGCAGATCCCTTTTTAACTTCTCGAAGGCTGCTTGGCAGCCCTCGTCCCAAGACCACTCCACTCCCTTATGGAGGAGTCGGAGGAGCGGCGCTGCTGTGGCCGCATAGTCTTCGATAAAATCCCTGCAGTAACCGGTCAGTCCCAAGAAGGACCTCACACCCCTTATGTTGTTGGGAATCGGTAACTCTTGCACCGACTCCCTCCTCGCTTTGTCTATGGCTCTTTCCCCAGCGTGTATGGTCAGTCCCAGGAATTTTACTTCCCGCTGACCGATACGTGCTTTCTTAGGATTTATTTTAAAACCCTTTCTCGCTAGCAGCTCCAATAACTCGTCCAGCAGTGGTCCATGCTCCTCCCTTGAGTCCGTAAATAGGAGCAAATCATCCACGTACTGCACTATCTGATTGGGCTGACTAAACTCCCTTAAACTTCCTGCCATACACTGATGGAAAATACTGGGGCTATTGTGGAAACCCTGTGGCAGACAGTTCCATGTGTACTGTTGCCCTTTGAAAGTAAAGGCAAACTTGTACTGGTCCTCTGGCCTCAGCGGGATGGACCAAAAACCGTTCGAGATATCCAGCACCGTGAACGTGGTCGCGGACGCTGGGATGCTCCCTATTAGGTCAGCAACTGCTGCTACCGTGGGCGCGCAGGCGGGAATGTTACTGTTAAGGACTCTGTAGTCCACCGTGGCTCTCCACGAATTATCCGGCTTCCTAACCGGCCATAATGGGGAGTTCACGTGTGTGGCTATCGGCCTCAACACGCCCTGCTGCACCAAGGAGGACATTGCTGTCTCCATATCGGGTTCTGCTTCTTTGGGGAAGTTATACTGCTTTTGGGGTCGGGTCATGGGGTCCCCATCTACGCTGACCTCAAACCCGATAACCCTCCCACAATCGTGCTTGTGGGTTGCAAACGCGTGCATATTATCTGACACGTACGTTTGCATGTCCGTTGGGACATCTGCGACCATAAGCCTGAGGTCGTAGCCTCCGGATGGCTGTACGGTACACAGGACCCCTGTTTCTTCCTCCCCCGGAATCACTACTACCTCGCCTTTTTCACCCTTAGCCCCCCAGAGACAGTGATTTCTGAGGTCCACGAGGATCCCGTGTCCCGATAGAAGATCGGACCCGAGAATACCTCTTCCACCCCCCTCCTGCCATTCCATCAGTATACACTTCCACTTAAGGTGAAGTGCTCCCAAACGAATGGATAGCGGAAGGGAGAACGCGCCAGCCTGTTCTTTTCCTGTGAACCCCGCTAACGTGAATGGGACCCTGGTAGATAGCGGCGAGTCAAAAGAGCTATCTGTATGGATTATGGTGCAAGAAGCTCCCGTGTCCAACAAATAACTACCCCTCTGTTTCTCTACCTCCATCTCCACCAAAGGTCGCTTCCACGCATCATAGCTAAGCGGACACAGGTAGACGGGCTGCGCGGGTTCTAGTCATGGGGTACTATTAGACGGTCCTGCGGCACCTACGGGGCCGGTTGCGACCGCCACCTTTCCATGTGCACTCAATAAACTGCGCATGGCTCCTAACACTACTTCGAGGTCGTCGGGAGGGGTGGGTGCACCAGCTTCCCTAGCCGGGACAGGCGCCTGGGCTCGGACTGCGGGATTTTTATCCTTGGAATCCTTCCAAGGGTTCCTGCAATGCTTGCGCCAGTGCCCTGTCTTCCCACACCCGTAACAAGCATTACTTGCCTGTGGGGCGCGATTACCCTCCTGATGCCACTCTCTTTGATACGGGGCTGCGGGTCGTACCTCATGTACTTTTCCCTTAAGGGGACGTGTTGCCATACCCCTTATATTACGATATCCTAACGTGAGCCGATTCAAGACCGACTCTTCCGTAATGTTGGGGTCATTGGGATCAAACCATGCTTTTGCCTGCTCTCTGACGGCTGGTAAACTGTTGGCTATTATGCACCTAAGCCAATGAGCTAAACCGGCGCCTTCCACATCTTCGCGCTCTGGCGCACCTAGACAGCTGCGCTGATATACTGGCCACAGCCTGTCGGCAAAAACCTTCGGGGGTTCTCCCTCCATCTGCACTGTCTGTCCCACTCTAGCAAACGGACCTTCATCGTCCGCCCCCAACACTTCCAGGACCTCATTCTTTAATGCCTCATAAGTCTTGGTTCCCCTCTTGCTCTCGCCTGAGAGACACTGAAGGATTGTACTGCCTAACGAAAACAACAGCATTTTTGCTGTTTCCCCATCATCGCAGCCGTTAATGGCTGCGGTTTGCTCAACTTCTCTGAAATGTACGGAAGGGTCGTCTGACTCGGTCAGCTTCCGTACGTGATTTATCATAACTCTCAGCTGGTGTGAGCTGTGAGGCAACACAAGCTGTCCGAGGAGATCCCCTGGTTCTTCCCCACCGTTTCTGTTTGGGCCCCTTTTTATACCCGTTACTGGATACAACGGTCCCTTTTCCACTTCTTTCTCAATGGGCTCTTTCGTTTCTTCCATTGCTTCCTCCCTAACCCAGGTTTCCGAATAGCTGGGTGGCGCGGAGGGCGCAGTGGCTACTACTTCCTCTGCTTTACTTGGTGGGGATTTCTTAAACTCCTCACTTACTAGCGGCTGGTGTGCTGACGGACTGATAAGGCACACCATGCCGTGCGCTTTGTTCACGGCCTTTTTGAGGTGCTCTATCTCCCTTTTGCAAGCGCTATGATCAGCTCCCTGAAACTTATCCTCAAGGGCCAACTTATATGCCGCCCTAACCCCCGTTAAGCTCTCTTCCTGAGTTCTTATCTGGGCAGCTTGGCGGGCACATCGTTCCTTTAACCTGCTCTCATTTAACTTTGCCTCAGTGACCTGGCACTCGAGGTAATCTATCCTTGTTTTATGGTGACTGGAGATTTCCTGGCGTTCTTGGTGCAACGCACTTAAATTCCTAATGAGCAATTCCCCTCCAGAGACCTTCTCATCCATTTCTCCCTCTAAATGACTGATTCGAGCTGTTAGCGCTGTAATGGTCTGGTTTGAAATCTGAACCTGCCTTTTGTAACACATAAGCCAGACTGCTTTCTCGAGTGTCTTTTTATGTTCTTTACTATCTGTCCACCTTTCGGCTGCCTCTAGCGGGCTTTTATCCGCTAACAATTCACTTATCCATTTCTTAGTTAGATTAACCTTTCCGAACACATAATCTGCTATCTTTTCCTGCATAACATTTCGTACAGTCATTCCAAAGTCTAACACACTACCCTCTCGCTGCCAGTGTCCTGCCGCGGTCGCCATTTTCTGTAAGGGATTTGACCGTGCGTGTCTCGCAGCCTGTGAGATTCACGCGGCTCTGTGCAGCCTGTATGTCAGTGCGGGTTTAGGCCTTGTTGCCTGTTCTGGTCTCCAGCCAGTCTGGGAGCACTAGACACACCTGTGAGTGGTTCGAATCACTCGCCCTTACGGTTCTAGACACTGGACTTAGATGCGAGAGCAGTAATGGAGATGAAACTCATGTAGACTCGGTTGAATGGTACGAAATGGAAAATCTTTATTGCATGATATTTAAGATTACGAAATACATGTCATAAGCACAGATTAATGACAGTACAATCTTACAAGCAGTTATATAGCTGATCCTAGGGAAACGAGGAACGAACGACACACCGTAAATAGGGGCACACATTACAAGTATCCTTAATACTTAAACCCTCCCCTATCAATATCTGTCCTAGCTAGATTCGTAGGATTTCGAGACTCATGCTCACCACTCGTGATAACTCGGAGAAATTCCTAATAGCTGATCGGATGTTTTCCACCGCAGCACCCACGTGTCGGTCAGGAGGTCTCCTGGTCCCACTTGTTTACTTGCTTCTGCTCCGGCTAGCAGGCTGGACCGTCTGCTGTGATGAAGATCTGTGTTGGTTGGTTTAACAGGTACTTTCCGAATACAGACCAGTCAATATCATCTTTGACGATCCGTTCTTGCAAGTTCAAAGAAGTCTTCCTGGCAAGGAAAACTTGGCTGTTCGACCTACAGGCACGGTCGGGATTTACTGACCGTGGCGATGAGTATGGTCTTCCTCTCTTCTCATCTCATCTCATCTCATCTCATCTCGGGCCTTTGGTTCCGATGCCAGTTACCAACATAGGTCTTCGTTACGCGACACGAGGTAGATCCGAACGGATCAGAAAGTTCAACAGTCTTTTTCAAAGAGGCACCAGGCAAGCAGGAACAAGACTACGAGTCAAAAACACAGGAGCAGCCACGAGGTTACGAGTCGATCGGATAAGAGAATAAGAGAAAGATGGACGGTTGGAGCTTGTAATTATAGTACAAAATCTTCCGTTTCCCGCCCAACCTTAATGTCCTTTCTTTTGTTTGGGTCTGGCGCTCAAATGTCTTGTATGGGTGATCTCCGTTCTTAATGGGTTTCGGGGCTACTCGTAAATGTCTGAGTACCTGTTAATATTTCTCCCATTGTTAAATCGGTCGGTGTTCTCCCTGGAGGGGTTTTGGGGCTTCCAAGTGTTTTGTATAACTACCCGCTAAACGGCTCTCTCATCGTAGAGTCGTTGGGATTTTACATATTAATGTCTTTTGGATGGGCCCTTGATTACTTGGTACAATAGCTTTCATTCGTACCTGGGAGACCGATTTCAGTATTTATGTGTATACTGCAAACCCATAATGTCTCGTGTATTATCTTCAATGTGCTGGATCTTAATCGATCTTGCACAAATGTTTATTGGAACGCCATCTTGTCTGCCTGTCGAAAAGTCTAGAATGTTCTGTCACGAGGTGCGGCGGCCATTTTACAGGCTGCTTGTGTCCACTTTGAGAAACCTGACAGCATTCTGCTGAAATAAAAGCTGTTTGAACGAAACTATGTGTTTTCTCCTTATTAATAAAAATCGCGATATATTGCGAATTCTACAAGATACAGGGAGGATGTGAGGAAAAACATTTTAACGCAGCGAGTGGTGGTGACCTGGAACTCGCTGCCGTCGGAAGTGGTGGAGGCGGAGACACTCAATGTTTTCAAGGGGAGACTGGATTGGCACTTGAGGGAAATAAACTTGCAGGGCTACGGGGATAGAGCGGGGGAATGGGACTGACTGGATTGCTCTGCAGAGAGCCGGCACGGACTCGATGGGCCGAATGGCCTCCTCCTGTGCCGTTATGACTCTAATGACTTGGATGAAGGGACCGTCTGCACTGTATTTGCTAATGATACAAAGATAGGTGGGAAAGCAAGCTCTGAGGAGGACACTTTGGCCGCGATTTTGCCGGCGCTCAGAGGGCGGGTTTGGAGGCGGGTCAGAGGTTAAAATCTGCCTCCACACAATTTTGCCAAGTGCTGACTCTGGGAGTCCCGATCGGACCCGCCAGCAAGTGGCGGGAGAGGCACGTAAGGCAGTTACAGCTTGTTTACTGCCTGGATAATCTGATTTTAGCAGGGTCTTGCCATTTTATTACATTTTCAGCGTGCTCCACGCCGTTCGCAAACCACGCCAGCTGATTGTGCCGGGTTCAGCAAGTACCTGACTTCTTGACAGCTGCATAAAAGCAGGGCTCTGACATGGCTCACTCCAGCTGACAGAGCTTTGTTTTTTCAGGTCTTGGAACACTTTCTGCAGGTCTACTCAGCTTGTAAGTGGTGAAGCTGAGATCCATAACCACTGTGACCTCCTTGGAAAACCCTCTCCCCACATTGACTGAGCGCGTATCTCTCTCTTAGGCAGTCCCTCGGAACCGAGGATGACTTGCTTCCACATTAAAAATGAGTTCTCAGGTGACTGATGAGTCCAATGCGGGACCTACAGTCTCTGTCACAGGTGGGGCAGACGGTGGTTGAAGGGGCGGGTGGGTGGGGTGCTTGGGTTGACGTGCGCTCCTTCCGCTGCCTGCGCTTGGCTTCCGCTTGCTCCCGGAGAAGAGACTCGAGGTGTTCGGCGCCTTCCCGGATGCTTCTCCTCCACTTTGTGCGGTCTTGGGCCAGGGATTCCCAGGTGTCGGTGGGGATGTTGCACTTTTTCAAGGAGGCTTTGAGGGTGTCCTTGAAGCGTTTCCTCTGCCCACCTGGGGCTCTCTTGCCGTGTCGGAGCTCTGAGTAGAGCGCTTGTTTTGGGAGTCTCGTATCGGGCATGCGGACGATGTGGCCCGTCCATCGGAGCTGATCGAGCGTGGTCAAAGCTTCGATGCTGGGGATGTTGGCCTGAGCGAGAACACTGACGTTGGTGCGCCTATCCTGCCAATGGATTTGCAGGATCTTGCCGAGGCAACTGAGATATATACCAGCAGCATGGGAACCATTTATACCTTCTCATCCTGGTCCTCAGATTCGGAGGAAGAGCAGCTGCGGCAGCAGCAGGACCAGGCACAACAGCAGCAACAACATCAGGAGCGCCAACCTCCTCCTCAGCCACCTGATGCTGCAGAGGGCGTCAGCGCAGGGCTGCACGGCGCCGCGCCACAGGAGATACCCCTAACACAGGGTTAAGAACATAAGAACATAAGAAATAGGAGCAGGAGTAGGCCAATCGGCCCCTCGAGCCTGCTCCGCCATTCAATAAGATCATGGCTGATCTGATCCTAACCGCCAATCTACTATCTATCACAGAACCATCTCCTGCATCTAACAGAATTGCACACACGAAATAGGAGCAGAATCAGGCTACACGGTCCCTGGGCCCGCTCCACTACCCACAGGGCCATGACCGATCCGAACCTAGACTCATGTCCAAATTCCTGCCCGCTCCCCGTAACCCTTAATGCCCTTTACTTCTAGGAAACTGTCTATTTCTGTTTTAAATTTATTTAATGATGTAGCTTCTACAGCTTTTTGTGGCAGCATATTCCATGGACCTACCACCCTCTGAGTGAAGTAGTTCCTCCTCATCCCAGTTTTGAAAGAGCAGCCCCTTATTCTAAGACTATGTCCCCTAGTTCTAGTCTCACCCGTCATCGGGAACATCCTCCCCGCATCCACCCGATCCAACCCCTTCACAATCTTATATGTTTCAATAAGATCGCCTCTCATTCTTCTGAACTCCAATGAGTAGAGTCCCAATCTACACAACCTCTCCTCATATGACCACCCCCTCATCCCCGGGATTAACCGAGTGAACCTTTTTTGCACTGCCTCGAGAGCAAGGATGTCTTTCCTTAAGTAAGGACACCAAAACTGTATGCAGTATTCCAGGTGCGGTCTCACCAATACCTTGTACAACTGAAGCAATACCTCCCTATTTTTATATTCTATCCCCCTAGCAATGAAAGCCAACATTCCATTTGCCTTCTTAATCACTTGCTGCACCTGCATACTAACCTTTTGAGTTTCGTGCACCAGGACCCCCAGATCCCTTTGCACTTCAGTACTCTCCAGTTTCTTGCCATTAAGATAATAAATTGCTCTAGGATTTTTCCTGCCAAAGTGCATCACCTCACACTTTCCAGTGTTGTATTTCATCTGCCAAATCTCTGCCCACTTACTTAGCCTGTCTATGTCCCCTTGCAGGTTTTTTATGTCCTCCTCACTCACTACTTTCCCTCCCATCTTAGTATCATCTGCAAATTTTGATATGTTACACTTGGTCCCTTCCTCCAAATCGTTAATATACATTGTAAAGAGTTGGGGACCCAGCACTGACCCCTGTGGAACACCACTAGTTACTGATTGCCAGTCTGAGAATGAACCATTTATCCCAACTCTTTGCTTTCTGTTAGATAGCCAATCCTCTATCCATGCCAGAATATTACCCCCAATCCCGTGATTTTTTACCTTAAGCAATAATCTTTTGTGTGGCACCTTGTCAAATGCCTAGTCTAAATACACTACGTCCACTGGTTCCCCTTTATCCACTCTATATGTTACTTCCTCAAAGAACTCCAGCAAATTTACAGGCCGAGGATGAGCTTCCTCAACATGACTGAGCAGCAGTGCCAAAGGAGGCTGAGACTTTCACGAGAGGTAGTTGCTGACATCTGCGCAATGCTGCACCAACACCTGGAGCCCAGAGGAGCGGGTGGACACCTCTTACCAGTGGCTGTCAAAATCACCACCGCACTCAATTTTTTTGCTTGAGGGACCTTCCAGGGATCAGCAGCCGACATCAGCGGCATCTCTCAGTCGGCCGCACACACTTGCATCACGCAGGTTACCGAAGGCCTCTGCAGAAGCGCACAATTATATCCACTTCTCCACGGATGAAGCAAGTGTAACCGCGTGTGCGGTTGGCTTTGCAAATATGGCAGGCTTGCCAAGGGTGCAGGGCATCGTAGACTACACACATGTGGCCATTAGGGCACCCCATCACAACCCAGCTGTATTTGTCAACCGCAAGGGCTTCCACTCCCTTAACGTCCAGCTGGTGTGTAACTACAGGAAGAACATGATGCTTGTTTGCGCCAAGTTCCCTGGCAGTTGCTTTGACTCGTTCATCCTGCGGCAGTCCACTGTGCCTCAGCTCTTCAATCCGCCAACCCAACTTTCCGGATGGCTTCTTGGAGACAAGGGCTATCCCCTGAAGACTAATGAAGACGTGGCTAATGACGCCATTGAGGAGTCCATCAAACGAAGCAGAGGAGCGCTACAATGCCAGCCACATTTCCACCAGAGCCATCATCGAGCAAACCATCGGCTTGCTCAAAATGCGATTCAGATGCCTCGACAGATCAGGTGGAGCCCTACAGTACTCACCAGCCATGGTGTCCAGAATCATCGTGGACTGCTGTACCCTACACAACATCGCACAGCAGCGTGGCTTAGCGCTCCCTGAGGAACAACTGGCTCAGCGCACAGCCTCCTCCTCCTCCTCCTCCTCCTCCTCCTCGGATGCAGATGAGGAAGACCTTGCGGAGGCAGATGTGCCAGTTCCACCAGCACGCAAGCACATTGCTGCCCGTGATTCAAGGGATGCCAGATTCGCTTAAATTTACGAAGCAAACAATGTGGCTGCCACCTTCTCAACACACCATACACCATCTCTACAATAAACTGTGGGTTCCTATCACTCTCACCACCATCATTACAGATGAAAGGCGCCCTGACACCTCACTGTGACACTTCCATTTCTGGGCACACATAGGCCAACTCTTTGAATGTTTGCCATCGCATTTGTTTATTACAATTGAAATGCTGATCATTATCTTAAATATGTATTACATCAAAACACCCAAGTGACTACCCTTGTGACTATTTGTGTGTTAACTTTCTCTTACGCGTGCTTCTACGTGGTGCTTCCCCGGTGGCTTCAGCAGATGTGGAGGCACCTTGCTCACTTTCATGCTGCTCCTGCTTCGACACCTTTGGCGGGCGTCCTCTGGGTTTGCAAGCCTGGGAGGGCTCAGCAACAGTCTGCTCCTCCTACGGCTGTGCAGGGGCTGAGACGGCCATCTCAGTTGGGTGAGGAATCTGGTGGGACTCTGACCGAGGGCTACTCAGTGGCACGGGAGTGTGAGCGCTTGGAGAGAAGCCCACACTTCCTTGTTGCCTGCCACCAACATCCCTCTCATGGGTCAGCTGCACTTCAGTGCTAGCAAGTGGCTGGACAGCACCTTGCTGCACATCAGAGGAGCCATGAGGACCCATCACTGTACTGGCAGTCCTCATAACAAGGACGTCCATGAACCTCTGGTGTCTCTCCTCTATAGATGTCCATCTCTCCTCCATAGCAGACAATCTATTTTGAAGAGTCACCATGTTTTCGTTAGTCTGACGATTTATGTCCTCCATGGCGGTTGCCACCCTCTCCATGGCGGAACGTTCATGCACCATTGCCTCCACAAAGGCAGTGCTCATGTTACAGATGGACTCCTCCATTCTCAGTAACCCTGGAGACAAAACCTGTCAGAGACTCCTGCACTTGTTCCTGGAGTTCCAGCACCGCTCTCTTTCTGGATGGCCCCAGAGGCACAGGGTCGACATGCAGCTGAGCAGAGCTGGGAGCACCCTGCGGCCTCCGACGAGGACTCTCCACTGCTGTCCTGTCTCCACCACCTGCTGATGCTCACTTGTGTGTTGTGATACACCAGGTGACAACACTACTCTATCTCGCGAAGGACCCACTGAGGTGTGCGTCTCTGCGCTAGTGCTGGGTGCGCTCAATCCTGCTGATGCTGCGCCCTCAGAGGTTGCAGCTTCCTCTGAGGAGTCTTCTGGCTCTTCCTCCTGGACAGTGGGGAGGGGAGCTCTCGATGGTCCTGTGGGGGAGTAAAGGCATGAGGTAGACATGTGATATTAACGTAGCAGGCACATCGACTTGTGCAGATGATCATAACTCAATCTGTATGAACATCAGATGCCATATCAGTCACTGATGCAATGTAAATGAGAGGGCTGCAAATTTATTCTGTCACCAGCTTGCTCTACTGCGCCCGTCTGACCGTCCCCCACTTCCAGATCCTCAGCACCTCCTACGATGTCGAGAGCAGCTTCCTCAGCGGTGATCAGCTGGGCAATGGAAGGTGGCCCTCCTCCTGTCCTGGCCCTCTTCCTCTTATTGTGGGCTCTCTATTCCTGCAATGAGGGACACAAGTGGAGTTTGAGTGAGAATGTTGGAGTGAGTGTAGAGAATCCATAGCATAGATGCTTAGAGGGAGACAAAGATGGAGTGAGGTGCCAATACCAAGGCCCATCCCTGTGCGTTGTTAGTTGTCATTGCATAACTGTGATAGCGAGTGTGAGGGGTGCATAGTAGAATGGTGAAGTGATTGTGTACATAGAGAGCGAGGGATGGTTAAGGGTGCAAGGGATGTAAGGGTAAAGTGGGATGTGCAGGAGTAGGTTGACAATGCAGAGTGCTGGTGATGAGAGGAGATGGGGAGCAGATTGAGGGTAAGTGTGATGTTATACTCACTGTTCCTGAGCGTACCAGGTCATTGAACCTTTTCCTGCACTGCACCCAGGTTCGAGCACACAACGGTCTGGAGCTGACCTCCTCAGCAATTTGCAGCCAGGCTGCTTTGCTGTGGAGGCTTCCTCCGTCCAGAGGATGGGAATATTACCTCCTTGTGCCCTCTCACTCCCTCCACAAGAGCATGGAGGGAGTCATCATCAAATCAGGGAGAGGCTTGGCTCTTGTAGCAGTCATTTTCACAAGTGGTACAACGAGAAGCAGCAGGAAAGGATGGATGAGAAACAATGCTGCATGGGCCCCTTAAATACAGCTGGCTGACAGACGTCAGCAGAGGCGAGCAGCAGACCCGAACCCACTGATTGGGCCCAGTACCGCGCACGGAGACCTTAATCAGGCCACTTAAGGGAAAATCTTAATTCCTGGGCGGCTGAAAGCGGCAGCGGGACCGGAACCCGCCGAACATCAAAGCCGCCTCCAACCCGCCTCCATTGATAAAATCGCAGCCAAAGAGTCTGCAAAGGGATATAGATAGGTTAAGTGAGTGGGCAAAAAATTGGCAGATGGAGTATAATGTGGGAAAATGTGAGGTTATCCACTTTGGTAGGAAAAATAAAAAAGCAAAATATTATTTAAATGGAGAGAAACTACAGAATGCTGCGGTACAGAGGGATCTAGGTGTCCTCGTACATGAAACACAAAAGGTTAACATGCAGGTACAGCAAGTAATTAGGAAGGCAAATGGAATGTTGGCCTTTATTTCAAGGCGGATAGAGTATAAAAGTAGGGAAGTCCTGCTACAACTGTTTTGGGTGCTGGTGAGACCACACATGGAGTACTGCGTGCAGTTTTAGTCGTCTCATTTAAGGAGGGATATACTTGCATTGGAGGCAGTTCAGAGAAGGTTCACTAGATTGATTCCTGAGATGAAGGGTTTGTCTTATGAAGAAAGGTTGAGCAGGTTGGGCCTATACTCATTGGAGTTTAGAAGAATGAGAGGTGACCTTATTGTAACATATAAGATACTGAGGGGGCTTGACAAGTTCGATGCAGAGAGGATGTTTCCCCTCGTGGGGGAATCTAGAACTAGGGGACACAGTTTCAGAATAAGGGGTCGCCCATTTAAGACGGAGATGAAGAGGAATTTCTTCTCTCAGAGGGTCGTGAATCTTTGGAATTCTCTACCCCAGAGAGCTGTGGAGGCGGAGTCATTGAATATATTCAAGGCGCAGATAGACAGATTTTTGAAAAACAGGGGAATCAAGGGTTATGGGGAGCGGGCGGGAAAGTGGAGTTGAGGCCAAGATCAGATCAGCCATGATCTTATTGAATGGCGGAGCAGGCTCGAGGGGCCGAATAGTATAGATGCATTTAAGGGGAGGCTAGATAAACATATGAGGGAGAAGGGAATAGAGGGTTATGCTGATAGATTTAGATGAGGAAAGACGGGAGGAGGCACGAGTGGAGCAGAAACGCTGGTATGGACTGGTTGGGCCAAATGGCCTGTTTCTGTGCCGTATATCCGATGTAATCCTGCGTAACTATTTATGTGTTGATAACATTTTTTGAAATCAGGAGTTGTGTTTGGAAATCAGCCTCCTGCTGGAATCGTGACTAAAGTGTCTTCTGGGCTTGGCAGGTGTGACGGTGAATGCTGTTCACCCGGGACTGGTGATGACGGAGATAATGAGGAATCAAAGATTGCACTTGCGAGTCATCTTCAATCTGATCGGAACCTTTTTCTTCAAGGTCAGTGCCCAAGAGAAGCATCAGTCACACGCCCGCCTCCACTGGCACTCGATGCCAAGGGCAACACTGAATGATTCACTGTGTGTCCGTGGAGTCTAATAACGAGGTCATTAAACCCTGTCCCAATCAATGAGTCGGTCATTAAACCCTGTCCCAATCAATGAGTCGGTATTTAAATCTCTTGCTACAATAATTCTACTCCTCTCGCAAACCTGTCTACAGATTTACTTTTGCATTTCCCTCCCAGAATGAGGGGTGTGTAATATAAACCCACCATAGCAACATAGGAACAGGAGGAGGCCATTCAGCCCCTCGAGCTTGTTCCGCCATTCAATCAGATCATGGCTGATCTGTGACCTAACTCCATATACCCTTTGCCCCATATCCCTGAATACCTTTGGTTAACAAAAAGCTATCAATCTCAGATTTAAAATTAACAATTGATCTAGCATCAATTGCCGTTTGCGGAAGAGAGTTCCAAACATCTACCACCCTTTGTGTGCAGAAGTGTTTCCTAATTTCACTCCTGAAAGGTCTGGCTCTAATTTTTAGACTATACCCCCTAGTCCGAGAATCCCCAACCAGTGGAAATAGTTTCTCTCTCTCGACCCTATCAGTTCCCCTTAATATCCTGAAAACTTCGATCTGATCACCCCTTAACCTTAAAATTCCAGGGAATACAAGCCTAGTTGTGTAATCGCTCCTCGTAACTTAACCCTTGAAGACCGGTATCATTCTGGTAAACCTACACTGCACTCCCTCCAAGACCAGTCTATCCTTCCTAAGGTGAGGTGCCCATTACTGCTCAGTACTCCAGGTGTGGTCTAACCAGGGCTTCGTCTGGGTCCATTTTCCGTTCCCTGTACTCCTCTCCCTTCACTGTACACCTCTCCCTTCACTGTACACCTCTCCCTTCACTGTACACCTTTCCCTTCACTGTACTCCTCTCCCTTCACTGTACATCTCTCCCTTCACTGTACACCTCTCCCTTCACTGTACTCCTCTCCCTTCACTGTACACCTCTCCCTTCACTGTACTCCTCTCCCTTCACTGTACACCTCTCCCTTCACTGTACTCCTCTCCCTTCACTGTACACCTCTCCCTTCACTGTACACCTCTCCCTTCACTGTACACCTCTCCCTTCACTGTACACTTCTCCCTTCACTGTACTCCTCTCCCTTCACTGTACTCCTCTCCCTTCACTGTACACTTCTCCCTTCACTGTACTCCTCTCCCTTCACTGTACACCTCTCCCTTCACTGTACACCTCTCCCTTCACTGTACACCTCTCCCTTCACTGTACAACTCTCCCTTCACTGTACACCTCTCCCTTCACTGTACACCTCTCCCTTCACTGTACACCTCTCCCTTCGCTGTACTCCTCTCTCTTCACTGTACTCCTCTCCCTTCACTGTACACCTCTCCCTTCAGTGTACTCCTCTCCCTTCACTGTACTCCTCTCCCTTCACTGTACACCTCTCCCTTCACTGTACACCTCTCCCTTCACTGTACACCTCTCCCTTCACTGTATACCTCTCCCTTCACTGTACACCTCTCCCTTCACTGTACACCTCTCCCTTCACTGTACTCCTCTCGCTTCACTGTACTCCTCGCCCTTCACTGTACTCCTCTCCCTTCACTGTACACCTCTCCCTTCACTGTATACCTCTCCCTTCACTGTACACCTCTCCCTTCACTGTACTCCTCTCCCTTCACTGTATTCCTCTCCCTTCACTGTACACCTCTCCCTTCACTGTACACCTCTCCCTTCACTGTACACCTCTCCCTTCACTGTACTCCTCGCCCTTCACTGTACTCCTCCCCCTTCACTGTACACCTCTCCCTTCACTGTACTCCTCTCCCTTCACTGTACTCCTCTCCCTTCACTGTACTCCTCTCCCTTCACTGTACACCTCTCCCTTCACTGTACTCCTCTCCCTTCACTGTACACCTCTCCCTTCACTGTACACCTCTCCCTTCACTGCACACCTCTCCCTTCACTGTACTCCTCACCCTTCACTGTACACCTCTCCCTTCGCTGTACACCTCTCCCTTCGCTATACACCTCTCCATAAGAACATAAGAACATAAGAAATAGGAGCAGGAGTAGGCCAATCGGCCCCTCGAGCCTGCTCCGCCATTCAATAAGATCATGGCTGATCTGATCCTAACCGCCAATCTACTATCTACTACCACAGAACCATCTCCTGCATCTAACAGAATTGCACACACGAAATAGGAGCAGAATCAGGCTACACGGTCCCTGGGCCCGCTCCACTACCCACAGGGCCATGACCGATCCGAACCTAGACTCATGTCCAAGTTCCTGCCCGCTCCCCGTAACCCTTAATGCCCTTTACTTCTAGGAAACTGTCTATTTCTGTTTTAAATTTATTTAATGATGTAGCTTCTACAGCTTTTTGTGGCAGCATATTCCATGGACCTACCACCCTCTGAGTGAAGTAGTTCCTCCTCATCTCAGTTTTGAAAGAGTTCTAAGACTATGTCCCCTAGTTCTAGTCTCACCCGTCATCGGGAACATCCTCCCCGCATCCACCCGATCCAACCCCTTCACAATCTTATATGTTTCAATAAGATCGCCTCTCATTCTTCTGAACTCCAATGAGTAGAGTCCCAATCTACACAACCTCTCCTCATATGACCACCCCCTCATCCCCGGGATTAACCGAGTGAACCTTTTTTGCACTGCCTCGAGAGCAAGGGTGTCTTTCCTTAAGTAAGGACACCAAAACTGTATGCAGTATTCCAGGTGCGGTCTCACCAATACCTTGTACAACTGAAGCAATACCTCCCTATTTTTATATTCTATCCCCCTAGCAATGAAAGCCAACATTCCATTTGCCTTCTTAATCACTTGCTGCACCTGCATACTAACCTTTTGAGTTTCGTGCACCAGGACCCCCAGATCCCTTTGCACTTCAGTACTCTCCAGTTTCTTGCCATTAAGATAATAAATTGCTCTAGGATTTTTCCTGCCAAAGTGCATCACCTCACACTTTCCAGTGTTGTATTCCATCTGCCAAATCTCTGCCCACTTACTTAGCCTGTCTATGTCCCCTTGCAGGTTTTTTATGTCCTCCTCACTCACTACTTTCTCTCCCATCTTAGTATCATCTGCAAATTTTGATATGTTACACTTGGTCCCTTCCTCCAAATCGTTAATATAGATTGTAAAGAGTTGGGGACCCAGCACTGACCCCTGTGGAACACCACTAGTTACTGATTGCCAGTCTGAGAATGAACCATTTATCCCAACTCTTTGCTTTCTGTTAGATAGCCAATCCTCTATCCATGCCAGAATATTACCCCCAATCCCGTGATTTTTTACCTTAAGCAATAATCTTTTGTGTGGCACCTTGTCAAATGCCTTTTGGAAGTCTAAATACACTACGTCTACTGGTTCCCCTTTATCCACTCTATATGTTACTTCCTCAAAGAACTCCAGCAAATTTGTCAAACATGACTTCCCCTTCGTAAAACCATGCTGACTTTGTCCTATTAAATTATGATTATCCAAATGTCCTGTTACTGTTTCCTTAATAATGGACTCCAAAATTTTACCTACCACAGATGTTAGGCTAACCGGTCTATAGTTACCAGCCTTCTGTCTACTGCCCTTTTTAAATAAGGGTGTTACATTAGCAGTTTTCCAGTCTGCCGGGACCTTAGCGGAATCCAGGGAGTTCTGAAAAATTATTACCAATGCATCTACAATCCCTACCGCCACTTCCTTCAAGACTCTAGGATGTAAGCCATCAGGTCCAGGTGATTTATCCACCTTGAGTCCCATTATTTTACCGAGTACCACTTCCTTAGTGATTTTGATCGTGTTTAGCTCCTCTCCCCCTATAGCCCCCTGTTTGTCCAGTGTTGGGATATTCTTAGTGTCCTCTACTGTAAAGACTGATACAAAATATTCATTCAGTGTTTTTGCCATCTCCATATTTCCCACCATTAATTTCCCGGTCTCATCCTCTAAGGGACCAACATTTACTTTAGCCACCCTTTTTCTTTTTATATAACTATAAAAACTCTTACTATCTGTTTTTATATTTTTTGCTAATTTACTTTCATAATCTATCTTCCCTTTCTTAATCTTTTTGTTATTTTTTGCTGCCTTTTAAAGTTTTCCCAATCCTCTGTCCTCCCACTAGATTTCGCTACCTTATATGCCCTTGTTTTTAGTCGAATACTATCCTTAATTTCTTTACTTAGCCACGGATGACTGTCCTTTCTTTTACACCCTTTTCTTTTCAGTGGAATATATATTTTTTGGAAGTTGTAAAATAACTCCTTGAATGTACACCACTGATCATGTGTCGTCTTACCCTTTAATCTATTTTCCCAATCCACTCTACTCAATTCCGCTCGCATACCTTCATAGTCTCCTTTATTCAAGCTTAGCACGCTTGTTTGAGATCCAACGTTCTCACCCTCTAATTGAATATGGAATTCAACCATGTTATGGTCACTCATTCCAAGGGGATCCTTTACCAGGACATTTTTAATTAATCCTGTCTCGTTACACAGGACCAGATCTAAGGTTGCTGTACTCCTCTCCCTTTACTGTACACCTCTCACTTCACTGTACACCTCTCCCTTCACTGTACTCCTCTCCGTTCACTGTACACCTGTCCCTTCACTGTACACCTCGCCCTTCACTGTACACCTCGCCCTTCACTGTACACCTCTCCCTTCACTGTACACCTCGCTCTTCACTGTACACCTCTCCCTTCACTGTACTCCTCGCCCTTCACTGTACACCTCTCCGTTCACTGTACACCTCGCCCTTCACTATACACCTCACCCTTCACTGTACACCTCTCCCTTCACTGTACTCCTCGCCCTTCACTGTACACTTATCCCTTTGCTGTACACCTCGTCCTTCGCTGTACACCTCTCCCTTCACTGTGCACCTCTCCCTTCACTGTACTCCTCGCCCTTCACTGTACACCTCACCCTTCAGTATAATCCTCTCCCTTCACTATAGTCCTCTCCCTTCACTATACTCCTGTCCCTTCACTGTACACCTCTCCCTTCACTGTACACCTCTCCCTTCACTGTACTCCTCTCCCTTCACTGTACTCCTCGCCCTTCACTGTACCCCTCTCCCTTCACTGTACACCTCTCCCTTCACTGTACACCTCTCCCTTCACTGTACTCCTCTCCCTTCACTGTACTCCTCTCCCTTCACTGTACACCCCCTCCCTTCACTGTACCCCTCTCCCTTCACTGTATACCTCTCCCTTCACTGTACACCTCTCCCTTCACTGTACACCCCTCTCTCTTCACTGTACACCTCTCCCTTCACTGTACATCTCTCCCTTCACTGTACTCCTCTCCCTTCACTGTACACCTCTCCCTTCACTGTACACCTCTCCCATCACTGTACACCTCTCCCTTCACTGTACACCACTCCCTTCACTGTACACCTCTCCCTTCACTGTACTCCTCGCCCTTCACTGTACCCCTCTCCCTTCACTGTACCCCTCTCCCTTCACTGTACTCTTCTCCCTTCACTGTACCCCTCTCCCTTCACTGTACACCTCTCCCTTCACTGTACACCTCTCCCTTCGCTGTACACCTCTCCCTTCACTGTACACCTCTCCCTTCACTATACACCTCTCTCTTCACTGTACACCTCTCCCTTCACTGTACACCTCTCCCTTCACTGTACACCTCTCCCTTCACTGTACACCTCTCCCTTCACTGTACTCCTCGCCCTTCACTGTACCCCTCTCCCTTCACTGTACCCCTCTCCCTTCTCTGTACTCTTCTCCCTTCACTGTACACCTCTCCCTTCACTGTACACCTCTCCCTTCACTATACACCTCTCTCTTCACTGTACCCCTCTCCCTTCACTGTACCCCTCTCCCTTCACTGTACACCTCTCCCTTCGCTGTACCCCTCTCCCTTCACTGTACACCTCTCCCTTCGCTGTACGCCTCTCCCTTCACTGTACACCTCTCCCTTCACTGTACACCTCTCCCTTCACTGTACTCCTCGCCCTTCACTGTACACCTCGCCGTTCGCTCTACACCTCGCCCTTCGCTGTACACCTCTCCCTTCGCTGTACGCCTCTCTCTTCACTGTACACCTCTCCCTTCACTGTGCACCTCTCCCTTCACTGTACTCCTCGCCCTTCACTGTACACCTCACCCTTCAGTGTAATCCTCTCCCTTCACTGTACACCTCTCCCTTCACTATTGTCCTCTCGCTTCACTATACTTCTGTCCCTTCACTGTACACCTCTCCCTTCACTGTACTCCTCTCCCTTCACTGTACTCCTCTCCCTTCACTGTACTCCTCTCCCTTCACTGTGCACCTCTCCCTTCACTGTACACCTCTCCCTTCACTGTACTCCTCTCCCTTCACTGTACTCCTCTCCCTTCACTGTACACCCCTCCCTTCACTGTACTCCTATCCCTTCACTGTACACCTCTCCCTTCACTGTAATCCTCTCCCTTCACTGTACACCTCACCCTTCACTGTACTCCTCTCCCTTCACTGTACTCCTCTCCCTTCACTGTACCCCTCTCCCTTCACTGTACTCCTCTCCGTTCACTGTACACCTCTCCCTTCACTGTACTCCTCTCCCTTTACTGTACACCTCTCCCTTCACTGTACTCCTCACCCTCCACTTTACACCTCTCCCTTCACTGTACACCTCGCCCTTCACTGTACACCTCGCCCTTCACTGTACACCTCTCCCTTCACTGTACACCTCGCTCTTCACTGTACACCTCTCCCTTCACTGTACTCCTCGCTCTTCACTGTACACCTCTCCGTTCACTGTACACCTCTCCCTTCACTGTACACCTCACCCTTCACTGTACACCTCTCCCTTCACTGTACTCCTCGCCCTTCACTGTACACATCGCCCTTCGCTGTACACCTCGCCCTTCGCTGTACACCTCTCCCTTCGCTGTACGCCTCTCTCTTCACTGTACACCTCTCCCTTCACTGTACACCTCTCCCTTCGCTGTACGCCTCTCCCTTCACTGTACACCTCTCCCTTCACTGTACACCTCTCCCTTCACTGTACTCCTCGCCCTTCACTGTACACCTCGCCGTTCGCTCTACACCTCGCCCTTCGCTGTACACCTCTCCCTTCGCTGAACGCCTCTCTCTTCACTGTACACCTCTCCCTTCACTGTGCACCTCTCCCTTCACTGTACTCCTCGCCCTTCACTGTACACCTCACCCTTCAGTGTACTCCTCTCCCTTCACTGTACACCTCTCCCTTCACTATAGTCCTCTCCCTTCACTATACTTCTGTCCCTTCACTGTACACCTCTCCCTTCACTGTACTCCTCTCCCTTCACTGTACACCCCTCCCTTCACTGTACTCCTATCCCTTCACTGTACACCTCTCCCTTCACTGTACTCCTCTCCCTTCACTGTGCACCTCTCCCTTCACTGTACACCTCTCCCTTCACTGTACTCCTCTCCCTTCACTGTACTCCTCTCCCTTCACTGTACACCTCTCCCTTCACTGTACTCCTCTCCCTTCACTGTACTCCTCTCCCTTCACTGTACACCTCTCCCTTCACTGTACTCCTCTCCCTTCACTGTACACCTCTCCCTTCACTGTACTCCTCTCCCTTCACTGTACACCTCTCCCTTTACTGTACTCCTCTCCCTTCACTGTACTCCTCTCCCTTCACTGTACACCCCTCCCTTCACTGTACTCCTATCCCTTCACTGTACACCTCTCCCTTCACTGTACTCCTCTCCCTTCACTGTGCACCTCTCCCTTCACTGTACACCTCTCCCTTCACTGTACTCCTCTCCCTTCACTGTACTCCTCTCCCTTCACTGTACACCCCTCCCTTCACTGTACTCCTATCCCTTCACTGTACACCTCTCCCTTCACTGTACTCCTCTCCCTTCACTGTGCACCTCTCCCTTCACTGTACACCTCTCCCTTCACTGTACTCCTCTCCCTTCACTGTACACCTCTCCCTTCACTGTACTCCTCTCCCTTCACTGTACTCCTCTCCCTTCACTGTGCACCTCTCCCTTCACTGTACTCCTATCCCTTCACTGTACACCTCTCCCTTCACTGTACTCCTCTCCCTTCACTGTGCACCTCTCCCTTCACTGTACACCTCTCCCTTCACTGTACTCCTCTCCCTTCACTGTACACCTCTCCCTTCACTGTGCACCTCTCCCTTCACTGTACACCTCTCCCTTCACTGTACTCCTCTCCCTTCACTGTACACCTCTCCCTTCACTGTACTCCTCTCCCTTCACTGTACACCTCTCCCTTCACTGTACTCCTCTCCCTTCACTGTACACCTCACCCTTCACTGTACTCCTCTCCCTTCACTGTCCTCCTCTCCCTTCACTGTTCTGAATTGAAGAGAATGGTCGAGCACATTGACTTCTTGATGTTTTGTTTGACGTTCTGCAATTCTCTGCGTTCCAGTCTGCCGAGGAAGGAGCCGTGAGCATCATCTACTGTGCTGTGTCCAAGGAAATGGAAGGTGTCAGTGGGAAGTACATCGACAGCGACTGCTCCCTCGCGCTGCCCTGTCCAACAGCTCAAGACCAAGCCTTAGCTAAAAAGCTGTGGGACGTCAGTGAGTCGCTCACCGGCCTCGACAAGAGGACAACTGGAGAGACAAGTTAATGGAATGTGATTCCTCCCAGGCAGTCCTTAGAGCAACACATGGAGTGCAACTCGAAATAGCTGCTCTGAGCCTCCCACCTCCCGTCCCCTCCCTCTCCCATCCCCCTCCCCCTCCCCCTCCCCCTCCCCCTCCCCCTCCCCCTCCCCCTCTCCCCCTCCCCCCCCTCTCCCATCCCCCTCCCCCTCTCCCCTCTCCTCCCCCTCCCCCTCTCCCTCCCCCTCCCCCTCTCGCCTCCCCCTCCCCCTCTCCCTCCCCCTCCCCCTCTCCCTCTCCCTCCCCCTCCCCCTCTCCCTCCCCCTCCCCCTCCCCCTCCCCCTCTCCCCTCCCCCTCTCCGTCCCCCTACCCCTCTCCCCCACCTCTCCCATCCCCTTCCCCTCCCCTCTCCACACCTCTTTTCCCCTCTTCCCCCTCCCCCTCTCCCCGCTCCCCTCTCCCCCGCTCCCCTCTCCTCCCCTCTGCAGCCCTCCCCTCCCCACTCCGCTCTTCTCCGCTGCCTCCCCCCTCCCCTCCCTTCTCATCCACTCCACTCCCCTCTCATAGCAATTTAGCAACACAGGAACAGGAGGAGGCCATTCAGCTCCTTCAGCCTGTTCCGCCATTCAATGACATCATGGCTGATCTGTGACCTAACTCCATATACCCGCCTTTGCCCCATATCCCTGAATACCTTTGGATAACAGAAATGTAGTAATCTCAGATTTAAAATGAACAATTGACCCAGCATCAATGGCCATTTGCGGAAGAGAGTTCCAAACTGCTCCCCCTTTGTGTGTAGAAGTGTTTCCTAATTTCGGGTCGGCAGGCTGTAACGAGTGGGGTACCGCAAGGATCAGTGCTTGGGCCTCAGCTACTCACAATCTGCATCAATGATTTGGATGAGGGGACCAAATGTAATATATCCAAGTTTGCTGATGATACAAAGCTGGGTGGGAATGTAAGTTGTGAGGAGGATGCAAGGAGGCTTCAAGGGGATATAGACAGGCTAAGTGAGTGGGCAAGAACATGGCAAATGGAATATAATGTGGAGAAATGTGAAGTTATCCACTTTGGTAGGAAAAATAGAAAAGCAGAGTATTTTTAAATGGTGAGAGATTGGGAAATGTTGGTGTTCAGAGGGACCTGGGTGTCCTTGTACATGAATCACTGAAAGTTAACATGCAGGTACAGCAAGCAATTAAGAAAGCAAATGATATTTATTACAAGAGGATTTCAGTATCGGAGTAAAGACTGTAATCAGAAAGGGCCCTGGTGAGACCACACCTGGAGTATTGTGTACAGTTTTGGTCTCCTTACCTAAGGAAGTATATACTTGCCATTGAGGGAGTGCAACGAAGGTTCACCAGACTAGTTCCTGGGATGGGGGGATTGTCCTATGAGGAGAGATTGTGTAGAATGGGCCTATCCTCTCTGGAGTTTAGAAGAATGAGAGGTGATCTCATTGAAACATACAAAATTTTTACAGGGCTTGACAGGGTAGATGCAGGGAGGATGTTTCCCTTGTCTCAGGGGTCTAGAACCAGGGGTAACAGTTTTAGAATAAGGGGTCAGCCATTTAGGACTGAGATGAGGAGAAATTTCTTCACTCAGAGGGTGGTGAATCTTTGGAATTCTCTACCCCAGAGGGCTGTGGAGGCTCAGTCGTTGAGTATATTCAAGACTGAGATCGATAGATTTTTGGATATTAAGGGAATCAAGGGATATGGGGATAGTGCAGGAAAGTGGAGATGAGGTCGAAGATCAGCCATTATCTTATTGAATGGTGGAACAGGCTCGAGGGGCCAAATGACCAACTCCTGCTCCTATTTCTTATGTTCTTTTGTTCCTATGTTCTTGTCCTCCACTCCCCTCCCCTCTCCTCCATTCCCTGCTATATAACATAATCTCGTATATAGCCTTCTATATAACACCCTTATATAGCACAACCTCATATATAACATACCCTGCTATATAACACAACCTATATAACACAACCTCATATATATAACATTACAGCCATGGTCCAAACATGGACAAAAGAGCTAAATTCCTGAGATGAGGTGAGGTGAGAGTGACTGCCCTTGACATCAAGGCTGCATTTGACCAAATGTGGCATCAAGGAGCCCTAGTAAAATTGAAGTCAATGGGCTGTAGTCCAGGAGCCAGTGGTGAGTGTAGGGAGGTACTGAGGAGGGTATCAAGGTCGCAGGAATGTACCGGCAGACAGGAAGATGGCTTGAAGTGTGTCTACTTCAATGCAAGGAGCATCCGGAATAAGGTAGGAGAACTTGGAGCGTGGATTGGTACTTGGGACTACGATGTGGTGGCCATTACGGAGACATGGTTAGAACAGGGACAGGAATGGTTGTTGGAAGTTCCGGGGTATAGATGTTTCAGTAAGAGTCGGGAAGTTGGTAGGAAAGGTGGAGGAGTAGCATTGTTAATCAAGGATAGTTTAACAGCGGCAGAAAGGCAGTTCGAGGGGGATCTGCCGTCTGAGGTAATATGGGCTGAAGTTAGAAATAGGAAAGGAGCGGTCACGTTGTTAGGAGTTTTCTACAGGCCCCCAAATAGTAATAGAGATGTGGAGGAAGAAATTGCAAAGCAGATTATGAATAGGTGTGGAGGTCACAGAGTAGTTGTCATGGGTGACTTCAACTTTCCAAATATTGATTGGAACCTTTATAGGTCAAACAGTTCGGATGGGATAGTTTTTGCACAGTGTGTGCAGGAGGGTTTCCTGACACAATATGTGGATAGGCCGACAAGAGGTGGGGCCACGTTGGATTTGGTACTGGGTAATGAACCGGGCCAAGTGTTTGATTTGTATGTGGGAGAGCACTTTGGAGATAGTGACCACAATTCGGTAACTTTCACTATTGCAATGGAGAGGGATAGGGCCATACGGCAGGGCAGGGTTTATAATTGGGGGAGGGGTAATTATGATGCGATTAGGCAAGAATTAGGGAGTATAAGATGGGAACAGAAACTATCAGGGAAAGGCACAAACGAAAAGTGGAGCTTTTTCATGGAGCAATTACTGCGTGTCCTTGATAGGTATGTCCCTGTCAGGCAGGGAGGAAATGGCCGAGTGAGAGAACCATGGTTCACAAAAGAGGTTGAATGTCTAGTCAAGAGGAAAAAGGAAGCGTATGTAAGGATGAGAAAACAAGGTTCAGTTGGATCGATTGAGGGGTACAAGGTAGCAAGGAATGAGCTAAAAAAAGAGCTTAGGAGAGCTAGGAGGGGGCATGAGAAGTCCTTGGCGGGTCGGATCAAGAAAAACCCCAAGGCCTTTTACTCTTATGTGAGAAATAAAAGAATGACCAGGGTGAGGGTAGGGCCGGTCAAGGACAGTAGTGGGAACTTGTGCATGGAGTCAGAAGAGATAGGAGAGGTGATGAATGAATACTTTTCGTCAGTGTT
This sequence comes from Squalus acanthias, assembly GCA_030390025.1. Classification (NCBI taxonomy): domain Eukaryota; kingdom Metazoa; phylum Chordata; class Chondrichthyes; order Squaliformes; family Squalidae; genus Squalus; species Squalus acanthias. Next base: position 174,890 of record JASTWF010000035.1, read on the forward strand.
CACCGAGGAGAGGGGCCATGTTCTTGAGGATGAGAGTGTGATAAAGGTGGATAGGCTGGAGGTGGTAGATGTTCTGAGGGAAGATGTTTTAGCAATTTTGAAGAACCTGAGGGTCGATAAGTCCCCTGGGCCAGATGGGATATATCCTAGGATTCTTTGGGAGGCAAGGGAGGAGATTGCAGAGCCTCTGGCTTTGATCTTTGGGTCCTCACTGTCCACGGGAATGGTGCCAGAGGACTGGAGAGTGGCGAATGTTGTTCCTCTCTTCAAGAAAGGAAATAGGAATGACCCTGGTAATTATAGGCCGGTTAGTCTTACTTCGGTGGTTGGTAAGATAATGGAAAAGGTCCTGAGGGATAGGATTTATGACCATTTGGAAAGGGGCAACTTAATCCGGGATAGTCAACACGGATTCGTGAAGGGTAAGTCTTGCCTAACAAATTTGATTGAATTCTTTGAGGAGGTAACTAAGTGTGTAGATGAAGGTAGAGCAGTTGATGTCGTATACATGGATTTTAGTAAGGCGTTTGATAAGGTTCCCCATGGTCGGCTCATGAAGAAAGTAAGGAGTTGTGGGATAGAGGGAAATTTGGCCGATTGGATAAGTAACTGGCTATCTCATAGAAGGCAGAGGGTGGTGGTGGATGGAACATTTTCGGACTGGAGACCAGTTACCAGCGGTGTGCCACAGGGGTCGGTGCTGGGTCCTCTGCTGTTTGTGATTTTTATCAATGACTTGGAGGAGGGGACTGAAGGGTGGATCAGTAAATTTGCTGATGACACCAAGATTGGTGGAGCAGTGGATGAGGTGGAGGGCTGTTGTAGGCTGCAAAGAGACATTGATAGGATGCAGAGCTGGGCCGAAAAATGGCAGATGGAATTTAACCCTGATAAGTGCGAGGTGATTCATTTTGGTAGGGCAAATTTGAATAAGGATTACAGGGTCAACGGCAGGGTTCTGAGGAACGTGGAGGAGCAGAGGGATCTGGGGGTTCATATCCACAGATCTCTGAAGGTTGCCACTCAAGTGGATAGAGCAGTAAAGAAGGCCTATGGTGTGTTGGCGTTTATTAACAGAGGGTTTGAGTTTAAGAACCGTGAGGTTATGCTGCAACTGTACAGGACCTTGGTGAGACCACATTTGGAATATTGTGTGCAGTTCTGGTCACCTCACTATAGGAAGGACGTGGAAGCATTGGAAAGAGTGCAAAGGAGATTTACCAGGATGCTGCCTGGTTTGGGGGGGAGGTCTTATGAGGAAAGATTGAGGGAGTTGGGGCTTTTCTCTTTAGAGCGGAGGAGGATGAGAGGCGACTTAATAGAGGTTTATAAGATGATGAGGGGGATAGATAGAGTGGATGTTCAGAGACTATTTCCTCGGGTAGAGGCAGCTGTTACAAGGGGGCATAACTATAAGGTGCATGGGGGGAGATATAGAAGGGATGTCCGAGGTAGATTCTTTACTCAGAGAGTGGTTGGGGTGTGGAATGGACTGCCTGCTGTGATAGTGGAGTCGGACACTTTAGGAACTTTCAAGCGGTTATTGGATAAGCACATGGAGCACACCAGAGTGATAGGGAGTGTGATAGCTTGATCTTGGTCTTGGACAATGCTCGGCACAACATCGAGGGCCGAAGGGCCTGTACTGTGCTGTACTGTTCTATGTTCTATGTTCTAAATCAGGGGAAAGCTTCTCCACTGGCTGGAGTCATACCGAGCACAACGGAAGATGGTTGTGGTTGTTGGAGGCCAATCATCTCAGCTCCAGGACATCACTGCAGGAGTTCCTCATCTACAAGGCACAAGTAAGGAGTGTGATGGAATACTCACCACTTGCCTGGATGAGTGCAGCTCCAACAGTACTCAAGAAGCTCGATACAATCCAGGACAAAGCAGCCCGCTTGATTGGCACCCCATCCACCACCTTAAACATTCACTCCCTCCACCACCGGCGTACCGTGGCTGCAGTGTGTACCATCTACAAGATGCACTGCAGCAACTCGCCAAGGCTTCTTCGGCAGCACCTCCCAAACCCGCGGCCTCTTCCACCTAGAAGGACAAGGGCATCAGACACAGGGGAACACCACCACCTCCAAGTTCCCCTCCAAGTCACACACCATCCTGACTTGGAAGTATATCGCCGATCCTTCATCGTCGCTGGGTCAAAATCCTGGAACTCCCTCCCTAACAGTACTGTGGGAGTACCTTCACCACATGGACTGCAGCGGTTCAAGAAGGCAGCTCACCACCACCTTCTCAAGGGAAACTAGGGATGGGCAATAAATGCTGGCCTTGGCAGCGACGCCCACATCCCATGAATGAATGCAAAAAATTCCCTTCTATATAACACCACCAATATAACCAGGGTTCTCCCGATCTCCTGCTGTATCTTCAGCGGAAGTTCAATGGAAATCTGAGGAACAGCAATGATCACTCGCCCCGCCGATCGCCCGCAGGAGTAACGGTGGGAGATCGGGAGAACTCTCACGGAAATTCTACCCTCTGTGTTAGCGAGAAAGGGAGCTGCCTGCTTATATATGGAGAAGTGTCGGGAAACCGGAATGAGTTAAACTCTGCTCTGTTCATTTTGTGTCTCATAAATAAAACTACTTAAAGAAAGAAAGACTTGCATTTCTATAGCGCCTTTCAAACCACCGGACGTTCCAAAGTGCTTTTCAGCCAATGAAGTACTTTTTGAAGTGGAGTCACTGTTGTAATGTAGGAAACGCGGCATCCAATTTGCGCACAGCAAGCTCCCACAAACAGCAATGTGAAAATGACCAAATAATCTGTTTTGGTTAAGGGATAAATATTGGCCAGGACACCAGGGATAACTCCCCTATTCTTCTTTGAAATAGTGCCATGGGATCTTTTACGTCTACCTGAGAGAGCAGACGGGGCCTCGGTTTAACGTCTCATCCAAAAGACGGCACCTCTGACAGTGCGGCGCTCCCTCAGCACTGCACTGGAGTGTCAGCCTAGCTTTATGTGCTCAGGTTTCTGGAGTGGGACTCGAACCCACAACCTTCTGACTCAGAGGCCAGAGTGCTAGCAACTGAGCCACAGCTGACACATATTGGCTTCAGCCCATGTCTCCCGTCACTGAGAGTGTTTATTCAGTCAAATTATTACTCTGGGTTCACAGTGCACTGTTTATTACTCTGGGTTCACAGTGCACTGTTTATTACTATGGTTTCAGGGTGCACTGTTTATTACTCTGGGTTCACAGTGCACTGTTTATTACTCTGGGTTCACAGTGCACTGTTTATTACTCTGGGTTCACAGTGCACTGTTTATTGCTCTGGGTTCACAGTGCACTGTTTATTACTCTGGGTTCACAGTGCACTGTTTATTACTATGGTTTCAGGGTGCAGTGATTATTACTCCAGTTTCATGGTACGCTTATAGCAAACAAACGGAAATCAATCCCAGAGTTGGATCACCTTCAAACGCCAGTCCCCGGCCTGCAGTGTCCGGCCCTTTCGCATTCACCCAGGGGCCGGTCGCTGCTCCGATGCTGTGACTGACTGGCAGGTTAGTGTTAGCTTATTGGCCCCTAATAGGCTAAATATACATTGAGTTTTTACAGGATAATCCATATCCAGACCCCTTTAAATAATCTCGAGACCGAGGAACCACTGAAACATCTGATTAACGTTTTTATTCCTATTCACCACTACCATGAGACCAGTGGGTCCCAATAACCACTCACGTGAGCACTCACAGCAACATAGGAACAGGAGGAGGCCATTCAGCCCTCGAGCCTGTTCCGCCATTCAATGAGATCATGGCTGATCTGTGACCTAACTCCATCTACCCTTTGGTCCATATCCCTTAATACCTTTGGTTATCAAAAATCGATCAATTGATCTAGCATCAATTGCCATTTGCGGAAGAGAGTTCCAAACTTCTACCACCCTTCGGGGGAAAAATTCAGTATCGTCCCGTTTGGGGCGCAATTATCGGCCGGGCGCAAAGATTTATGCCTGGCGCTAATAATCGCTTCCGAATGCAAACTTGACCTTTATCGCCCCTGTTTCCTAATTTCACTCCTGAAAGGTCTGGCTCCAATTTTTAGACTGTGCCCCCTAGTCCCAGAATCCCCAACCAGCGGAAATAGTTTCTCTCTATCTACCCTATCAGTTCCCCTTAATATCTTGAAAACTTTGATCAAATCATCCCTTAACCTTCTAAATTTAAGGGAATACAACCCTAATTTGTGTAATCACTCCTCGTAATTTAACTTTTGAAGTCCGGGTATCATTCTGGTAAACCTAAGCTGCACTCACTCCAAGGCCAGTATATCCTTCCTAAGGTGTGGTGCCCAGAACTGCTCTCAGTGCTCCAGGTGTGGTCTAACCAGGGCTTTGTATCGCTGTTCTGAAGAAGAAAGGAGGAAGTTGAGGAATGGAAGCGAGATGTGCAAAGGCTGCGCCCCGTTTCAATGATGCCCCCTGGATGTGCTGCTGGGGGTTGTGAGGAGGGAGATACTATTCCCCAGCAATGAGAGGAAGAAACCTGCGGCACAAACCAAGATGGGGTGGTTGGAGGTTGCCGAGGAGGTCAGCAGCAGGAGCGCAGTGCCACGCTCCTGGATGCAGCACAGGAAGCTCTTTAATGACCTAACCATGTCAGAAAAGGTGTGTACAGTGGCACATTAACCTGCATCCTGCTGTGTGCATCACCCCACCCACTCACTCTGCCTTCTCAAGCCTACTCCAGCACATCACTCCTCATACCCCTTGACTTAGATGAAGGGGTCGAGTGCCATGTATCCAAGATTGCTGATGGTACAAACATAGGTGGGAAAGTATGCTGTGAGGCTGCAAAGTGATATAGACAGGTTAAGTGAGTGGGCAATAAGTTGGCAGATGGAATATTATGGGCCAAAAATTCGGCACTTGCCGGGTGAGTACGCACTGTGTACTCACCCGTAAGGCCTCCTGAAGTGCCGGTTATCTGCATGCACTGCGCATGCGCGGGAAACCGGAACTTCCGGTCTGGTGAAGGGAGCGGTTCAGAGGTGAACCGCGTGCGCGGGAGAGGCTGCGCGCACGCAGCAAACTTAGGGTTTTTTTCAGGTTTCTCCGGGAGGGTAAGTATTGAAGAACCTGCACTTTTAAAAAGGAGGCACAGGACCCGTTTTCAACAAGGTAAGTGGTTAATTAATTATAATTTTAAAATGTTTTCAACAGGTTTATCTTTTTTAGATACTTTAAAGAAAGGTAAGTTTATTTTTAGCACTGTTAAAAAGTATTTTAATTTTTCAAAAATTTAAATTTTTGTTTAAAGTAGTTAATTTATTTAACTTATAGTTATTTTAAAAATGTGATGTTTTTTAAAAAAATGTATTTGAAGTTTAGCTGTTCTTTTGGGGCCGATTTCAATTCATAGATTTGACAGGTCTTCCTGTCAAATCTATGAATGAAAGATGGTCTGCTGCCATTGGCTCTCCATGGCCCACGTGATCCCAGGGGACGCATCGCACTAACTACGCCCCTGGGACACGCAAGCACTGCGCGCCGGCAGCTGCAGGACGCCCAGGAGCTGAAGTCCCCGTGGGCCCAGAGGTCAACGGCAGGCGCTGTAGGTAGGTGCGCGTGCGATCCTTGCACCCGCGGGAAGCCAGGGAGCCTAATTTCTGGGCCAATGTGGGGAAATGTGAGGTTATTCACTTTGGTAGGAAGAATAGAAAAACATTTTTTTTTAAATGGTGAGTAACTATTAAATGTTGGTGTTCAGAGAGATTTAGGTGTCCTCGTACAGGAAACACAGAAAGTTAGCATTTGGGTACAACTAGGAAGGCAAATGGCATGTTGGCCTTTATTGCAAGGGGGTTGGAGTACAAGAGTAAGGAAGTCTTGCTACAATTGTACAGGGCCTTTGGTGAGACCACACCTGGAGTACTGGGCACAGTTTTGGGCTCCTTATCTGAAAAAGGACATACATGCCTTCGAGGTGGTGCAACGAAGGTTCACTAGATTGATCCCTGGGATGAGAGGACTGTCCTATGAGGAGAGATTGAGTAGATTGGGCCTATACTCTCTGGAGTTTAGAAGAATGAGAGATGATCTCATTGAAACAGATAAGATTCTGAGGGGGATTGACAGGATAGATGCTGAGAGGCTGTTTCCCCTGGCTGGAGTTTAGGGGTCACAGTCTCAGGATAAGGGGTTGGCCATTTAAGACCGAGATGAGAAGGAATTTCTTCACTCAGAGGGTTGTGAATCTTTGGAATTCTCTATCCCAAAGTGCTGTGAATGCTGACTCGTTGAGTATATTCAAGACTGAGATCGATAGATTTTTGGACTCTAGGGGAATCAAAGGATATGGAGATCGGGTGGGAAAGTAGAGTTGAGGTGAAAGATCAGCCATGGTCTTATTGAATGTCCGTATGGCCTACTCCTGCTCCTAATTCTTATGTTCTTACCTTGCACATGCTATCCCTCTCTGTCCGTGCACTTCCTCACATCCCCATCTATCCATTCACCACTGACACTCCACCCTCATCCTTATGCAATGTCATGCCTCTCTCTGATACTCACCCTCACCAAATGCTCTCCATCCATCGGATGGACACATACCAGACATTGCAATCAGGGAGGAGTGTGAAATATTAGATGAGATAAATATAGTGACAGAGGAAATATTAAGGGATTTAGCATCTTTCAAAGTAGATAAATTGCCAGGCCTGGATGAAATATATCCCAGGCTGTTCAGAGAAGCAAGGGGGGAAATAGCAGAGGCTCTGACCATCATTTTCTAATCACCTCTGGCTACAGGCGTGGTGCTGGAAGACTGGAGTTATAGAGTCATCGATTCATTATGGCACAGAAGGAGACCATTCGGCCCATCGAGTCCATGCCAGCTCTCTGTAGAGCAATCCAGTCAGTCCCATTCCCCCGCTCTATCCCCGTAGCCCTGCAAGTTTATTTCCCTCAAGTGCCTATCCAGTCTCCCCTTGAAAACATTGAGGGCTGGATTTTGATACTGGGGCGGGTTGGGGTTGTGTTACCCGCTTTTCGTGTTGCCCACCCGAATCTAGAGCGATGTGGATGAATGATGCGATTTTAACTTAATTGGCCAATTGAGTTCCAACGTGTGGGAACCCATGGCCAATGAGTTATTCCAGTCTGAAAGTCGCCTCCGATGACGTCATCATTGCTGCTGCATTTAAGGTCTGCAACAAGCCTTGCTTCTTCTGCAGGCTGCCAAGCTTTTGGACCTGTATCCTAGAGGCAACTGCAGGAGGAATGGCCAGCCAATGACTCAGGTCTGCTCCCAGGTTCGATGACGTTGCCCTGCAAGCTTTGGTGGATGGAGCAAGACCCAACAGAGAGGTGTTCTTCCCCTCCTCAGGGAGGAAGAAGCCTCCCCAGCAGACCAAGGCTGTGTGGGTCCAGGTCGCCCAGGAGGTCAACTCCTTATCCATCACTCGCAGAACCTGGCTTCAGTGCAGGAAGAGGTTTCATGACCTTCTACACACTGCAAAAGTGAGTATGACTTTCCGGAGGGAGCGGGATGGGATGGGAGGTGGGAGCAGGGGGAGGGAGTGGGATGGGATGGGAGGTAGGGGGCGGGAGGAGGGAGCGGGATGGGATGGGAGATGGGAGCGGGGGGGAGGGAGCGGGAGGAGGGAGCGGGATGGGATGGGAGGTGGGAGCGGGGGGGAGGGAGCAGGATGGGATGGGAGGTGGGGGAGGGAGCGGGATGGGATGGGAGGTGGGGGAGGGAGCGGGATGGGATGGGAGGTGGGGGAGGGAGCGGGATGGGATGGGAGGTGGGGGAGGGAGCGGGATGGGATGGGAGGTGGGAGCAGGGGGGAGGGAGCGGGATGGGATGGGTGGGGGCCGGGGGAGGGAGCGTGATGGGATGGGTGGGGGCGGGGGAAGGGAGCCGGATGGGAGGTGAGGGAGGGAGCGGGATGGATGGGAGGTGGGAGCGGGGGGGAGGGAGCGGGATGGGGTGGGATGGGAGGGAGCGGGATGGGATGGGATGGGTGGGGGCGGGAGCGGGATAGGATGGGAGGTGGGGGAGGGAGCAGGATGGGATGGGAGGTGGGGGTGGGGGGAGGGAGCGGGATGGGATGGGATGGGTGGGGGCGGGGGGACGGAGCAGGATGGGATGGGATGGGAGGTGGGGGAGGGAGCGGGATGGGATGGGAGGTGAGGGAGGGAGCGGGGATACGTTGGCAGTTGTTATTACGAGGCCCCCACAAGGCCCATTGCCTTCTTAAGGCAATAAATGCCCGTGTTACGCACATCCCAAGAACGCATTAAAAAAACTGCGGATGCTGGAAATCTGAAATAACAGAAAATGCTGGAAACACTCAGCAGGTCAGGCAGCATCGAGGAGAGAGAAACAGAGTCAACGTTTCGAGTCGAACCGAATCTGTTGAAGGGTTCGACCCGAAACGTTGACTCTGTTTCTCTCTCCTCGATGCTGCCTGACCTGCTGAGTGTTTCCAGCATTTTCTGTTGTTATTTTTATAAAACTTTTAGTGTGCACTTGCTGCAGAGGGATGTGGGATTTAAGGTGATGGTCCCCTTCTCAGGACTCTGCATGATCCCCATTTCTGTGACATTGCCCCTTTAACAAATCTAAACTTTCTTTGCAGTTCATAAACAATAGTTTGAGATCCAAAAAAAGTTTCCAAACAAGTTACCGGTTAACCCGGTATGTCTGGCAAATATTCAAAGTACAATCAGTTGGACTCTGCACTCTTTCCCTCAGTTGAAATAATCCTGGCATCATGGAGCTGTCTCTGCTCACCTCCCTGCTCATTTCACTCGCCTCTCACCCTGTTTGGCTCATCGTTTCAGTCGTCCTGTATCTCGTTGTCCGGTTGCAAAGGAGAGGATGGTGGAGACCGAGAGAGTGTCCAGTGGATCTCACTGGGAAAACGGCCATTGTCACTGGAGCTAACACAGGTAAGAGTCTGCAGCAGTTTGGCTCAGTCAGTAACACTCCCCCTCCCTCCGAATCAGAAGGTCACGGGCTCAAGCCCCACTCGAGAGCTTCAGCCCCATAATCCAGGCTGACCTTTCAGTGCAGTACGGAGGGAGTGCTGCACTGGCAGAGGTGCCGTCTTTCGGATGAGACGTTAAACCGATGCCCTGTCGCTGGTTCAGGTGGGTGTTAAAGATCCCATGACAATATTGGATGAAGAGCAGGGCCAACAATCTCCCCTCAATAAAAACCTTCAAATGCCTGGCATTAAACTCAACAGAACGTATCCCAGCGTTTGGAAACGAAAGCTGTGATGAAATTTCCCTTGACTGTGCCTGCCCAGACCTGTGCAAAACTCAATCTGCTGGATCAGTTACTGGGCAACAAGTCTGAAGCATTCTCCAGGGTGCACAGACTGGAAAATTCATTATAATACAAAATTCAAAAGCCTTTGGAATACTGAAAGTGCTATAGATGTAAAGGAGGAGGTTTACCAGGATGTTACCAGGGATCAGGGACTTCAGTTATGAGGAGAGGTTGGAAAGGTTTGGACTGTTCTCCTTGGAACAGAGAAGGTCAAGAGGTGACCTGATCGAGGTTTTTCAAGATGTTGACAGTTTTTGAGAGAGTAAATAGAGAAAAACTATTCCCTCTGGCAAGTAGGTCAATAACCAGAGGTCCTAGATTCAACATCATTGGCAAAAGATCGAGAGGGAGATGAGGAGAAATGTTTTCACTCGGAGAGTTATTGGGATCTGGAACGCTCGACCTGAAAAGGTGGTGGAAGCTGATTCCATCAATAATTTTAAAGGGGAGTTGGACGGGTTCTTGAGGATGAGGAACTTACAGGGTTCCAGACAAAATGCGGGGTTGTGGGACTAAGCACGACGTCTCTTTCACAGAGCCAGCACAGGCACGACGGGCCGAAGGGTTTCCTCCTGTGCTGTAAGTTTCAATGATTCTATGATAAAGAAAGACTTACATAAGAACATAAGAAATAGGAGCAGGAGTCGGCCATTCCGCCCCTCGAGCCTGCTCCGCCATTCAATGAGATCATGGCTGATCCGATTTTGCCCTCAACTCCACCTTCCTGTCCGTGGGATGTTGTAAGGAGAGAGGGAGGGGAGGATGTTGTAAAGAGAGAGAGAGGGAGGGATGTTGTAAAGGGAGAGAGAGAGGGAGGGATGTTGTAAAGGGAGAGAGAGAGGGAGGGATGTTGTAAAGAGAGACGGAGGGATGTTGTAAAGAGAGAGAGAGGGAGGGATGTTGTAAAGGGAGAGAGAGAGGGAGGGATGTTGTAAGGAGAGAGGGAGGGGAGGATGTTGTAAAGAGAGAGAGGGAGGGGAGGATGTTGTAAAGAGAGAGAGAGGGAGGGATGTTGTAAAGAGAGAGAGGGAGGGATGTTGTAGAGAGAGAGAGAGGGATATGGAAAAGGAGAGAGGGAGGGAGGGATGTTGTAAAGGAGAGAGAGGGGGAGGGATGTTGTAAAGGAGAGAGAGGGAGGGATGTTGTAAAGGAGAGAGAGGGAGGGATGGTGTAAAGGAGAGAGAGGGAGGGTTGTTGTAAAGGAGAGAGAGGGGGAGGGATGTTGTAAAGGAGAGAGAGAGGGAGGGATGTTGTAACGGAGAGAGGGAGGGATGTTGTAAAGGAGAGAGAGAGGGAGGGATGTTGTAGAGAGAGAGAGGGATGTAAAGGAGAGAGAGAGAGGGATGTTGTAAAGGAGAGAGAGAGAGGGATGTTGTAAAGGAGAGAGAGAGAGAGGGATGTTGTAAAGAAGAGAGGGAGGAATGTTCTAAAGGAGAGAGAGAGAGGGATGTTGTAAAGGAGAGAGAGAGAGAGGGATGTTGTAAAGAAGAGAGGGAGGGATGTTGTAAAGGAGAGAGAGAGGGATGTTGTAAAGGAGAGAGAGAGAGGGATGTTGTAAAGGAGAGAGAGGGATGTTGTAAAGGAGAGAGGGAGGGATGTTCTAAAGGAGAGAGAGAGGGATGTTGTAAAGGAGAGAGAGAGGGATGTTGTAAAGGAGAGAGAGAGAGGGATGTTGTAAAGGAGAGAGAGAGGGATGTTGTAAAGGAGAGAGAGAGAGGGATGTTGTAAAGGAGAGAGAGAGAGAGAGGGATGTTGTAAAGGAGAGAGAGAGGGATGTTGTAAAGGAGAGAAAGAGAGGGATGTTGTAAAGGAGAGAGAGAGAGGGGGATGTTGTAAAGGAGAGAGAGAGAGAGGGATGTTGTAAAGGAGAGAGAGAGAGGGGGATGTTGTAAAGTAGAGAGAGAGAGGGGGATGTTGTAAAGGAGAGAGAGAGAGGGGGATGTTGTAAAGGAGAGAGAGAGAGAGGGATGTTGTAAAGGAGGAGTCCCCCCTCATAGAATCATTAGTACAGCACAGGAGGCCATTCGGCCCATCGAGTCTGCGCCGGCTCTTTCGAAGAGCAATCCAGTCAGTCCCACTCCCGCTCTTTCCCCATATCCCTGCAGTTTTTTCTCCTTCCAGTATTTAGCCAGTTCCCTAAAGGAAAAGCGTTGTGTTTTGGAGCTTCATTGCCGTGAGCCTTTTTCCTGTGTGCCCAGGGATCGGGAGGTACATCGCTCAGGACTTTGCCCAGAGAAATGCTCGTGTGATCCTGGCCTGCCGTAGTTTGCAGCGAGGACAGAGAGCGGAGCGAGAGATACGGCGCAGGACGGGGAACAATAACGTTCACCTGCGCATTCTGGACACCAGCTCCATGGAATCGGTGAGGAACTTCACGGAGCGGATTAAGAAGGAGGAGAAACGGCTGGATATCCTTGTAAATAACGCAGCCACTGCAGGTAATGTGCAACAGTGTAGAATAGGGTTTTAATAGGATTGCTTATAAAAATACTTTATTGAAATAGAAGTAAATAAGGAACATTTTCAATGCAAAATAGATGAATGTAAAGAACATCATAACCTGTATTCCTATAGGTCGCCTCAGCTGTAGGGAGATCATTATGTTAAGGAGAATAATTAGTTAATATCGTGTGACACGGCCACATCAAATCAACATTTTGTTGAGGCTGCCGCGAACCACGAATGGAGGCTGAATCCATATGTGGAAAACAAGAAACTTTTATTCACTGCATGGCACACAAAATGGCTGAGAAAGCTGCTCCCAGAATTCTCTGGAAAAACTCCCAGAATTCTCTGGAAAAACTCCCAGAATTCTCTGTGTAAAACCTGAGGCCCCGCCACCTTCTGCCTTAAAGGTAAGGTGCCTGAAAGGGGAAGGTGCTGGAAATTTGTCCACAGACGGAAGAGTGGATTATGCCCGTTTTAGGTGGCGATCCGCCACACAGCTCCCCCCAGAATCCGCTTAGGAGGTGTGGACGAGACGGTGCGGCGGTCTGATGGGCTGGCCAGAGCGGCTCTTGTAGGACGCCGGTGGATGTGGAACGGCCGGGCGTGGAGCAGCCGGGTGAACCGGCTTGAGGGCAGGTCGGCCGCGTGGAGGTGGACGAGCTACAGGGACCTGCTCCCCGGGCTCCGAGTGTGCTGGCTTGAGTCGGTCCACCGACACTTTTTCGGTCCTGTCGCCCACTTGCAGGTTGAAAAATTTGTCCCCAGCCTGTAGCACCTTGTAGGGCCCGTCGTATGGGGGTTGAAGGGGTCCGCGGTGGGGGTCGTGCCGGACGAAAACAAACCGTGCCTGGTGCAGGCTTAGTGGGACGTGTGAGGTGGATTCGCCATGTCGGGCAATGGGCACCGGGGCGAACTGCAGCGCCGGTGATGCGAAGTCGTGGCGTTGCTGGTCGGCTGACCAGGGTGTCGTGGCGATGGGCAGGAACTCGCCGGGTACGCGCAGCGGCTGACCGTACACGAGCTCTGCTGCCGATGCGTGGAGGTCTTCTTTAACCGCGGTGCGCAGGCCGAGGAGGACCCACGGAAGTCGGTCAGTCCAGGCGCCGTCTTGGAGGCTGGCTCGAAGAGATGCCTTCAAGGATCTGTGGAACCGCTCACACAGTCCGTTGGCTTGGGGGTGGTACGCTGTGGTGCGGTGGATGGTCACCCCGAGATTGCGTGCGACGGCGGTCCAGAGTTCAGAAGTAAATTGCGGACCTCTGTCCGACGTCATGTCGGAGGGGAAGCCGAACCGTGTGACCCAGGTGCTGACGAAGGCTCTGGCGATGTCGGCGGTGGTGGTAGAGGTCAGTGGAATTGCCTCAGGCCAGCGTGTGGTGCGGTCAACGATGGTCAGCAAGTGCGTGTGGCCTTGCGACGGCGGCAGGGGCCCGACGATGTCCACGTGGATGTGGTCGAATCTCCGCGAGGGGACGGTAAACTCCTCGAGGGGTGCTTTCGTGTGTTGCTGTACCTTGGCCTGTTGGCAGGATAGGCAGGAGTTGGCCCAAGTACGCACATCCTTGCGAAGGCCGCGCCAGACAAAGCGGTTGGCAACCAATTTGATGGATGCACGGGCGCCGGGGTGGGAGAGGTTGTGGAGAAGGCCGAATACCCGGCGGCGCCAGGATGCTGGGACGACGGGCCGAGGTTGACATAGGGATATGTCGCATTTGACCGTGACTGCGGTCGGGCCACAGGCGACGTCAGCCAGGCGTAGCCCTGGTAGGTTGGTGGGTGCGGAGAGCAGATCCGGGTCGGTGATCTGGTCTGCTGCGAGTTGAGCGTAGTCGACTGCTAGGTGTGCGGCGTGGATGGCGGGGCGGGAGAGGCAGTCGGCTACCACATTGTCTCGGCCGGAGACGTGTTGGATGTCCGTGGTGAACTCAGACACTGCCGCGAGCTGGCGCTGCTGCCTGGCGGACCAGGGGTCGGTTGTCTTTGCCATTGCGAATGTCAGGGGCTTGTGGTCGACAAACGCAGTGAAGGGGTGGCCCTCAAGCAAAAACTGGAAATGGCGGACCGCCAGGAACAGCGCGAGGAGCTCGCGGTCGAAGGTGCTGTACTTGACCTCCGGGGGGCGTAGTTGGCGGCTGAAGAAGGCAAGTGGTTGCCAGGCGCCGTCGACCCACTGCTCATACACGGCGCCGACCGCGTGGTCGGAGGCGTCCGTGGTGAGCGCTACCCTGGCATTGGGCCGTGGGTGCGCGAGCAGGGTGGTGTTGGCGAGCGCGGTCTTGGTGGAATCGAAGGCGGCGGACGCGTCTGCCGTCCATTCGACCGCCATCTTGCCGCTCCTGCCCCAGAGGGCTTCATACAGGGGCCTCATGAGGGACGCCGCTTTGGGGATGAAGCGGTTGTAAAAATTCACCATCCCGAGGAACTCCTGGAGGCCTTTGATGGTGGTGGGGCGGGGAAATTGTTGGACGGCCTGCACCTTGGTGGGCAGGGGAATGGCCCCAGCATGGTTGATGTGGTGGCCGAGGAAGTCGATCTTGTCCAGGCCGAACTGGCATTTGGCTGGGCTGAGGATGAGCCTGTGGTCGCTGAGGCGCCCGAACAGGATGCAAAGGTGTTCGAGGTGTTCCTGCTTGGAGGAACTGGCTACCAGGATGTCGTCCAGGTAGACGAACAGGAACTTCAGGTCCCGAAGGACCGAGTCCATGAGCCGTTGGAATGCCTGGGCCGCGTTTTTGAGGCCGAAGGGCATCCACAGGAACTCGAACAGGCCGAAGGGGGTGATTACGGCCATCTTGGGGACATCTGCGGGGTGGACGGGGACTTGGTGGTAGCCGCGCACCAGGTCGACCTTGGAAAAGACTGAGCGGCCGGCCAGTCTAGCCGAGAAGTCCTGAATGTGCGGCACGGGGTACCGATCAGGGGTGGTGGCGTCATTGAGGCGGCGGTAATCCCCGCAGGGGCGCCAACCTCCGCCTGGTTTGGGGGCGATGTGGAGTGGGGAGGCCCAGGGACTGTTGGAGCGGCGGATGATGCCGAGCTGTTCCATGGTGGCAAACTCGGTCCGCACGATCTCCAGTTTGGCTGGGTCCAGCCTGCGGGCGTGGGCGTACACTGGGGGGCCTGTGGTGGGGATGAAGTGTTCCACCCCGTGTTTGGCGGCCTCCGTGGAGAAGGTCGGATTGGTAAGGGCCGGGAATTCGGCCAGGAGTGCCGAGTAGTCATCCGTGGCCCGGGCGTGGCACTGTGACGCCATGTCGGCGGGGGGCCATGGCGCCCAGGATGGGGGATATGGTGTTCATGTCCATGAGGCGGTGACGAGGGATGTCTACCAGTAGGCCGTGGGTGCCCAGGAAATCTGCGCCGATGAGGGGGGAGCGCACCTTGGCAGTGATGAACTCCCATCGGTAGCGGTGACCAGCGAGGTCGAGGGTGACTGTCCGGGTGCCATACATTCGGGTTAGGGTTAGGGTTAGAAAACCAATCCTCCACCCATGCCAGAATATTACCCCCAATCCAGTGATTTTTTATCTTGAGTAATAATCTTTTATGTGGCACCTTGTCGAATGCCTTCTGGAAGTCTAAATACACTACATCCACTGGTTCCCCTTTATCCACCCTGTACGTTATGTCCTCAAAGAACTCGAGCAAATTTGTCAGACATGATTGCCCCTTCATAAAGCTATGCTGACTTTGTCCTATTAAATTATGTTTATCTAAATGTTCCGTTACTGTCTCCTTAATAATAGACTCCAAAATTTTACCCACCACAGATGTTAGGCTAACTGGTCTATAATTTCCAGCCTTCTGCCTACAACGCTTTTTAAATAAGGGTGTTACATTAGCAGTTTTCCAATTTGCCGGGACCTTTGCTGAGTTCAGGGAGTTTTGGAAAATTATTACCAAAGCATCCACAATTCCTACTGCCACTTCCCTCAAGACCCTAGGATGTAAGCCATGAGGTCCAGGGGATTTATCTGCCTTGAGTCCCATTATTTTACTGAGTACCAATTCCTTAGTGATTTTAATCGTATTTAGCTCCTCCCCCACTAGAGCCCCCTGTTTGTCCAGTGTTGGGATATTCTTAGTGTCCTCTACCGTAAAGACTGAAACAAAATATTTGTTCAGCATTTTTGCCATCTCCATGTTTCCCACCATTAATTTCCCGGTCTCATCCTCTAAGGGACCTACGTTTGCCTTAACCACCCTTTTTCTTTTTATATAACTATAGAAACTCTTGCAATCTGTTTTTATATTTTTTGCTAATTTATTTTCATAGTCTATTTTCCCTTTCTTAATCAATACTTTAGTTACTTTTTGTTGTCTTTTGAAGACTTCCCAATCTTCTATCCTCCCACTAACTTTGGCTACCTTATATGTCCTTGCTTTTAGTTGGATACTTTCTTTAATTTCTTTACTTAGCCATGGATGGCTGTCATTTCTTTTACACCCTTTTTTCCTCAGTTGAATATATTTATTTTGGAAGTTGTAAAATAACTCCTTGAATGTACACCACTGCTCATGTACCGTCTTACCCTTTAATCTATTTTCCCAGTCCGCTTTCATCAATTCTGCTCTCATGCCATCATAGTCTCCTTTATTCAAGCTCAGTATGCTTGTTTGAGAACCAACCTTCTCACCCTCTAATTGGATATGGAATTCAACCATGTTATGGTCACTCATTCCAAGGGGATCCTTAACTAGGACATTATTAATTAATCCAGACTCATTACACAGTACCAGGTCCAAGGTTGCTTGCCCCCTTGTAGGATCAGTTACATACTGCTCAAGAAATCCATCCCTAAGACACTCAATAAACTCTTCCGCAAGGCTGCCCTGCCCAATTTGATTTGTCCAGTTAATATGATAGTTAAAATCCCCCATAATTATAGCTGTTCCCTTATTACATGCCCCAACTATTTCCTGATTAATACTTCTTCCAACAGAGTTGCAACTATTAGGAGACCTATATACTACGCCCACCAGTGTTTTTTTCCCCTTATTATTCCTTATCTCTACCCAAACTGTTTCATTATCCTAATCTTTTGACCCAATATCATTTCTCTGTATTACAGTGATTCCTTCCTTTATTAACATAGCCACCCCCACCTCCCCTTCCCCTTCCTTCCTGCCTGTCCTTCCTGATTGTCCTGAGGTGTGCGTACTTGCCTTCCTCTGGTGGGTTCTGCAGCGTTGTCCAAACCTTGGAAACTGTGGCGCTGCTGAGTGATGTGACGAGATAGTCGTACTTCGTCCCATCTGTGGTGATATTTCGCAGCCGGAAGCGAGATTCAGCTTGGAGAAACCAGGCTTCGGGCTGGTTTTCCCAAAACTCCGGCAGTTTCACGGAAACTGCGTTCGTGTCCGCCATTGCAGTGCTCGGAATACGTTCTGAGCGTCGGGGTCACCAATGTTGAGGCTGCCGCGAAACACGAATGGAGGCTGAATCCATATGTGGAAAACAAGAAACTTTTATTCACTGTATGGCACACAAAATGGCTGAGAAAGCTGCTCCCAGAATTCTCTGGAAAAACTCCCAGAATTCTCTGGGTAAAACCTGAGGCCCCGCCCCCTTCTGCCTTAAAGGTAAGGTGCCTTAAAGGGGACGGTGCTGGAAATTTGTCCACAGACGGAAGAGTGGATTATGCCCGTTTTAGGTGGCGATCCGCCACAATTTAAACATTTTTAACAATCTATTCTCAGTACCAGAACAGGTTGGAAAACATTCTACTGATAATCTCTACAATAATTTCTGGAATGCACTGCCTGACAGGGCGGTGGAAGCAGATTCAATAGTTGTAATCTATGTGGGTCCAACAAATGACGGGCAGAGACACGATGAGTGGCAGTCAAGGTGCTTGTTTACTCGGCCAGAGCGGACTGAGCATGCTCACACTAAACCACGTGACAAATCATGTGACAATACATCACACTGCTTTCCCCTTAAAATAAAATGTACATATTCCCCTCTCAACACAACAAAACTATGGTCCCACCTTTCCCAGCATTACACGTACCACAAAACTAAAACTCCTAGCTTTTTTTCTTTTAACTCAACTACAAATCCAGTTTAATACCAGGTTTGCGGAGCCTTCCTGATCTCCTTACAGGAGGTTTTGGTGTTGAACCAATTTTCGGGCTGTTTTGTTCTGGTTCCGAACTCAAAGATGCTCCTGTTTCTATCTCAGATTTGTTTGAACCTGGTACTTCAGTTTCTGAAGTCTGAACTGAGTCAAACTCATGTATTTGTTCATGATCAAGTGGTTCAAGATCACAGAGTTAACGTTTCAGGTCTGTGACCCTTCGTCAGAACTGGAAAAAGTTAGGGATGTAACAGGTTTTAAGCAGGTGCAGAGGCAGGAAAAGGGGGGAGAGGGGAGGAAGGAACTAAAGGGATGGTCTGTGCTAGGGTGGAAGGCAGGAGAGATTAAATGTTGCAAATGGGAATGGCAGAATCATCAACAGCTGCCGCCTGAAAAAATGGGGGCAGGGGTTATAGTCTGAAATTGTTGAACTCTATGTTGAGTCCAGAAGACTGTAAAGGGCCTAGTCGAAAGATGAGGTGCTGTTCCTCGAACTTACGTTGAGCTTCATTGGAACAGTGTAAGAGGACGGTGAGGTCAGAGTGGGAGTGAAGCGGAGAATTAAAATGACAAGTGACCGGAAGCTCAGGGTCACCCTTACGGACTGAACGGAGGTGTTCCGCAAAGCGGTCACCCAATCTGCGTTTGGTCTCCCCAGTGTAGAGGAGACCGCATCGTGAGCAGCGAATACAGTATACTAAATTGCAAGAAGTTCAAGTAAATCGCTGTTTCACCTGGAAGGGGTGTTTGGGGCCCTGGACAGTGGGAAGGGAGGAGGTAAAAGAGCAGGTGTTGCATCTCCTGCGCTTGCACGGGAAGGTGCCGTGGGGAGGGGAGGGGCTGTTGGGGGGGACCCCGAGCTTTCGGTTGCTTGTCACTTTAATTCTCCGCTCCACTCCCACTCAGACCTCACCATCCTCGGCCTCTTACACTGTTCCAATGAAGCTCAACGTAAGTTCGAGGAACAGCACCTCATTTTTCGACTAGGCACTTTACAGCCTTCTGGACTCAACATTGAGTGCAACAATTTCAGACTATAACCCCTGCCCCCATTTTTTTCAGGCGGCAGCTGTTGATGATTTTGCCATCCCCATTTGCAACTTTTAATCTCTCCTGCCTTCCACCCTAGCACAGACCATCCCTTTAGTTCCTTCCTCCCCTCCCCCCCTTTCCCTGCCCCTACAGCTTCTTAAAACCTGTTACATCCCTAACTTTTTCCCAGTTCTGACGAAGGGTCACAGACCTGAAACGTTAACTCTGTTCCTCTCTCCACGGATGCTGCCTGACCGGCTGAGTGTTTCCAGCATTTTCTGTTGTTATTTCGGATTTCCAGCATCCGCAGTATTTTGCTCTTGGTTCAAAATCATGTCTTGGTTCATCTCTAGCAGAGATCATTTGATCTACATGAACACTTCGGATGTTGTCACCAATTTCAACCAAGTATCTCTTGGTTCCACCAACCTCTCCTCCGGTTCCTATATCCCACTTGTGTGAACTTGACTTTCCGGGGGACTGAGAACACGAACACACTCGTTTTGTCTGAAATTGCCGTCATAATAACGTTCCTGACTCAACTGTTTCTGTTCAACTCTTGAGGCCAAATTTGGTTGAACAAGACTCAATCATAGAAACATAGAACAATAGGAGCAGGAGTCGGCCGTTCGGCCCTTCGCGCCTGCTCCGCCATTCAATATGATCATGGCTGATCCTCTATCTCAATACCATATTCCCGCTCTCTCTCCTTGATGCCTTTTGTGTCTAGAAATCTATCTATCTCCTTCTTGGGAGGTGTTCTCAACCTCCTCTTCATCAAGAGTTCTGCTGGGGTATGTCCATTTGGAGTGTGCGGAGTAGTTCTGTACTTCAGCAAGAAATTTGCGAAATGTTGCTTCATGCTGAGTCCCGAAGAACCCTGCCACACTTGCTTTTTGAGAGCTTCTTTTACTATTCACCTCAACCGAGCCGGGACCAATATTCTCGCGGGGAGGTTTGTTAGTGCTGTTGGGGAGGGTTTAAACTAACTTGGCAGGGGGATGGGCACCAGCATATAGGAGTAGAAAAGAGGAAGAAGGTGCGTAAAAGAGTGAGTGTGTTGGATAGTACTAGAGGCGGTAGTAGTACCATATTAGATAGGAGCAGACTAAGAAAGACTATGAAAAATTGAAAAATGGGTTTCGAGTGCATGTACATAAACACACAAAGTGTGGTGAATAAGGTTGGTGAGCTACAAGCACAATTAGCCGTGTGGCAATATGATATTGTGGCAATAATGGAAACGTGGCTTAAAAACGGTGAAGACTGGGTACTTAATATTCAAGGGTACAAGGTGTTCAGAAAAGATAGGGAAGCAAAAAAGGGAGGTGGGGGGGGCCAGTGCTGATTAAGGAAGACATTGTAGTGTTGGAAAGGGAGGATGTTCTTGAGGGGACAAGGACCGAATCCATTTGGTTAGAGTTGAGGAGCAAAAAGGGTATGATCACGCTATTGGGGGTATTCTACAGGCCTCCAAATAATGAGAGGGAGGTAGAGGAGCAAATCTGCAGGGAAATCGCAGAGATATGCAAGAGCTATAGAGTGGTGATATTGGGGGACTTTAATTACCCAAATATCGATTGGGATAATGCTAGAGTAAAGGGAAAGTAGGGGGAGGAATTTCTGAAATATGTTCAGGAGAATTTCCTTGACCAATATGTTCCAGGCCCAACTAGGAAGGAGGCATTGCTGGATCTGGTGCTGGGGAATGAGGTGGGCCAGGTCGACCAACTGTCTGTGGGAGAACACTTGGGTACGAGTGATCATCGTATCATAAGATTTAGATTAGCAATGGAGAGGAGCAAGGAACAATCTAGAGTGGAACTTCTAAATTGGAATAGGACTAACTTCAATAGGATGTGAAAGGATCTAGCCAGGGTAAAATGGAACCAAAGACTGACAGGAAAAATGTAATGGAACAATGGGTGATCTTTAAGGGGGAGATGTTCCAAGTACAGGCTAGGTACATTCCAACAAGAGGGAAGAGTAAGGGAACCAAAGCAAGGGCTCCTTGGATGATGAGGGAGATAGAGAAGATGATGAAACAAAAAAAGAGGGTGTATGATGAATG
The DNA here is from genome assembly GCA_030390025.1 of Squalus acanthias. Classification (NCBI taxonomy): domain Eukaryota; kingdom Metazoa; phylum Chordata; class Chondrichthyes; order Squaliformes; family Squalidae; genus Squalus; species Squalus acanthias. The sequence continues at coordinate 195,836 of JASTWF010000035.1, forward strand.
TCAGGTGAATTCTTCAAGGGAGAACCAGACCAAATACAATAAATTGAGAGGGGATGTGAAGATGAAAATAAGATTGGCAAAGAGAGAATATGAGAGTAGAATGGCAGTTATCATAAAAGGGAACCCAAAAATCTTCTACCAGCATATAAACAGTAAGCGGGCAGTAAGAGGCGGGGTGGGGCCTATTAGAGACAAAGAAGGTGATATATGCTGAGAGGCGCAGGGCAAGGCTTTTTTTTATTCGTTTATGGGATGTGGGCGTCGCTGGCAAGGCCAGAATTTATTGCCCATCCCTAATTGCCCTTGAGAAGGTGGTGGTGAACTGCCTTCTTGAACCGCTGCAGTCCGTGTGGTGATGGTACTCCCACAGTGCTGTTAGGGAGGGAGTTCCAGGATTTTGACCCAGCGACGATGAAGGAATGGTGATATACTTCTAAGTCAGGATGGTGTGTGACTTGGAGGGGAACATGGAGGTGGTGGTGTTCCCATGCTCCTGCTGCCCTTGTCCTTCTAGGTGGAAGAGGTCGCGGGTCTGGGAGGTGCTGTCGAAGTAGCCTTGGCGAGTTGCTGCAGTGCATCTTGTAGATACATAGATACATAGATACATAGAAGATAGGAGCAGGAGTAGGCCATCCGGCCCTTCGAGCCTGCTCCGCCATTTAATGAGATCATGGCTGATCCTCCAATTCAGTATCCCGTCCCCGCCTTCTCTCCGTAACCCTTAACCCCTTTTGCCTGTAGAAATATATCTAATTCCCTCTTAAATATATTTAATGAGCTGGCGTACACTGCCCTCTGTGGCAATGAGTTCCACAGGTTCACCACCCTCTGAGTGAAGAAATTCCCCCTCATTTCTGTCCTAAATGGTTTAGCCCTTATCCTTAAATTATGTCCTCTAGTTCTGTTCTCACCCGCCAAGGGAAACATTCCTTCTGCATCTAGTCTGTCTAGACCTGTCAGAATTTTATACACTTCTATGAGGTCCCCTCTCAATCTTCTAAACTCCAGTGTGTACATCCCTAAACTACATAGTCTCTCCTCATAGGTCAATCCCGCCATTCCTGGTATCAGCCTGGTGAATCGCCGCTGCACCCCCTCCATGGCAAGAACATCTTTCCTCAGATGAGGCGACCAAAACTGTACACAGTACTCGAGCTGTGGTCTCACCAGTGCCCTGTACAGCTGCAGCAAGGTATCCCTGTTCCTGTATTCCAACCCTTTTGCTATGAAGGCCAGCATACCGTTTGCCTTCTTGATCGCCTGTTGCACCTGCATGCTCGCCTTCAGTGACTGGTGTACAAGAACACCCAGGTCTCTCTGTACTTCCCCCTCTCCCAATTTATTGCCATTTAAATAATAATTTGCCCTCCCGTTCCTGCACCCAAGGTGGATAACTTCGCACTTGTCCACATTATAGTGCATCTGCCATTTATCCGCCCAATCACCCAGTCTGTCCAAATCGCTCTGGAGCTTCCTGGTCTCCTCCTCTGAGCCCACCCCCCCTCCTAGTTTAGTGTCGTCTGCAAATTTGGAAATGCTGCATCCGACTCCCTGATCCAGGTCATTAATGTAAATTGTGAACAGCTGGGGACCCAGGACAGATCCCTGTGGTACCCCACTTGTTACTGCCAGCCATTCAGAAAATGAGCCGTTTATTCCAACTCTCTGTTTTCTATCTGATGGTGCACACTGCAGCCACGGTGCGCCAGTGGTGGAGGGAGTGAATGTTTAAGGTGGTGGATGGGGTGCCAATCAAGCGGGCTGCTTTGTCCTGGATGGTGTCGAGCTTCTTGAGTGTTGTTGGAGCTGCACTCATCCAGGCAAGTGGAGAGTATTCCATCACACTCCTTACTTGTGCCTTGTAGATGGTGGAAAGGCTTTGGGCAGTCAGGAGGTGAGACACTCGCTGCAGAATACCGAGCCTCTGACCTGCTCTTGTGGCCACAGTATTTATGTGGCTGGTCCAGTTAAGTTTCTGGTCCTTGGTGACCACCCAGGATGTTGATGGTGGGGGATTTGGCGATGGTAATGCTGTTGAATTTGAAGAGGCGGTGGTTAGACTCTCTCTTGTTGGAGATGGTCATTGCCTGGCACTTGTGTGGCGCGAATGTAACCTGCCACTTATCAGCCCAAGCCTGAACGTCGTCCAGGTCTTGCTGCATGCGGGCATGGACTGCTTCATTATCTGAGGTGTTGTGAATGGCACTGAACACTGTGCAATCATCAGCGAATATCCCCATTTCTGACCTTATGATGGAGGGAAGGTCATTGATGAAGCAGCTGAAGATGGTTGGGCCTAGGACACTGCCCTGAGGAACTCCTGCAGCGATGTCCTGGGGCTGTGATGATTGAGCTCCAACCACCACAACTATCTTCCTTTGTGCTAGGTATGACACCAGCCAGTGAAGAGTTTTCCTCCCGATTCCCATTGACTTCAGTTTTACGAGGGCTCCTTGATGCCACACTCGGTCAAATGCTGCCTTGATATCAAGGGCAGTCACTCTCACCTCACCTCTGGAATACAGCTCCTTTGTCCATCGTAGCCTGGAAGATTTTGGGGGAGGACTTTACACCATACGGCAGCTTGGTGTATGAGTACAGTCCCTTGTGTGTGTTGATGGTGAGATACTGTTGACTCTATTTGTCAACATTCAGCTGAGCTTAAGCGTGCGACAGGTCAAGCTTGGAGAAAACCTTTGACCCAGAGAGTGCTGCATACAAATCTTGCGATGTAGGTAACGGGTACTGCTCATCGTCAACCGCTTGGTTGATAGTAACTTTGTAGTCACCGCACAAGCGTACAGTCTTGTCTGCTTTAGGCACTACAGCAATCAAGGTAGCCCATTCACTTTTTTCAGTTTTTACCAGCACTCTGTTCTCTCTCAGCTTCGCTAGCTCTTCCTCCATCTGCCTTATCAATGCATAGGGGACCGACCTTTCCTTACAATAGACAGGCTTCGCGTTGGACATGATGCGGATATGCGTGTCATACCCAGTGATGCCCTCATAACTGTCTGAGAACATGCTTTTATACTTTCCCCTCCCCACCTTCAGCATTCCGAAGGGACTGCTCCCTCCGCGACACCCTGGTCCACTCCTCTATCACCCCCAACACCCCTTTCCCTCCCCACGGCACCTTCCCGTGCAAGCGCAGGAGATGCAACACCTGCTCTTTTACCTCCTCCCTTCCCACTGTCCAGGGCCCCAAACACTCCTTCCAGGTGAAACAGCGATTTACTTGTACTTCTTGCAATCTAGTATACTGTATTCGCTGCTCACGATGTGGTCTCCTCTACATTGGGAGACCAAACGCAGATTGGGTGACCGCTTTGCGGAACACCTCCATTCAGTGTGTAAGTGTGACCCCGAGCTTCCGGTCGCCTGTCACTTTAATTCTCCGCTCCACTCCCACTCAGACCTCACCGTCCTCGGCCTCTTACACTGTTCCACTGAAGCTCAATGTAAGCTCGAGGAACAGCACCTCATCTTTCGATAAGGCACTTTACAGCCTTCCGGACTCAACATCGAGTTCAACAATTTCAGACCATAACCTCGGCCCATGTTTTCTTTTTTGTCTCACATGGCAGCTGTTGATGATTCTGCCATTCCCATTTACACTTCATCTAGAGCCATCTTTTGTTTCTTAACTTGTCCAATCACCATCTCCTTTTGTCTTGCACCATCATCCCTTTTGTCTTTCAATCTCTCCTGCCTTCCAGCCTATCCAGACCTTCCCTTTTGTTCTTTCCTCCCCTCCCCCCTTTCCCTGCCCGTCACTTGCTTAAAAATCTGTTACTTCTCCAACTTTTTCCAGTTCTTTTTCATGGAGCTGAGCCGTGAACTCTGTTTCTCTCTCCGCGGAAGCTGCCTGACCTGCTGAGTGTTTCCAGCATTTTCTGTTGTTTCAGATTTCCAGCATCCGCAGTATTTTGCTTTTGCTTTTATACTTGTGTCGAGTCGCTTCTTTGAAGCATCTACACTGAAGATGTTTCTCCAGTCTAGTTTTAACTTTCTCAACCAGTCTTTGCCCATGAGGGTTGGCCTGTTGTTGTAGCTCGCTACAATAATAGGCAGCTTTACTGACTGGCCGTTGTGCTGAACTGTACATTCCATTTGTCCACATGTCTCTAGGATTTCTCCGTAGTAGGTTTTTTAACTCTACGGTACTCTTTGTAAATGGTATCTGATTAAACTTACTCTCATATGTGTCCTTACTCATGGTAGAGCAGTCCGCCGCTGTGTTGATACACATATCAATATATTGCTCTTACACTGTTCAACGTAAGCTCGAGGAAACAGCACCCTCATCTTTCTAGGGCAGTTGGAAAGATTAACTGGCAGTGTTCTCTGTCTATATATGCTGTGCCTATATGCATCTCTTCACTTCCACCTGATGAAGGAAACATAGAAACATAGAAACATAGAATCTAGGAGCAGGAGTAGGCCATTCGGCCCGTCGAGCCTGCTCCACCATCACATACGATCATGGCTGATCATCCAAATCCAGTACCCTTGTCCCTGCTTTAATCCCCACAGTACACATATCCCACCCTACCCCCGTAACCCCACCTATTTAATTCCCCCTAACATATCCCATCCTATCCCCATAACCCCACATATTTAATCCCCCCCTAACACTAAGGGTCAATTTATCATAGCCAAATCAACCTAACCCGCACATTTTTGGACTGTGGGAGGAAACCGGAGCACCCGGAGGAAACCCACGCAGACACGGGGAGAATGTGCAAACTCCACACAGACAGTCACCCGAGGTCAGATTCGAACCCGGGTCCCTGGCGCTGTGAGGCACCAGTGCTAACCACTATGCCACCGTGTTGCAGCGCTCCGAAAGCTTGTGATTTCAAATAAAGCTGTTGGACTATAACCTGGTGTTGTGCAACTTCTCACATTTGTCCAACCCCCCAGTCCAACACCGGCATCTCCACATCATGGCATCTTTCTATTAGGCACTTTACAGCCTTCTGGACTTAACATCGAGTTCAACAATTTCAGGCTATAAATTGGCCCCTGTATTTCTTTCTTTCTTCTCTTGTTTCCTCACATGGTAGCTGTTAATGTCGCTGCTATCATCATTCACACATCATCTAGAGCCATCTTTTGTTTCTTAACTTGTCCAATCACCATCTCCTTTTGCCTCGCACCATCATCCCTTTTGTCAGTAAATCTCTCCTGCCTCCCAGCCTATCACAGACCTTCCCTTTATTCTCTCCTCCCCTCCATGCTGCCCCTGCTTAAAAATCTCTCCTCCCCAACCTTTTCCAGTTCTGACGAAGGGTTCGACCTGAAACGTTGACTCTGTTTCTCTCTCCTCGATGCTGCCTGACCTGTTGAGTGTTTCCAGCACTTTCTGTTGTTATTTCAATATATTGCTCGTTGATCAAAAATGTTATATGAAAGTCTTTCTCACGACTGCTAGCGTTGCCGCTAGCGGCATAGATACTGTAGATGCCTAGTTCTTCAACATCAGGTGTGTTCACTTCAATATTGTGAATTCCTCCCTTTTGTTGTCACTTACATTGCAAAGTTGGCAAGCCAGCTGCACGGGATCCTCGGAGCGCTGTGCGCAGCTGACAGGGAACATTGGTTTAGAGGTGACTGATGCACTGGACATGACAAAGTCTATGGGCCCTGATAACATCTCGGCTGTAGTGTTGAAGACCTGTGCACCAGAGCTAGCCGCTCCTCCAGCCAAGCTGTTCCAGTACAGCCCTGACACTGGCATCTAACTGACAATGTGTAAGATTGCCCAGGTACCACCTATCCACAAAAAACAGGATAAATCTAACATATTGTAAGTCATCTCCCACCCTGTTCCCAGTCTGATCCTGGACTCTCAGTCCCACTCCCGCCCTGTTCCCAGTCTGATCCAGGACTCTCAGTCCCACTCCCGCCCTGTTCCCAGTCTGATCCTGGACTCTCAGTCCCACTCCCGCCCTGTTCCCAGTCTGATCCTGGAATCTCAGTCCCACTCCCGCCCTGTTCCCAGTCTGATCCTGGACTCTCAGTCCCACTCCCGCCCTGTTCCCAGTCTGATCCTGGACTCTCAGTCCCACTCTGGCCCTGTTCCCAGTCTGATCCTGGACTCTCAGTCCCACTCCCGCCCTGTTCCCAGTCTGATCCTGGACTCTCAGTCCCACTCCGCCCTGTTCCCAGTCTGATCCAGGACTCGGTCCCACTCCCGCCCTGTTCCCAGTCTGATCCTGGACTCAGTCCCACTCACACCCTGTTCCCAGTCTGATCCTGGACTCTCAGTCCCACTCCGCCCTGTTCCCAGTCTGATCCTGGACTCTCAGTCACACTCCCGCCCTGTTCCCAGTCTGATCCTGGACTCTCAGTCCCACTCCGCCCTGTTCCAAGTCTGATCCTGGACTCTCAGTCCCACTCCGCCCTGTTCCAAGTCTGATCCTGGACTCTCAGTCCCACTCCCGCCCTGTTCCCAGTCTGATCCTGGACTCTCAGTCCCACTCACACCCTGTTCCCAGTCTGATCCTGGACTCTCAGTCCCACTCCCGTCCTGTTCCCAGTCTGATCCTGGACTCTCAGTCCCACTCCGCCCTGTTCCAAGTCTGATCCTGGACTCTCAGTCCCACTCCCGCCCTGTTCCCAGTCTGATCCTGGACTCTCAGTCCCACTCCCGCCCTGTTCCCAGTCTGATCCTGGACTCTCAGTCCCACTCCCGCCCTGTTCTCGCCCTGTACCCAGCCTGGTGAAAATGGCCCCAGTGTGTTTACAGCAGGACTGAATCGAAGGGACTTTGTGCTGGGTAATTGCTCTGGATCTGGATTAACGCAGCCGAGTGTCTTCTCTCTCAGGTTTGAAGCCGGCAATCACCTCTGAGGGTTTGGAACTGACCTGTGCCACCAACCACCTGGGCCCATTCCTCCTGACAAGCCTGCTGCTGGGTGAGTGATTCTCTCCGCATTGATGATAATACAGGTCAATAAGGCCATAAAAAGCAAACCAAGCATTGGGTTCATTTCTAGAGGGATAGAAATGGAAAGCAGAGAAGTTATGCTAAACTTGTATGGAACCTTGGTTAGGTCACACTTGGAGCACTGTGCACAGTTCTGGTCGCCGTATTATAAAGGATATAGAGGCACTGGAGAAGGTGCAAAAATGATTGACAAGAATTAGACCAGAACTGAGAGATTATATCTATCAGGATGCTTTGGCAACAAGAGTAGGTCAGAGGCGAGGTATTCTGCGGCGAGTGTCTCACCTCCTGACTCCCCAAAGCCTTTCCACCATCTACAAGGCACAAGTAAGGAGTGTGATGGAATACTCTCCACTTGCCTGGATGAGTGCAGCTCCAACAACACTCAAGAAGCTCGACACCATCCAGGACAAAGCAGCCCGCTTGATTGGCACCCCATCTACCACCTTAAACATTCACTCCCTCCACCACCAGCATACCGTGGCTGCAGTGTGTTCCATCTACAAGATGCACTGCAGCAACTCGCCAAGGCTTCTTCGGTAGCACCTCCCAAACCCACAACCTCTTCCACCTAGAAGAACAAGGGCAGCAGGCGCATGGGAACACCACCACCTCCACGTTCCCCTCCAAGTCACACACCATCCTGACTTGGAAGTATATCGGCCGTTCCTTCATCATCGCTGGGTCAAAATCCTGGAACTCCCTCCCTAACAGCACTGTGGGAGTACCTTCAACACACAGACTGCAGCGGTTCAAGAAGGCAGCTCACCACCACCTTCTCAAGGGCAATTAGGGATGGGCAATAAATGCCGGCCTTGTCAGCGATGCCCACATCCCATAAACAAATTTTTAAAAAAGGAAAGCTTGAACAGGCTGGAGCTCTTTTCTCTAGAAAAGAGAAGGCTGAGGGGTGACCTGATAGAGGTCCTTAAGATTATGAAAGGGTTCGATAGGGTAGATGAGACCAGAACTAGGGGCCATCAATATAAGATAGTCACTAATAAATCCAATAGGGAATTCAGGAGAAACTTCTTTACCCAGAGAGTGGTGAGAATGTGGAACTCGCTACCACAGGGAGTGGTTCAGGTGAATAGTTAAGAGGCATTCAAGGGGAGGCCAGATGAACAAACACCTGAGGGAGAAAGGAATAGAAGGTTATGTTGATGGGGTGAGATGAGGAGGGGTGGGAGGAGGCTCGTGTGGAGCATAACCACCAGCACAGACCAGTTGGGCCGAATGGCCTGTTTCTGTGCTGTACATTCTATGTAATTCTATGTCGTTCTGTCACAATCTCGTTTCCAATTTTTAGATTTGGTGAAGTGCTCGCAGAATGCACGGATTGTGAATGTCTCTTCGATGATTCACAGAAGGGGGGAGGTAGACTTCAGGCAGATGAGAGGCGACAACCTGCCAAACTCCCTGGGAAAGTTGATGTACCAGAACACCAAACTAATGAACGTCCTGTTCACACTGGAGCTGTCCAATCAACTCCGTCACACAGGTAGGAACAGCCGGGGATGGAGGGGGGGATGGGGTCTGTCGCTAAGAGTCAGTGTTCACCCGGACATTCAATACTGTGCGTTTATGAGGGCCGCAATCATTAGTAATCCAGAGGCCTGGACTAATAATCCAGAGAACGTGAGTTCAATTCCTACCATGGCGGTTTGAGAATTCGAATTCAGTCAATTAAAATCTGGAAATAAAAAGCTGGGATCAGTAAACATGACCATGAAGCTGTGGGATTGTTGTTAAAAACCCAACTGGTTTCACTGATGTCCGTTAGGGAAGGAAACCTGCCGTCCTTACCCGGTCTGGGCCTATATGTGACTCCAGACCCACACCAACGTGGTTGACTCTTAACTGCCCTCAGTTGTATTAAGAAGGCGGCTCACCACCACCTTCTCAGGGCAGCTAGGGATGGGCAATAAATGCTGGCCTTGCCAGCGACGCCCACATCCCATAAACAAATGAAAAAGGTGCCTGACGGGATGAGCTGGGACGCTGAGATGGAAAAGATTTAAGGAGGTTGCTGAAGGTGGGGAGAGATATTGCAGGATGGAGGTTTAGACAGAGCTTCTCAACGACTGCTGCAATGTTGGGATGCAGGAGCTGGACCTGTAGCCAGGCTCAGTCCCAGTTAAAACCCACAAAGACTGAGTGAACCATTCGCTTCCGTTGGAAGGTGAGTCAGAGCTGCAACTCGCCATCACATCACTGACCTGGGGAGATCTTTCCTCCTCTCACTGTCGGGCATGACCTGTCCTTTATTTGAGGTGCGCTCTGTTGCTGTGCTCCCGCACCCTCCACAGGACACGTTGCCAATGATATTCCCATCCAGGGCCAGGTGGAGAATCCAGCCCCAGACAGATGTTGAGGTGGAACCCGGTGTGCCGGTTTGGTGAGTGGGGGCGTATCTGGGAGTGGGAGGAGGATGGTGCGGGCGGCACTGTCAAAGCCTTTGGAGAGATGAAGGAGAATGAGGAGGGATAGTGCATCATGGTCACCGTCGCAGAGAATGGCGTTCGTGGCTTGGGTTTGAGCTGTTGTGGTGCCGTGCAAGGGGTGGAGAAACCTGAATGGAAAGATTGAACCCACTCCCCCCGAAACATTAACACCCCCTCCGAAACATGAACCCTCCAGTGATTGTAGGACTGTGCAGCATAGTGGAGGAGGGCAGTTTTGTGTGCTGTAATTAATGAGGCTGAGAGTTGTATTTCAGGACTCTTATTACCTTGATAACTCTAGTTAGATCATTAAACTTATTTCTACCATTTCCACCATGCTCTTGGTACAATAGAGTCATAGAGTCATAGAGTTTATACAGCGCAGAAAGAGGCCCTTCGGCCCATCGTGTCCGCGCCGGCCATCAAGCCCTGTCTATTCTAATCCCATTTTCCAGCACTTGGTCCGTAGCCTTGTATGCTATGGCGTTTCAAGTGCTCATCTAAATGCTTCTTGAATGTTGTGAGGGTTCCTGCCTCTACCATCCTTTCAGGCAGTGAGTTCCAGATTCCAACCACCCTCTGGGTGAAAAAGTTTTTCCTCAAATCCCCTCTAAACCTCCTGCCCCTTACCTTGAAACTATGCCCCCTGGTTATTGACCCCTCTACTAAGGGGAAAAGTTCCTTTCTATCTACCCTATCTATGCCCCTCATAATTTTGTACACCTCAATCAGGTCCCCCCTCAGCCTTCTCTGCTCTAAAGAAAACAACCCCAGCCTGTCCAGTCTCTCTTCATAGCTGAAGCGCTCCAGCCCAGGTAACATCCTGGTGAATCTCCTCTGCACCCTCTCCAATGCAATCACATCCTTCCTATAGTGTGGCGACCAGAACTGCACACAGTATTCCAGCTGTGGCCGAACTAGCGTTTTGTACAGCTCCATCATAACCTCCCTGCTCTTATATTCTATGCCTCGGCTAATGAAGGCAAGTATCCCATATGCCTTTTTAACCACCTTATCTACCTGTCCTGCTGCCTTCAGGGATCTATGTACATGCACACCAAGGTCCCTCTGATCCTCTGTCCTTCCTAGGGTCCTACCATTCATTGTGTATTCCCTTGCCTTGTTAGTCCTCCCAAAATGCATCACCTCACACTTTTCAGAGTTAAATTCCATTTGCCACTGTTCTGCCCATCTAACCAACCCGTCTATATCGTCCTGTAGCCTGAGGCTTCCCTCCTCGCTATTTACCACTCCACCAATTTTCGTGTCATCTGCGAACTTACTGATCATATCTCCTACATTCATATCTAAATCATTAATGTACACTACAAACAGCAAAGGACCCAGCACCGATCCCTGCGGTACACTACTGGACACAGGCTTTCAGTCACAAAAACAACCTTCGACCATCACCCTCTGCCTCCTCCCACTTAGCCAATTTTGGATCCTATGCGCCAAGTTGCCCTGGATCCCATGGGCTCTTACCTTTTTGACCAGTCTCCCATGCGGGACTTTGTCAAAAGCCTTACTGAAGTCCATGTAGACCACATCAACTGCACTACCCTCATCCACACACCAAGTCAACCCCTCGAAAAATTCAATCAAATTGGTTAGACATGATCTCCCCCTGACAAAGCCATGCTGACTATCCTTGATTAATCCTTGCCTCTCCAAGTGGAGACTAATTCTGTCCCTCAGAATTTTTTCCAATAATTTCCCTACCACTGATGTTAGACTCACTGGCCTGTAATTCCCTGGTTTATTCCTACTACCCTTCTTGAATAATGGTACTACGTTAGCTGTTCTCCAGTCCTCTGGCACCTCCCCTGTGGCCAGAGAGGTTCTGAAAATTTGTGTCGGAGCCCCTGCAATCTCCTCCCTTGCCTCACACAGCAGCCTGGGATACATCTCGTCTGGGCCTGGGGATTTATCCACTTTTAAGCCCGCTAAAACTGCTAGTACCTCCTCCCTCTCAATACTAATTTGTTCAAGTATATCACATCCCCCTGCCTGATTTCTATGCCTACATCTTACTTCTCCATAGTGAACACAGATGCAAAATATTCATTTAAAACCCCATCTACATCTTCTGGCTCTACACACAGATTGCCACTTTGGTTCCTAATGGGCCCTACTCTTTCCCTGGTTATCCTCTTGCCCTTAATATACTTATAAAACACCTTGGGATTTTCCTGTATTTTGCCCGCCAGTGTTATTTCAAGCCCTCTCTTTGCTCTCCTAATTTCTTTAAGTACCCCCCTGCACTTTCTATACTCCTCTAGGGCTTCCACTGTTTTTGGTCCTTTGTATCTGCCAAAAGCCTCCCTTTTTTTCCGAATCCATTCTCGTGTATCCCTTGACATCCAGGGTTCCCTGGGCTTGTCGGTCCCACCCTTGACCTTTACGGGAACATGTTGCCGTTGTACTCTCTCTATTTCCTTTCTGAATGACTCCCACTGCTCTGATGTGGATTTTCCTACAAGTAGCTGATCCCAGTCCACTTTGGCCAGATCCTGCCTTATCATATTGAAGTCGGTGTTAGATCAGAATTGGGACTTTTTCACAGGGGCCCACTTCTGACACCGGGACTAATTAAAGTCCTAAGAGGTCACCCCTGCTCCCGGCATCCCAATTACTCACCAACGGGCCTTACTGTTACATCGAATTTGGAGCAAAACCAGACGGAGACGGAACTGAAGACAAAGTAAAAGTTTATTAGAAACTAGCCAGAAGGCTTTGTGCACAAAGGGAGACAGGTTGATCTCCTCAGACTCGAACCCAACTCTCCAAGGATAAATTACATACAAGCATTGATATACCTTTTGATACGCAACACCCACAGGTTACAAAAGTGGGCGTGCACATAGAAACAGCGTCGCTACCATTGCTCCCTTATTGGTTAATGATCAGTCACTCAATGTTGGGAGACGCCTTGAAATGTTCTGTGACATTAAACATAACACATAGTTGTTATACATAGGGCCTTCATCTAGTCTCTGGGGGCGAGGTCTACCAGACTCCATCTTGTCTCTTAATCAAGGTCGTACCACGCTTATCTTTCCTTTCCCATATTGTTGTATTTTCTGTAAGGGGTTATGTCGTGCTTGTATCACAGATGGTGCTGGTGCGGGGTTAGGCCTTCGTTGCCTAATACTATTGCTTGCTCTGGTCTCCGGCCAGCCTTGTTGCAATAAGCACCTGTGAGTGGTTCGACCCACTCGCCCTTACGGTTCTAACACTGGACTTAGGTGCGAGAGCAGTAATGCAGAGAAAAACTCAAATAGACCCGGTTGAATAGTACGAACTGGAAATCTTTATTGCATAGCGTCCAAAATCATGAAGTACATGTCATAGGCGCAAATTAACGAGAGTACAAGTATACATACATTCATAAAGCTTGGTCTATGGTAATGAAGAACGCACGGCACATCGTAAAAAGGGGAACACATTATACTTTATCCTTAATAAAACCACCCTCCCTTATCAATACCTACACTACATCTAGATTTGTAGGATCGGGAAACATGCTCACCACTCGTGTTACTTCGGAGAATTTTTAAGTGAGGCACTCGGCTCGTTTCGCTGCAGCGCCTGACTGTCACGTGTTTGGAGGGGTCTCTGTACCCCACTTGTTTATCTTCGCTGCTGCGGCAAGCAGGCTGGGCTCCCCGTTGTCATGAAGAACTCGACAGCACTCGGGCCCGGCTGTAGAATTCAAAAAAAAGTCTTCCTGTACCGACACCGGTTGTCGGTAGGATTCAAAGAAAAGTCTTCAACTGTGCAGTAACCTGTAGAGTTCAAGAAATGGGTCGTATATTTTCGGGCGCGGTCGGGGTTTACTGACCGCGGCGGCACGTGGATTCTTCTTCTTCTCTTGTCATCTCGTCTTGTCTTGTTGGGCCTTCGGGTCCAAACACCATTTACCGACTCTCGGGATGGTGCACCCGATCACTGGCCTTCGTCGAGGCGGCTCGTTCCAATTGAGCTCCACCCAACATTCGAATAACCGTCCAGTGCGGCTAAAGTCCAGAGTCAACAGAGTCCAGAGAAAACACAGAAGTTCAGCCCGAGTCAAGAGACCGCAGAGATAAGAGTCGAATCAAGAGACCGATGGACATTTGCTCACTATAGTTATAGTGCTGTGTTCCCTTATCTCCCGCCCAAATCTTAATGCTTGTCCTTTGTGAAATATTGGCGCTCAAAACTCCCAGCATGGGGCGATTCTTGTCTTTAACGGGTTTCGGTAGTACCTGAAACTGGCCAACTTCCCGTTAATGTTTTCCCCATTGTTGGCCCAGCCAGGATCGTATGAACCGTCTCCCTGACTGGTTTTGGGGGCCCCCGAATACTTGTTTAATCACCCGAGAATGGCTCTCTCATTGTAGAGCCGTGGAGGTATTTGTGTATTGATGTGTCTGGATGGGCCTTCGATTGCCCAGTACAATTGTCCTTACTTGTGCATGGAAAACGATTCCAGCACTCATATCTTTTGCTATTGTCACAAATGCAAACAGGTTGCATCCTGTCTTTATCAGTGCTTATCGAGTATGATCCCGCCTTATATTGAAAAATATTTATTCGAACGCCATCTTGTCTGCCCACTGAAATTCTGGAAGCTTCTGCCACGATGCGCGGCGGCCATTTTACAGGCTTCTGTGTCCTTTATATCAAGACAGCATTTCGTTTAAATAAACTGATCAAACGAATCTGCTTCTATCTTGTTATTTCGAATCGCGATAATTGCGAAACTTTACAGTCCCTCCTGTTGATGCGAATAACTCCGCTTATCGTATCAATTAAAAGTGGTGGTGAGCAAAATTATCCCGATTCTCCACATCCAAACACTCCCTTAACTTAAACTATCTATGGTCTCCATGCCGTCCTCATTTCCCAGGGAAATTACATTGTTTAAACTTGGACAAACCGTAGGCAGCATTGCCTTTAAACTTACATTGCGAATACGCCTTCCAGGTGCAACAGGCCGATGCCTCTCGCACCACCTGTATGTGCATGTTTTTATTATACAAGGAAAAATAATCAAAACAACTCTTTTAAAATACAAAGGTTCTAAACTTAGTTACACATCTACATAACTAAACAATCAATTACAAAACACACATGGTAAAATGGAGCGGCGTCATCCTGGCCGTTTACACGGTACTTTTCTCATTCACGCGCACGTAACGTTCTCTCCACTCCCCTGTGTTCTCCTGCTTTGTGAGGCGTTTGCCTCTCTTGCAGTGTACGACCAATAGGTACACTACAATTATAACTTGGCACACAACCGAAATGTGGCAGGCTATCCTGATCCATGACGGAACTTCAATATTGGTGAACAGGTCCCACCACGGTGGGATTACTATGTCCAAAATTTCTGTCCCTATTTCGACAGTCTTTTGTTCCAGGGTGTAAAAATGTTTTTGTGATACCGCGACGGCTTTCAAAAGCTTGGTGAGGTGTTCAGGGAGAGGGGGAATGATGTATCCGAAATGCGTGTCGAATCGCTGCAAGTCGGTGAAATTCTCTTTTACTGTAAGATGAACAGTGGATGGTTCAGGGATCGGGACAATTCGCTGTTGTGCCACTTGAACTTCAGCCCTGGGTTTAAAACAGAAACTGCTGTCACTCACCGGACACCGGCTGTGCTGTCCATGCTGGTAGTGTTGCGCTGCAGTGGTAACGCAATATGTTCCACCCCCTATGTATGCCACCTGCGGAGGCACATGATCTTGTGTCATTGCCTCCATGGTGCAATTCATGGGCTTGGCGCCAGCCGTTCTGAACCCGCATTGTGGTGTTGAAAAGGCATTCAAGTGCTGGGGACACAGGATGATGTGTGCTCCCCGGCCACGACAACCCGAAAGGTCGGTACCTGTCATCGTTTGCTCCCAGCGGATGACGTAAGGTGGGACCGCTGCGTAGCGAATGTGGGCTCTCCCCTGAATGACACCAATGTTCTCCACCCGATACACCGGGGCGGGCTTTGCTGTGTCGCCCAAGACCGGCATATGTAGTACTATACCCATGATGGTATGGTTTGACCGTCCGCAGTCCACGGGGACTGGGTATGCCTCTGAGGCTAGCCTGAGCTGGCACGGGCTTAATGCGTTCTGAAAAGGGTGGAGCGCCTGCAGGTGTTTGTTACTTATCCAGGACGGGACCAAACCTTGTTTTAAATCCTCCAAATTACTGCGGCCCTCGCCCAGTAACCACGCCCCGTATAGTACGCACACCTCGTTCTGCGCAGCTTGATCGGATGCGTTCCGATCTTCCCTGATCAGGGCATTTACCGTTCTCGCATGCTTCTCCAGCTCTGCTATAATCTCCTTTAAGTGTAGTGTCATGGCCTGGTCCTCATGTAACTCAGACCCTACTGCCTTGTTTTCGCTTGTGATGATGCTTTTTAATTGTGTTTTTAAACCATTGATCTGGGTCTGCAGCTCCACGTTGTCTAGAGCGTTGACCACAGATGTTCCTGTATTAAAGGCAGTGAACATGTCGTTCACAATACCCCTTCTTTGTCTCCCCACCTGACCCAAAACTTCGTGTGGTGTGGTGTACAAGCTTGTTTTGTCAATCTCCGCAAAATCAAACTCGTAGAATTGTCTGAACATGTTTGTCAACAGGACCTGGTACAATTGTTCCGTTTCTTTGGGACACCACTCTGGTAAACGCACCTCGGTGAGATTTAGAATCACCGAAGCCACCGTGTAATGTACCCCTTGAAATAGTATCTGGTCTGTTGGGACCAGTACCAAACCATTCCCGGGCCCCTTAGTGGTTTTAGGGCACCCTTCCTCCTGAGCCAAAACCACCGGAATCGTGGGCGGAGCCTTGCGTGGGCGCGTGATGAGTTCAGTGGCGTTTACCGGGATCGGGGAGAATGGAGCTCCGCACCCCTTTGTGCTGACATCCCACCTCATCCCTTTCCCGTTATCCTGCCACTGGTGTACGAAAAATATGGATATACCCTTGGGGCAAACGTACTTCGATCCCCACATACAAACATATATTCCCTCATCCAGTTCCCACCATTTGTCCCAACAGACTTTCAATTGTCCGTTAGTCCACGTAATTGTCCGATGGGTATTGTTACCCAATCGCTCCCACTCGACCGAGGAATTTCTCATAGTCTTGATTAACTTCCGTAACCACCACCATCGGCTCAACGGGACCTTCCCATTGCATGTCAAACAAATCCTTTTGCCGACGGTGACGCTGATTCTGGGTGCAATGATCCTCACTCTGGGGCACAGTAAAGAAGTCTCTTTGTAGGCAAATCCGGATGCGCTGGAGTATTCCGTTGAATTCGTTCCCAGCCATCCCGGCCACCTTCCCTTGTGGAAATAAGTGGCGGTTTCCTCAGCCTTTCGCTCCCCGGTCCCATCCGTCATGATGGGGCCCGTGTCCCCGGAGCAACCAAACACAACGACATCCTTGGTGAGGCCCCGATAGGCCAATCCATATCCGATCGTTGCGAGCACTATCAGAATCCGTTCCATCTTTCCTGGTTCCTGTGATCAGATAAAATGATGTAGCCAGCCTCCCAAGAGTCTCTGGCTTTTGTGAAGGGTGAGCGGGTCCCTTGACCTCGTCTCACATATAACGACATGTATGCTGGATAGACTTTAACTATTCCTATCTCTAACTCCCATCATTTATCTTTTACTTTTAAAATTAAACTACAAACTTACCAAACTTACAAAACTTAAACTTAAACTTATCCTAAACTTAAACTGTACAGCGCCGCCCGTTCCCAGGGCGGCCTACCTAAATTCTGCGAAGGCTGCCCCGAGCTTTTCCCAGTGGTGGGAGGGCACTGACCCCTTCCTTTGATCTGCCGCAGCCTGTCGCCGCTGCGCTGGGACTGGGATCTCCCTGGGCTGCCTTGACCTTGAACTTACGCCTGGGGGTGCACGGGGGATTCGGCCACGACTTCCTGGGCTGGGGTGTCCGACCTGACCTACGGAGGGCTACTTTGGGCAAGATTTCCAGGGCCGACGGACCAGGAACCAAGACTTCCACCGTCGCGGCCTGTGGTTCCACCACAGCCGCTGGCTCCGTCTCCCCTGGCTCCGCCCCCCTGAACTCGGGATTTGCAGTTTCTGGCTCCACCCTACTTGGCCCAGTATGTGGTCCTCCACTCGCAATCCCTACCTTCCCCAAGGGCAAGACTTCCAGGGCCGACGGACCGGGTACCGAGACTTCCACCGTCATGGCCGGTGGTCCTACCACAGCCGCTGGCTCCGTCTCCCCTAGCTCCGCCTCCCTGGGCTCGGGATCTGCAGTTTCCGATTCCACCCTGTGTGGATCTCCACTCGCAGCCCCTATCTCCACTGAGCTTGAGTCGAGGACGAAACTTTCGTCCTCCGACCCCAGCACCTCTCCGATCGGGTCACTACCTTGGTCAAGCTCCTCGAGCTCTTCCTCATCTGAATCCCAACACCAAGAAAAGATCCTACACTTTTCTAGAATGTCCTCTCCCCTCAAGCAGGCTGCTTTACCGGTCTGTGTGCCCTGTGGTCCTACCCGGGGCTGCGAGTCCCCACTCGCAGGTCTGGCCCCTGTGATTGGCCCCTGTGCTCCCGGCTTATACAACTTGCACTGGTTAATGTGGAACCATTTCGTGCGCCGAGGTACCTTTACGGCGTACACCATGGGACTCGCTTTATCTACAATACTGTAGGGTCCCATATACAGTGGTTCCAAACTCCCTACTCTGGCATAGTTCCTAACCATGACCTGATCTCCGACTTCCCACTCCTGCTTCTTACGGGGTTCCAGCAACAGGCGATTGCCCTGATGCTGTCTTCCCATGTTCCCAGCTGCCTGCTCGTAAACCTGCTTCAGGCGTTCCAAGAGGGTCTGGACAAACTTGTCCCGTTTCACCTCTTGGAGCTGTACCTCAGTGAGCACCGGGGCTAGGACATGGGTGGGGGTTCGCATGATCCTACCAGTCATCACCTCGTACGGGGAATACCCCGTACTCTTCGACTGGCTGGCCCGGATTCCCATGAGGACGAGAGGCAGAACCTCCGCCCATTTTTGGGGCGAGTTCATAGTCTCTTTCCTCAGCTTCTCCTTGAGGGTCCGGTTCATGCGTTCAACAATCCCGGATGACTGGGGATTGTGCGCTACGTGCCACTTCCCTTCAATGCCCAAAAGCATGAGGGTGTTCTGCATCACCTGGCCGGTGAAATGACTCCCTTGGTCTGACTCCACGAAACGGGGGAGACCCCACCGCGAGAACACTTCCCGGACCAAGATCTTGGCAGTACCCAGCGCCGTAGCTGTTCTACAGGGGAAGGCTTCTACCCATTTGGAAAACACATCCACCAAGACGAGGCAGTATTTGTAGCCTCCCTGGGTGGTGGGCAGGGGCCCTATGCAATCGATCTGTATCGACTGTCATGGTCCTTCCACCCTCCTGATGTGCCCCATGTGCACTTTCCTTTTCTGGGGGTCTGGGTTGTTTGCAGCGCACACAAGACAGTTTGCACAGAACTCGCGGACCTGCTCCCTGAGTCTTGGCCACCATCCCGCCTGCTCTACCCGTTGCCAGGTAACCTCAGGCCCGGGGTGTCCTGCCCCCGGCCCCTCATGAGCCAACTGGAGGAATTCCCTCCTGTGCTGCTGCGGCACAACCCACTGTTCTTTGCGGAACAGCATGCCTTCTTTAACGGAAAGGGTTGCCGTACTGTACGGGCCCTCTACCTGCTTACCCTCAGTAATCGTTCTGAGAACTGCTTTTAGGGCGGGATCCTGGTTCTGGACGGTCTTAAGGTCTAGGGGCAGTGCTACCCTGGTGTTCCCGGGATTCCCTTCCCTGCCTTGGATCGCTGCCACGGGTCCGGGTCCATAGGGGTCCCAGAAAATGCCGTTACGGGCACCCTCCCTGGCTAGCGCATCCGCCTGCTGGTTGCCCTCCCCGCGGGGCTCTGTGGAGGAGTGAGCCTTCACCTTATGGATGAAAATCTCCCCTTCCTCCCCTACTGCTGCTAGGATCTTTTCCAGCAAGGGCTTCACCGTTAAAGGTCGCCCGTCCGCGGAGGTGTATCCGCGGCGGGACCAAATGACCAGGTATTCCGTACACGAATTGCACGTAAACATACTGTCCGAACAAATCGTGTATGGGGTTGGGAAAGTTTCTGGGTGGGTAACGACGTACGCCACCGCAGACAGCTCAGCCTGCTGCGCGCTCATGGTGCTGGGGAGTTTAATCGCCAGGGCAAGGTTTGCCGCAGGGTCATAAACTCCACACCCTGTGAGTCGTTCGCCAGCGGACATTGTGCTGGAACCATCAACATAAATCTCGCGACCTGTGGGATGTATCCCGGCCCGTAAACCTATGTTGACCTCCCACACCCCTTCCACCGAACACCGGTGGGCTGTTCCGGGGTATACCAAGTTGGCCGCAAGCCTGGGCTCGCAAAGACCTTTAACTCTAAGATCCATCTGGGAAAGGAGAAGGGTCCAGCGCGCAATTCGAGCGCTGCTTACGGTCCCATCCTTAATACTCCCATCTAGAAGCATCTTAGTTGGTGTGTGATGGGTGAGGAGAGTGATGGGAGAGAGCCCTGTGAAGATCGCTGATCTTTTCATAGCCCAATGCGTGGCTAAAAGATGCCTTTCGCAATTGGAGAAACTCCTCTCCACATCCGTTAACACCCTGGACGAATAGACAACCGGCCTCAGCTTGCCGTGACGCTCTTGGAGCAGCACAGCGCTCAAGCTGTCTCCGCTGGCAGCTACCTCCAGGAAAAACTCCTTCCCCCCATCTATGGCCCCTAAAGCTGGCGCAGTCTGTAAATCCCTTTTTAACTTCTCGAATGCAGCCTGGCAACCCTCGTCCCAAAACCACTCCACTCCCTTATGGAGGAGTCGGAGCAGCGGTGTCTCTCCTCTATAGATGTCCATCTCTCCTCCATAGCAGACAATCTATTTTGAAGAGTCACCATGTTTTCGTTAGTCTGACGATTTATGTCCTCCATGGCGGTTGCCACCCTCTCCATGGCGGAACGTTCATGCACCATTGCCTCCACAAAGGCAGTGCTCATGTTACAGATGGACTCCTCCATTCTCAGTAACCCTGGAGACAAAACCTGTCAGAGACTCCTGCACTTGTTCCTGGAGTTCCAGCTCTCTTTCTGGATGGCCCCAGAGGCACAGGGTCGACATGCAGCTGAGCAGAGCTGGGAGCACCCTACGGCCTCCGACGAGGACTCTCCACTGCTGTCCTGTCTCCACCACCTGCTGATGCTCACTTGTGTGTTGGGATACACCAGGTGACAACACTACTCTATCTCGCGAAGGACCCACTGAGGTGTGCGTCTCTGCGCTAGTGCTGGGTGCGCTCAATCCTGCTGATGCTGCGCCCTCAGAGGTTGCAGCTTCCTCTGAGGAGTCTTCTGGCTCTTCCTCCTGGACAGTGGGGAGGGGAGCTCTCAATGGTCCTGTGGGGGAGTAAAGGCATGAGGTAGACATGTGATATTAACGTAGCAGGCACATCGACTTGTGCAGATGATCATAACTCAATCTGTATGAACATCAGATGCCATATCAGTCACTGATGCAATGTAAATGAGAGGGCTGCAAATTTATTCTGTCACCAGCTTGCTCTACTGCGCCCGTCTGACCGTCCCCCACTTCCAGATCCTCAGCACCTCCTACGATGTCGAGAGCAGCTTCCTCAGCGGTGATCAGCTGGGCAATGGAAGGTGGCCCTCCTCCTGTCCTGGCCCTCTTCCTCTTATTGTGGGCTCTCTATTCCTGCAATGAGGGACACAAGTGGAGTTTGAGTGAGAATGTTGGAGTGAGTGTAGAGAATCCATAGCATAGATGCTTAGAGGGAGACAAAGATGGAGTGAGGTGCCAATACCAAGGCCCATCCCTGTGCGTTGTTAGTTGTCATTGCATAACTGTGATAGCGAGTGTGAGGGGTGCATAGTAGAATGGTGAAGTGATTGTGTACATAGAGAGCGAGGGATGGTTAAGGGTGCAAGGGATGTAAGGGTAAAGTGGGATGTGCAGGAGTAGGTTGACAATGCAGAGTGCTGGTGATGAGAGGAGATGGGGAGCAGATTGAGGGTAAGTGTGATGTTATACTCACTGTTCCTGAGCGTACCAGGTCATTGAACCTTTTCCTGCACTGCACCCAGGTTCGAGCACACAACGGTCTGGAGCTGACCTCCTCAGCAATTTGCAGCCAGGCTGCTTTGCTGTGGAGGCTTCCTCCGTCCAGAGGATGGGAATATTACCTCCTTGTGCCCTCTCACTCCCTCCACAAGAGCATGGAGGGAGTCATCATCAAATCAGGGAGAGGCTTGGCTCTTGTAGCAGTCATTTTCACAAGTGGTACAACGAGAAGCAGCAGGAAAGGATGGATGAGAAACAATGCTGCATGGGCCCCTTAAATACAGCTGGCTGACAGACGTCAGCAGAGGCGAGCAGCAGACCCGAACCCACTGATTGGGCCCAGTACCGCGCACGGAGACCTTAATCAGGCCACTTAAGGGAAAATCTTAATTCCTGGGCGGCTGAAAGCGGCAGCGGGACCGGAACCCGCCGAACATCAAAGCCGCCTCCAACCCGCCTCCATTGATAAAATCGCAGCCAAAGAGTCTGCAAAGGGATATAGATAGGTTAAGTGAGTGGGCAAAAAATTGGCAGATGGAGTATAATGTGGGAAAATGTGAAGTTATCCACTTTGGTAGGAAAAATAAAAAAGCAAAATATTATTTAAATGGAGAGAAACTACAGAATGCTGCGGTACAGAGGGATCTGGGTGTCCTCGTACATGAAACACAAAAGGTTAACATGCAGGTACAGCAAGTAATTAGGAAGGCAAATGGAATGTTGGCCTTTATTTCAAGGCGGATAGAGTATAAAAGTAGGGAAGTCCTGCTACAACTGTTTTGGGTGCTGGTGAGACCACACATGGAGTACTGCGTGCAGTTTTGGTCGTCTCATTTAAGGAGGGATATACTTGCATTGGAGGCAGTTCAGAGAAGGTTCACTAGATTGATTCCTGAGATGAAGGGTTTGTCTTATGAAGAAAGGTTGAGCAGGTTGGGCCTATACTCATTGGAGTTTAGAAGAATGAGAGGTGACCTTATTGTAACATATAAGATACTGAGGGGGCTTGACAAGTTCGATGCAGAGAGGATGTTTCCCCTCGTGGGGAAATCTAGAACTAGGGGACATAGTTTCAGAATAAGGGGTCGCCCATTTAAGACGGAGATGAGGAGGAATTTCTTCTCTCAGAGGGTCGTGAATCTTTGGAATTCTCTACCCCAGAGAGCTGTGGAGGCGGAGTCATTGAATATATTCAAGGCGCAGATAGACAGATTTTTGAAAAACAGGGGAATCAAGGGTTATGGGGAGCGGGCGGGAAAGTGGAGTTGAGGCCAAGATCAGATCAGCCATGATCTTATTGAATGGCGGGGCAGGCTCGAGGGGCCGAATAGTATAGATGCATTTAAGGGGAGGCTAGATAAACATATGAGGGAGAAGGGAATAGAGGGTTATGCTGATAGATTTAGATGAGGAAAGACGGGAGGAGGCTCGAGTGGAGCATAAACGCCGGCATGGACTGGTTGGGCCAAATGGCCTGTTTCTGTGCCGTATATCCGATGTAATCCTGCGTAACTATTTATGTGTTTATAACATTTTTTGAAATCAGGAGTTGTGTTTGGAAATCAGCCTCCTGCTGGAATCGTGACTAAAGTGTCTTCTGGGCTCGGCAGGTGTGACGGTGAATGCTGTTCACCCGGGACTGGTGATGACGGAGATAATGAGGAATCAAAGATTGTACTTGCGAGTCATCTTGAATCTGATCGGAACCTTTTTCTTCAAGGTCAGTGCCCAAGAGAAGCATCAGTCACACGCCCGCCTCCACTGGCACTCGATGCCAAGGGCAACACTGAATGATTCACTGTGTGTCCGTGGAGTCTAATAACGAGGTCATTAAACCCTGTCCCAATCAATGAGTCGGTCATTAAACCCTGTCCCAATCAATGAGTCGGTATTTAAATCTCTTGCTACAATAATTCTACTCCTCTCGCAAACCTGTCTACAGATTTACTTTTGCATTTCCCTCCCAGAATGAGGGGTGGGTAATATAAACCCACCATAGCAACATAGGAACAGGTGGAGGCCATTCAGCCCCTCGAGCTTGTTCCGCCATTCAATCAGATCATGGCTGATCTGTGACCTAACTCCATATACCCTTTGCCCCATATCCCTGAATACCTTTGGTTAACAAAAAGCTATCAATCTCAGATTTAAAATTAACAATTGATCTAGCATCAATTGCCGTTTGCGGAAGAGAGTTCCAAACTTCTACCACCCTTTGTGTGCAGAAGTGTTTCCTAATTTCACTCCTGAAAGGTCTGGCTCTAATTTTTAGACTATACCCCCTAGTCCGAGAATCCCCAACCAGTGGAAATAGTTTCTCTCTCACGACCCTATCTGTTCCCCTTAATATCCTGAAAACTTCGATCAGATCACCCCTTAACCTTCTAAATTCCAGGGAATACAAGCCTAGTTGTGTAATCGCTCCTCGTAACTTAACCCTTGAAGACCGGTATCATTCTGGTAAACCTACACTGCACTCCCTCCAAGACCAGTCTATCCTTCCTAAGGTGTGGTGCCCAGAACTGCTCAGTACTCCAGGTGTGGTCTAACCAGGGCTTCGTCTGGGTCCATTTTCCGTTCCCTGTACTCCTCTCCCTTCACTGTACACCTCTCCCTTCACTGTACACCTCTCCCTTCACTGTACACCTCTCCCTTCACTATACACCTCTCCCTTCACTGTACACCTCTTCCTTCACTGTACTCCTCTCCCTTCACTGTACACCTCTCCCTTCACTGTACTCCTCTGCCTTCAATGTAACCCTCTCCCTTCACTGTACACCTCTCCCTTCACTGCACACCTCTCCCTTCACTGGACACCTCTCCCTTCACTGAACACCTCTCCCTTCACTGTACACCTCTCCCTTCACTGTACACCTCTCCCTTCACTGTACAACTCTCCCTTCACTGTACACCTCTCCCTTCACTGTACACCTCTCCCTTCACTGTACACCTCTCCCTTCACTGTACACCTCTACCTTCACTGTACTCCTCTCCCTTCACTGTACACCTCTTCCTTCACTGTACTCCTCTCCCTTCACTGTACACCTCTCCCTTCACTGTACACCTCTCCCTTCACTGTACACCTCTCCCTTCACTGTACACCTCTCCCTTCACTGTACACCTCTCCCTTCACTGTACACCTCTCCCTTCACTGTACACCTCTCCCTTCACTGTACACCTCTCCCTTCACTGTACACCTCTCCCTTCACTGTACTCCTCTCCCTTCACTGTACACCTCTCCCTTCACTGTACACCTCTCCCTTCACTGTACACCTCTCCCTTCACTGTACACCTCTCCCTTCACTGTACACCTCTCCCTTCACTGTACACCTCTCCCTTCACTGTACACCTCTCCCTTCACTGTACACCTCTCCCTTCACTGTACACCTCTCCCTTCACTGTACACCTCTCCCTTCACTGTACTCCTCTCCCTTCACTGTACACCTCTCCCTTCACTGTACACCTCTCCCTTCACTGTACACCTCTCCCTTCACTGTACACCTCTCCCTTCACTGTACACCTCTCCCTTCACTGTACACCTCTCCCTTCACTGTACACCTCTCCCTTCACTGTACACCTCTCCCTTCACTGTACACCTCTCCCTTCACTGTACACCTCTCCCTTCACTGTACACCTCTCCCTTCACTGTACACCTCTCCCTTCACTGTACACCTCTCCCTTCACTGTACACCTCTCCCTTCACTGTACACCTCTCCCTTCACTGTACACCTCTCCCTTCACTGTACACCTCTCCCTTCACTGTACACCTCTCCCTTCACTGTACACCTCTCCCTTCACTGTACACCTCTCCCTTCACTGTACTCCTCTGCCTTCAATGTAACCCTCTCCCTTCACTGTACTCCTCTCCCTTCACTGTACACCTCTCCCTTCACTGTACACCTCTCCCTTCACTGTACACCTCTCCCTTCACTGTACTCCTCTGCCTTCACTGTACCCCTCTCACTTCACTGTAAACCTCTCCCTTCACTGTACACCTCTCCCTTCACTGTACACCCCTCTCCCTTCACTGTACTCCTCTCCCTTCACTGTACACCTCTCCCTTCACTGTACACCCCTCTCCCTTCACTGTACTCCTCTCCCTTCACTGTGCAGCTCTCCCTTCACTGTACACCTCTCCCTTCACTGTACACCTCTCCCTTCACTGTACACCTCCCCTTCACTGTACTCCTCTCCCTTCACTGTACTCCTCTCCCTTCACTGTACTCCTCTCCCTTCACTGTACTCCTCTCCCTTCACTGTACTCCTCTCCCTTCACTGTACTCCTCTCCCTTCACTGTACACCTCTCCCTTCACTGTACTCCTCTCCCTTCACTGTACACCTCTCCCTTCACTGTACACCTCTCCCTTCACTGTACTCCTCTCCCTTCACTGTACACCTCTCCCTTCACTGTACACCTCTCCCTTCACTGTACACCTCTCCCTTCACTGTACACCTCGCCCTTCACTGTACACCTCTCCCTTCACTGTACACCTCTCCCTTCACTGTACACCTCTCCCTTCACTGTACACCTCTCCCTTCACTGTACTCCTCTCCCTTCACTGTACACCTCTCCCTTCACTGTACACCTCTCCCTTCACTGTACACCTCTCCCTTCACTGTACACCTCTCCCTTCACTGTACACCTCTCCCTTCACTGTACTCCTCTCCCTTCACTGTACACCTCTCCCTTCACTGTACTCCTCTGCCTTCAATGTAACCCTCTCCCTTCACTGTACACCTCTCCCTTCACTGTACACCTCTCCCTTCACTGTACACCTCTCCTTCACTGCACACCTCTCCCTTCACTGTACACCTCTCCCTTCACTGTACACCTCTACCTTCACTGTACACCTCTCCCTTCACTGTACACCTCTCCCTTCACTGTACACCTCTCCCTTCACTGTACACCTCTCCCTTCACTGTACACCTCTCCCTTCACTGTACACCTCTTCCTTCACTGTACTCCTCTCCCTTCACTGTACACCTCTCCCTTCACTGTACACCTCTCCCTTCACTGTACACCTCTCCCTTCACTGTACACCTCTCCCTTCACTGTACACCTCTCCCTTCACTGTACACCTCTCCTTCACTGTACTCCTCTCCCTTCACTGTACACCTCTCCCTTCACTGTACACCTCTCCCTTCACTGTACACCTCTCCCTTCACTGTACTCCTCTCCCTTCACTGTACACCTCTCCCTTCACTGTACACCTCTCCCTTCACTGTACACCTCTCCCTTCACTGTACACCTCTCCCTTCACTGTACACCTCTCCCTTCACTGTACACCTCTCCCTTCACTGTACTCCTCTCCCTTCACTGTACACCTCTCCCTTCACTGTACACCTCTCCCTTCACTGTACTCCTCTCCCTTCACTGTACACCTCTCCCTTCACTGTACACCCCTCTCCCTTCACTGTACACCTCTCCCTTCACTGTACTCCTCTCCCTTCACTGTACACCTCTCCCTTCACTGTACACCTCTCCCTTCACTGTACACCTCTCCCTTCACTGTACACCTCTCCCTTCACTGTACTCCTCTCCCTTCACTGTACACCTCTCCCTTCACTGTACTCCTCTCCCTTCACTGTACTCCTCTCCCTTCACTGTACTCCTCTCCTTCACTGTACTCCTCTCCCTTCACTGTACTCCTCTCCCTTCACTGTACTCCTCTCCCTTCACTGTACTCCTCTCCCTTCACTGTACTCCTCTCCCTTCACTGTACACCTCTCCCTTCACTGTACACCTCTCCCTTCACTGTACACCTCTCTCTTCACTGTACTCCTCTCCCTTCACTATACACCTCTCCCTTCACTGTACACCTCTCCCTTCACTGTACACCTCACCCTTCACTGTACACCTCTCCCTTCACTGTACACCTCACCCTTCACTGTACACCTCTCCCTTCACTGTACTCCTCACCCTTCACTGTACACCTCTCCCTTCACTGTACTCCTCACCCTCCACTGTACTCCTCTCCCTTCACTGAACACCTCTCCCTTCACTGTACAACTCTCCCTTCACTGTACACCTCACCCTTCACTGTACTCCTCTCCCTTCACTGTACTCCTCTCCCTTCACTGTACTCCTCTCCCTTCACTGTACACCTCTCCCTTCACTGTACACCTCTCCCTTCACTGTACACCTCTCCCTTCACTGTACTCCTCTCCCTTCACTGTACACCTCTCCCTTCACTGTACACCTCTCCCTTCACTGTACTCCTCTCCCTTCACTGTACTCCTCTCCCTTCACTGTACTCCTCACCCTCCACTGTACCCCTCTCCCTTCACTGTACACCTCTCCCTTCATGTACACCTCGCCCTTCACTGTACACCTCGCCCTTCACTGAACACCTCGCCCTTCACTGTACACCTCGCCCTTCACTGTACACCTCTCCCTTCACTGTACTCCTCGCCCTTCACTGTACACCTCGCCCTTCACTGTACACCTCGCCCTTCACTGTACACCTCGCCCTTCACTGTACACCTCTCCGTTCACTGTACACCTCTCCCTTCACTGTACACCTCGCCCTTCACTGTACTCCTCGCCCTTCACTGTACACCTCTCCGTTCACTGTACACCTCTCCCTTCACTGTACTCCTCGCCCTTCACTGTACACATCGCCCTTCGCTGTACACCTCGCCCTTCGCTGTACACCTCTCCCTTCACTGTACACCTCTCCCTTCACTGTACACCTCTCCCTTCACTGTACACCTCTCCCTTCACTGTACTCCTCTCCCTTCACTGTACTCCTCTCCCTTCACTGTACTCCTCTCCCTTCACTGTACTCCTCTCCCTTCACTGTACTCCTCTCCCTTCACTGTACACCTCTCTCTTCACTGTACTCCTCTCCCTTCACTATACACCTCTCCCTTCACTGTACACCTCTCCCTTCACTGTACACCTCACCCTTCACTGTACACCTCTCCCTTCACTGTACACCTCACCCTTCACTGTACACCTCTCCCTTCACTGTACTCCTCACCCTTCACTGTACACCTCTCCCTTCACTGTACTCCTCACCCTCCACTGTACTCCTCTCCCTTCACTGAACACCTCTCCCTTCACTGTACAACTCTCCCTTCACTGTACACCTCCCCCTTCACTGTACTCCTCTCCCTTCACTGTACACCTCTCCCTTCACTGTACACCTCTCCCTTCACTGTACTCCTCTCCCTTCACTGTACTCCTCTCCCTTCACTGTACTCCTCTCCCTTCACTGTACTCCTCTCCCTTCACTGTACTCCTCTCCCTTCACTGTACACCTCTCCCTTCACTGTACACCTCTCCCTTCACTGTACTCCTCTCCCTTCACTGTACTCCTCTCCCTTCACTGTACACCTCTCCCTTCACTGTACTCCTCTCCCTTCACTGTACTCCTCTCCCTTCACTGTACTCCTCTCCCTTCACTGTACTCCTCTCCCTTCACTATACACCTCTCCCTTCACTGTACTCCTCTCCCTTCACTATACACCTCTCCCTTCACTGTACACCTCTCCCTTCACTGTACACCTCTCCCTTCACTGTACTCCTCACCCTTCACTGTACACCTCTCCCTTCACTGTACTCCTCTCCCTTCACTGTACACCTCTCCCTTCACTGTACTCCTCTCCCTTCACTGTACAGCTCTCCCTTCACTGTACTCCTCACCCTCCACTGTACCCCTCTCCCTTCACTGTACACCTCTCCCTTCATGTACACCTCGCCCTTCACTGTACACCTCGCCCTTCACTGAACACCTCGCCCTTCACTGTACACCTCGCCCTTCACTGTACACCTCTCCCTTCACTGTACTCCTCGCCCTTCACTGTACACCTTTCCGTTCACTGTACACCTCTCCCTTCACTGTACACCTCGCCCTTCACTGTACACCTCGCCCTTCACTGTACTCCTCGCCCTTCACTGTACACCTCTCCGTTCACTGTACACCTCTCCCTTCACTGTACTCCTCTCCCTTCACTGTACACATCGCCCTTCGCTGTACACCTCGCCCTTCGCTGTACACCTCTCCCTTCACTATACACCTCTCCCTTCACTGTACACCTCTCCCTTCACTGTACACCTCTCCCTTCACTGTACTCCTCTCCCTTCACTGTACTCCTCTCCCTTCACTGTACTCCTCTCCCTTCACTGTACTCCTCTCCCTTCACTATACACCTCTCCCTTCACTGTACTCCTCTCCCTTCACTGTACTCCTCTCCCTTCACTATACACCTCTCCCTTCACTGTACACCTCTCCCTTCACTGTACACCTCTCCCTTCACTGTACTCCTCACCCTTCACTGTACACCTCTCCCTTCACTGTACTCCTCTCCCTTTACTGTACACCTCTCCCTTCACTGTACTCCTCTCCCTTCACTGTACAGCTCTCCCTTCACTGTACTCCTCACCCTCCACTGTACCCCTCTCCCTTCACTGTACACCTCTCCCTTCATGTACACCTCGCCCTTCACTGTACACCTCGCCCTTCACTGAACACCTCGCCCTTCACTGTACACCTCGCCCTTCACTGTACACCTCTCCCTTCACTGTACTCCTCGCCCTTCACTGTACACCTTTCCGTTCACTGTACACCTCTCCCTTCACTGTACACCTCGCCCTTCACTGTACACCTCGCCCTTCACTGTACTCCTCGCCCTTCACTGTACACCTCTCCGTTCACTGTACACCTCTCCCTTCACTGTACTCCTCGCCCTTCACTGTACACATCGCCCTTCGCTGTACACCTCGCCCTTCGCTGTACACCTCTCCCTTCGCTGTACGCCTCTCTCTTCACTGTATGCCTCTCTCTTCACTGTACACCTCGCCCTTCACTGTGCACCTCTCCCTTCACTGTACTCCTCGCCCTTCACTGTACTCCTCGCCCTTCACTGTACTCCTCTCCCTTCACTGTACACCTCTCCCTTCACTATACTCATCTCCCTTCACTGTACTCCTCTCCCTTCACTGTACTCCTCCCCCTTCACTGTACACCTCTCCCTTCACTGAACACCTCTCCCTTCACTGTACTCCTCTCCCTTCACTGTACACCTCTCCCTTCACTGTACACCTCTCCCTTCACTGTACTCCTCTCCCTTCACTGTACACCTCTCCCTTCACTGTACACCTCTCCCTTCACTGTACTCCTCTCCCTTCACTGTACTCCTCTCCCTTCACTGTACTCCTCTCCCTTCACTGTACACCTCTCCCTTCACTGTACTCCTCTCCCTTCACTGTACACCTCTCCCTTCACTGTACTCCTCTCCCTTCACTGTACTCCTCTCCCTTCACTGTACTCCTCTCCCTTCACTGTACTCCTCTCCCTTCACTGTACTCCTCTCCCTTCACTGTACACCTCTCCCTTCACTGTACACCTCTCCCTTCACTGTACTCCTCTCCCTTCACTGTACACCTCTCCCTTCACTGTACACCTCTCCCTTCACTGTACACCTCTCCCTTCACTGTACTCCTCTCCCTTCACTGTACACCTCTCCCTTCACTGTACACCTCTCCCTTCACTGTACTCCTCTCCCTTCACTGTACACCTCTCCCTTCACTGTACACCTCTCCCTTCACTGTACACCTCTCCCTTCACTGTACTCCTCGCCCTTCACTGTACTCCTCGCCCTTCACTGTACTCCTCTCCCTTCACTCTACTCCTATCCCTTCACTGTACACCTCTCCCTTCACTGTACTCCTCTCCCTTCACTGTACTCCTCTCCCTTCACTGTACACCTCTCCCTTCACTGTACAACTCTCCCTTCACTGTACACCTCCCCCTTCACTGTACTCCTCTCCCTTCACTGTACTCCTCTCCCTTCACTGTACTCCTCTCCCTTCACTGTACTCCTCTCCCTTCACTGTACTCCTCTCCCTTCACTGTACACCTCTCTCTTCACTGTACTCCTCTCCCTTCACTGTACACCTCTCCCTTCACTGTACACCTCTCCCTTCACTGTACTCCTCTCCCTTCACTGTACACCTCTCCCTTCACTGTACTCCTCTCCCTTCACTGTACCACTCCCCCTTCACTGTACACCTCTCCCTTCACTGTACTCCTCTCCCTTCACTGTACTCCTCTCCCTTCACTGTACACCTCTCACTTCACTGTACACCTCTCCCTTCACTGTACTCCAATCCCTTCACTGTACACCTCTCCCTTCATTATACTCCTCTCCCTTCACTGTACACCTCTCCCTTCACTGTACTCCAATCCCTTCACTGTACACCTCTCCCTTCATTGTACTCCTCTCCCTTCACTGTACTCCTCTCCCTTCACTGTACAACTCTCCCTTCACTGTACACCTCTCCCTTCATTGTACTCCTCTCCCTTCACTGTACACCTCTCCCTTCACTGTACTCCTCTCCCTTCGCTGTACTCCTCTCCCTTCACTGTACTCCTCTCCCTTCACTGTACACCTCTCACTTCACTGTACACCTCTCCCTTCACTGTACTCCAATCCCTTCACTGTACACCTCTCCCTTCATTGTACTCCTCTCCCTTCACTGTACCCCTCCCCCTTCACTGTACACCTCTCCCTTCACTGTACACCTCTCCCTTCACTGAACACCTCTCCCTTCACTGTACACCTCTCCCTTCACTGTACACCTCTCCCTTCACTGTACACCTCTCCCTTCACTGTACACCTCTCCCTTCACTGTACACCTCTCCCTTCACTGTACACCTCTCCCTTCACTGTACACCTCTCCCTTCACTGTACACCTCTTCCTTCACTGTACTCCTCTCCCTTCACTGTACACCTCTCCCTTCACTGTACACCTCTCCCTTCACTGTACACCTCTCCCTTCACTGTACACCTCTCCTTCACTGTACTCCTCTCCCTTCACTGTACACCTCTCCCTTCACTGTACACCTCTCCCTTCACTGTACACCTCTCCCTTCACTGTACTCCTCTCCCTTCACTGTACACCTCTCCCTTCACTGTACTCCTCTCCTTCACTGTACCCTCTCCCTTCACTGTACACCTCTCCCTTCACTGTACACCTCTCCCTTCACTGTACAACTCTCCCTTCACTGTACACCTCTCCCTTCACTGTACACCTCTCCCTTCACTGTACACCTCTCCCTTCACTGTACACCTCTCCCTTCACTGTACACCTCTCCCTTCACTGTACTCCTCTCCCTTCACTGTACCCCTCTCCCTTCACTGTACACCTCTCCCTTCACTGTACACCTCTCCCTTCACTGTACACCTCTCCCTTCACTGTACCCCTCTCCCTTCACTGTACACCTCCCCCTTCACTGTACTCCTCTCCCTTCACTGTGGCTCGGCACTGTGGGCAACACGGTGGCATAGTGGTTAGCACTGGTGCCTCACAGCGCCAGAGACCCTGGTTCGAATCTGACCTCGGGTGACTGTCTGTGTGGAGTTTGCACATTCTCCCCGTGTCTGCGTGGTTTCCTCCGGGTGCTCCGTTTTCCTCCCACAGTCCAAAAATGTGCGGGTTAGGTTGATTTGGCTATGATAAATTGACCCTTAGTGTTAGGGGGGGGATTAAATATGTGGGGTTATGGGATAGGATGGGATATGTTAGGGGGAATTAAATACGTGGGGTTACAGGGCTAGGGTGGGATATGTGCCTCTCCCTTCACTGTACACCTCTCCCTTCACTGTACACCTCTCCCTTCACTGTACTCCTCTCCCTTCACTGTACTCCTCTCCCTTCAC
Organism: Squalus acanthias; assembly: GCA_030390025.1. NCBI lineage: Eukaryota > Metazoa > Chordata > Chondrichthyes > Squaliformes > Squalidae > Squalus > Squalus acanthias. The sequence continues at coordinate 229,038 of JASTWF010000035.1, forward strand.
TGTACACCTCTCCCTTCACTGTACACCTCTCCCTTCACTGTACACCTCTCCCTTCACTGTACTCCTCTCCCTTCACTGTACACCTCTCCCTTCACTGTACACCTCTCCCTTCACTGTACACCTCTCCCTTCACTGTACTCCTCTCCCTTCACTGTACACCTCTCCCTTCACTGTACTCCTCTCCCTTCACTGTACTCCTCTCCCTTCACTGTACACCTCTCCTTCACTGTACACCTCTCCCTTCACTGTACACCTCTCCCTTCACTGTACACCTCTCCCTTCACTGTACACCTCTCCCTTCACTGTACACCTCTCCCTTCACTGTACACCTCTCCCTTCACTGTACACCTCTCCCTTCACTGTACTCCTCTCCCTTCACTGTACTCCTCTCCCTTCACTGTACACCTCTCCCTTCACTGTACACCTCTCCCTTCACTGTACTCCTCTCCCTTCACTGTACTCCTCTCCCTTCACTGTACACCTCTCCCTTCACTGTACTCCTCTCCCTTCACTGTACACCTCTCCCTTCACTGTACTCCTCTCCTTCACTGTACTCCTCTCCCTTCACTGTACTCCTCTCCCTTCACTGTACTCCTCTCCCTTCACTGTACTCCTCTCCCTTCACTGTACACCTCTCCCTTCACTGTACTCCTCTCCCTTCACTGTACTCCTCTCCCTTCACTGTACTCCTCTCCCTTCACTGTACACCTCTCCCTTCACTGTACACCTCTCCCTTCACTGTACTCCTCTCCCTTCACTGTACACCTCTCCCTTCACTGTACACCTCTCCCTTCACTGTACTCCTCTCCCTTCACTGTACACCTCTCCCTTCACTGTACACCTCTCCCTTCACTGTACACCTCTCCCTTCACTGTACACCTCTCCCTTCACTGTACACCTCTCCCTTCACTGTACTCCTCAACCTTCACTGTACACCTCTCCCTTCACTGTACTCCTCTCCCTTCACTGTACAGCTCTCCCTTCACTGTACTCCTCACCCTCCACTGTACACCTCTCCCTTCATGTACACCTCGCCCTTCACTGTACACCTCGCCCTTCACTGTACACCTCGCCCTTCACTGTACACCTCGCCCTTCATTGTACACCTCTCCCTTCACTGTACTCCTCTCCCTTCACTGTACTCCTCTCCCTTCACTGTACTCCTCTCCCTTCACTGTACTCCTCTCCCTTCACTGTACTCCTCTCCCTTCACTGTACACCTCTCCCTTCACTGTACACCTCTCCCTTCACTGTACACCTCTCCCTTCACTGTACTCCTCTCCCTTCACTGTACCCCTCCCCCTTCACTCTACTCCTCTCCCTTCACTGTGCACCTCTCCCTTCACTGTACTCCTCTCCCTTCACTGTACACCTCTCCCTTCACTGTACTCCTCTCCCTTCACTGTACACCTCTCCCTTCACTGTACTCCTCTCCCTTCACTGTACACCTCTCCCTTCACTGTACACCTCTCCCTTCACTGTACTCCTCTCCCTTCACTGTACTCCTCTCCCTTCACTGTACACCTCTCCCTTCACTGTACTCCTCTCCCTTCACTGTACACCTCTCCCTTCACTGTACACCTCTCCCTTCACTGTACTCCTCTCCCTTCACTGTACACCTCTCCCTTCACTGTACTCCTCTCCCTTCACTGTACACCTCTCCCTTCACTGTACACCTCTCCCTTCACTGTACTCCTCTCCCTTCACTGTACTCCTCTCCCTTCACTGTACACCTCTCCCTTCACTGTACACCTCTCCCTTCACTGTACTCCTCTCCCTTCACTGTACACCTCTCCCTTCACTGTACTCCTCTCCCTTCACTGTACTCCTCTCCCTTCACTGTACACCTCTCCCTTCACTGTACACCTCTCCCTTCACTGTACTCCTCTCCCTTCACTGTACACCTCTCCCTTCACTGTACACCTCTCCCTTCACTGTACTCCTCTCCCTTCACTGTACACCTCTCCCTTCACTGTACTCCTCTCCCTTCACTGTACACCTCTCCCTTCACTGTACTCCTCTCCCTTCACTGTACACCTCTCCCTTCACTGTACTCCTCTCCCTTCACTGTACTCCTCTCCCTTCACTGTACACCTCTCCCTTCACTGTACTCCTCTCCCTTCACTGTACTCCTCTCCCTTCACTGTACACCTCTCCCTTCACTGTACTCCTCTCCCTTCACTGTACTCCTCTCCCTTCACTGTACTCCTCTCCCTTCACTGTACACCTCTCCCTTCACTGTACACCTCTCCCTTCACTGTACTCCTCTCCCTTCACTGTACTCCTCTCCCTTCACTGTACACCTCTCCCTTCACTGTACTCCTCTCCCTTCACTGTACTCCTCTCCCTTCACTGTACTCCTCTCCCTTCACTGTACTCCTCTCCCTTCACTGTACTCCTCTCCCTTCACTGTACTCCTCTCCCTTCACTGTACTCCTCTCCCTTCACTGTACACCTCTCCCTTCACTGTACTCCTCTCCCTTCACTGTACTCCTCTCCCTTCACTGTACACCTCTCCCTTCACTGTACTCCTCTCCCTTCACTGTACACCTCTCCCTTCACTGTACTCCTCTCCCTTCACTGTACACCTCTCCCTTCACTGTACTCCTCTCCCTTCACTGTACACCTCTCCCTTCACTGTACACCTCTCCCTTCACTGTACTCCTCTCCCTTCACTGTACTCCTCTCCCTTCACTGTACTCCTCTCCCTTCACTGTACTCCTCTCCCTTCACTGTACTCCTCTCCCTTCACTGTACACCTCTCCCTTCACTGTACTCCTCTCCCTTCACTGTACACCTCTCCCTTCACTGTACACCTCTCCCTTCACTGTACTCCTCTCCCTTCACTGTACTCCTCTCCCTTCACTGTACTCCTCTCCCTTCACTGTACACCTCTCCCTTCACTGTACTCCTCTCCCTTCACTGTACACCTCTCCCTTCACTGTACACCTCTCCCTTCACTGTACTCCTCTCCCTTCACTGTACACCTCTCCCTTCACTGTACTCCTCTCCCTTCACTGTACTCCTCTCCCTTCACTGTACTCCTCTCCCTTCACTGTACACCTCTCCCTTCACTGTACTCCTCTCCCTTCACTGTACTCCTCTCCCTTCACTGTACACCTCTCCCTTCACTGTACACCTCTCCCTTCACTGTACTCCTCTCCCTTCACTGTACACCTCTCCCTTCACTGTACACCTCTCCCTTCACTGTACTCCTCTCCCTTCACTGTACACCTCTCCCTTCACTGTACTCCTCTCCCTTCACTGTACTCCTCTCCCTTCACTGTACACCTCTCCCTTCACTGTACACCTCTCCCTTCACTGTACTCCTCACCCTTCACTGTACACCTCTCCCTTCACTGTACTCCTCTCCCTTCACTGTACACCTCGCCCTTCACTGTACACCTAACTCTTCACTGTACTCCTCTCCCTTCACTGTACACCTCGCCCTTCACTGTACACCTCTCCCTTCACTGTACTCCTCTCCCTTCACTGTACACCTCTCCCTTCACTGTACACCTCTCCCTTCACTGTACACCTCTCCCTTCACTGTACACCTCTCCCTTCACTGTACACCTCTCCCTTCACTGTACTCCTCACCTTCACTGTACACCTCTCCCTTCACTGTACACCTCTCCCTTCACTGTACACCTCTCCCTTCACTGTACTCCTCACCCTTCACTGTACACCTCTCCCTTCACTGTACACCTCTCCCTTCACTGTACACCTCGCCCTTCACTGTACACCTCGCCCTTCACTGTACACCTCGCCCTTCACTGTACACCTCTCCCTTCACTGTACTCCTCTCCCTTCACTGTACTCCTCTCCCTTCACTGTACTCCTCTCCCTTCACTGTACTCCTCTCCCTTCACTGTACTCCTCTCCCTTCACTGTACACCTCTCCCTTCACTGTACACCTCTCCCTTCACTGTACACCTCTCCCTTCACTGTACTCCTCTCCCTTCACTGTACCCCTCCCCCTTCACTCTACTCCAATCCCTTCACTGTACACCTCTCCCTTCACTGTACTCCTCTCCCTTCACTGTACCCCTCCCCCTTCACTCTACTCCAATCCCTTCACTGTACACCTCTCTCTTCACTGTACTCCTCTCCCTTCACTGTACACCTCTCCCTTCACTGTACAACTCTCCCTTCACTGTACTCCTCTCCCTTCACTGTACTCCTCTCCCTTCACTGTACACCTCTCTCTTCACTGTACTCCTCTCCCTTCACTGTACACCTCTCCCTTCACTGTACACCTCTCCCTTCACTGTACTCCTCTCCCTTCACTGTACACCTCTCCCTTCACTGTACTCCTCTCCCTTCACTGTACCCCTCCCCCTTCACTGTACACCTCTCCCTTCACTGTACTCCTCTCCCTTCACTGTACTCCTCTCCCTTCACTGTACACCTCTCACTTCACTGTACACCTCTCCCTTCACTGTAATCCAATCCCTTCACTGTACACCTCTCCCTTCATTGTACTCCTCTCCCTTCACTGTACTCCTCTCCCAATCACTGTACACCTCTCCCTTCACTGTACACCTCTCCCTTCATTGTACTCCTCTCCCTTCACTGTACACCTCTCCCTTCATTGTACTCCTCTCCCTTCACTGTACTCCTCTCCCTTCACTGTACACCTCTCACTTCACTGTACTCCAATCCCTTCACTGTACACCTCTCCCTTCATTGTACTCCTCTCCCTTCACTGTACACCTCTCCCTTCACTGTACTCCTCTCCCTTCACTGTACCCCTCCCCTTCACTGTACACCTCTCCCTTCACTGTACTCCTCTCCCTTCACTGTACTCCTCTCCCTTCACTGTACACCTCTCCCTTCACTGTACTCCTCACCCTTCACTGTACACCTCTCCCTTCACTGTACTCCTCTCCCTTTACTGTACACCTCTCCCTTCACTGTACTCCTCTCCCTTTACTGTACACCTCTCCCTTCACTGTACTCCTCTCCCTTACTGTACACCTCTCCCTTCACTTTACTCCTCGCCCTTCACTGTACAACTCTCCCTTCACTGTACACCTCTCCCTTCACTTTACACCTCGCCCTTCACTGTACACCTCGCCCTTCACTGTACTCCTCGCCCTTCACTGTACACCTCTCCGTTCACTGTACACCTCTCCCTTCACTGTACTCCTCGCCCTTCACTGTACACATCGCCCTTCGCTGTACACCTCGCCCTTCGCTGTACACCTCTCCCTTCGCTGTACGCCTCTCTCTTCACTGTACGCCTCTCTCTTCACTGTACACCTCTCCCTTCACTGTGCACCTCTCCCTTCACTGTACTCCTCGCCCTTCACTGTACTCCTCTCCCTTCACTGTACACCTCTCCCTTCACTGTACACCTCTCCCTTCACTGTACTCCTCTCCCTTCACTGTACTCCTCTCCCTTCACTGTACTCCTCTCCCTTCACTGTACTCTTCTCCCTTCACTGTACACCTCTCCCTTCACTGTACACCTCTCCCTTCACTGTACACCTCTCCCTTCACTGTACTCCTCTCCCTTCACTGTACCCCTCCCCCTTCACTGTACACCTCTCCCTTCACTGTACACCTCTCCCTTCACTGTACACCTCTCCCTTCACTGTACAACTCTCCCTTCACTGTACACCTCTCCCTTCACTGTACTCCTCTCCCTTCACTGTACTCCTCTCCCTTCACTGTACACCTCTCCCTTCACTGTACACCTCTCCCTTCACTGTACTCCTCTCCCTTCACTGTACACCTCTCCTTCACTGTACACCTCTCCCTTCACTGTACACCTCTCCCTTCACTGTACACCTCTCCCTTCACTGTACTCCTCTCCCTTCACTGTACACCTCTCCCTTCACTGTACACCTCTCCCTTCACTGTACACCTCTCCCTTCACTGTACACCTCTCCCTTCACTGTACACCTCTCCCTTCACTGTACTCCTCTCCCTTCACTGTACACCTCTCCCTTCACTGTACACCTCTCCCTTCACTGTACTCCTCTCCCTTCACTGTACACCTCTCCCTTCACTGTACACCTCTCCCTTCACTGTACACCTCTCCCTTCACTGTACACCTCTCCCTTCACTGTACACCTCACCCTTCACTGTACTCCTCACCCTTCACTGTACACCTCTCCCTTCACTGTACACCTCTCCCTTCACTGTACACCTCTCCCTTCACTTTACTCCTCTCCCTTCACTGTACACCTCTCCCTTCACTGTACACCTCTCCCTTCACTGTACTCCTCTCCCTTCACTGTACTCCTCTCCCTTCACTGTACTCCTCACCCTCCACTGTACACCTCTCCCTTCACTGTACACCTCTCCCTTCACTGTACACCTCGCCCTTCACTGTACTCCTCGCCCTTCACTGAACACCTCGCCCTTCACTGTACACCTCTCCCTTCACTGTACACCTCGCCCTTCACTGTACACCTCTCCCTTCACTGAACACCTCGCCCTTCACTGTACACCTACCCCTTCACTGTACACCTCTCCCTTCACTGCACTCCTCTCCCTTCACTGTACACCTCGCCCTTCACTGTACACCTCGCCCTTCACTGTACTCCTCTCCCTTCACTGTACACCTCTCCGTTCACTATACACCTCTCCCTTCACTGTACACCTCGCCCTTCACTGTACTCCTCGTCCTTCACTGTACACCTCTCCGTTCACTGTACACCTCTCCCTTCACTGTACTCCTCGCCCTTCACTGTACACATCGCCCTTCGCTGTACACCTCGCCCTTCGCTGTACACCTCTCCCTTCGCTGTACGCCTCTCTGTTCACTGTACGCCTCTCTCTTCACTGTACACCTCTCCCTTCACTGTGCACCTCTCCCTTCACTGTACTCCTCGCCCTTCACTGTACTCCTCGCCCTTCACTGTACTCCTCTCCCTTCACTGTACACCTCTCCCTTCACTATACTCATCTCCCTTCACTATACTCCTCTCCCTTCACTGTACCCCTCTCCCTTCACTGTACACCTCGCCCTTCACTGTACACCTCTCCCTTCACTGTACACCTCTCCCTTCACTGTACACCTCGCCCTTCACTGTACACCTCCCCCTTCACTGTACTCCTTGCCCTTCACTGTACACCTCGCCCTTCGCTGTACACCTCGCCCTTCGCTGTACGCCTCTCTCTTCACTGTACTCCTCGCCCTTCACTGTGCACCTCACCCTTCAGTGTAATCCTTTCCCTTCACTGTACACCTCTCCCTTCACTGTAGTCCTCTCCCTTCACTATACTCCTGTCCCTTCACTGTACACCTCTCCCTTCCCGGTACTCCTCTCCCTTCACTGTACTCCTCTCCCTTCACTGTACACCTCTCCCTTCACTGTACTCCTCTCCCTTCACTGTACTCCTCTCCCTTCACTGTACACCTCTCCCTTCCCTGTACTCCTCTCCCTTCACTGTACTCCTCTCCCTTCACTGTACTCCTCTCCCTTCACTGTACAACTCTCCCTTCACTGTTCTGAATTGAAGAGAATGGTCGAGCACATTGACTTCTTGATGTTTTGTTTGACGTTCTGCAATTCTCTGCGTTCCAGTCTGCCGAGGAAGGAGCCGTGAGCACCATCTACTGTGCTGTGTCCAATGAAATGGAAGGTGTCAGTGGGAAGTACATCGACAGCGACTGCTCCCTCGCGCTGCCCTGTCCAACAGCTCAAGACCAAGCCTTAGCTAAAAAGCTGTGGGACGTCAGTGAGTCGCTCACCGGCCTCGACAAGAGGACAACTGGAGAGACAAGTTAATGGAATGTGATTCCTCCCAGGCAGTCCTTAGAGCAACACATGGAGTGCAACTCGAAATAGCTGCTCTGAGCCTCCCACCTCCCGTCCCCTCCCTCTCCCATCCCCCTCCCCTCCCCCTCTCCCTCCCCCTCCCCCTCTCCCATCCCCCTCCCCCTCCCCCTCTCCCTCCCCCTCCCCTCCCCTCTCCCCTCCCCCTCCCCCTCCCCCTCTCCCTCTCCCTCCCCCTCCCCCTCTCCCCCTCCCCCCCCTCTCCCATCCCCCTCTCCCTCTCCCTCCCCCTCTCCCTCCCCCTCTCCCTCCCCCTCCCCCTCTCCCCTCCCCCTCCCCCTCCCCCTCTCCCTCTCCCCCTCCCCCTCCCCTCCCCCTCTCCCCTCCCCCTCCCCCTCCCCCTCCCCCTCTCCCTCCCCCTCTCCCTCTCCCTCCCCCTCCCCCTCCCCCTCCCCCTCTCCCCTCCCCCTCTCCGTCCCCCTACCCCTCTCCCCCACCTCTCCCATCCCCTTCCCCTCCCCTCTCCACACCTCTTTTCCCCTCTCCCCCCCTCCCCCTCTCCCCGCTCCCCTCTCCCCCGCTCCCCTCTCCTCCCCTCTGCACCCCTCCCCTCCCCACTCCGCTCTTCTCCGCTGCCTCCCCCCTCCCCTCCCTTCTCATCCACTCCACTCCCCTCTCATAGCAATTTAGCAACACAGGAACAGGAGGAGGCCATTCAGCTCCTTCAGCCTGTTCCGCCATTCAATGACATCATGGCTGATCTGTGACCTAACTCCATATACCCGCCTTTGCCCCATATCCCTGAATACCTTTGGATAACAGAAATGTAGTAATCTCAGATTTAAAATGAACAATTGACCCAGCATCAATGGCCATTTGCGGAAGAGAGTTCCAAACTTCTCCCCCTTTGCGTGTAGAAGTGTTTCCTAAGTTCGGGTCGGCAGGCTGTAACGAGTGGGGTACCACAAGGATCAGTGCTTGGGCCTCAGCTACTCACAATCTGCATCAATGATTTGGATGAGGGGACCAAATGTAATATATCCAAGTTTGCTGATGATACAAAGCTGGGTGGGAATGTAAGTTGTGAGGAGGATGCAAGGAGGCTTCAAGGGGATATAGACAGGCTAAGTGAGTGGGCAAGAACATGGCAAATGGAATATAATGTGGAGAAATGTGAAGTTATCCACTTTGGTAGGAAATATAGAAAAGCTGAGTATTTTTAAATGGTGAGAGATTGGGAAATGTTGGTGTTCAGAGGGACCTGGGTGTCCTTGTACATGAATCACTGAAAGTTAACATGCAGGTACAGCAAGCAATTAGAAAGCAAATGATATTTATTACAAGAGGATTTCAGTATAGGAGTAAAGACGTCTTACTGCAATCATACAGGGCTCTGGTGAGACCACACCTGCAGTATTGTGTACAGTTTTGGTCTCCTTACCTAAGGAAGGATATACTTGCCATTGAGGGAGTGCAACGAAGGTTCACCAGACTAGTTCCTGGGATGGGGGGATTGTCCTATGAGGAGAGATTGTGTAGAATGGGCCTATCCTCTCTGGAGTTTAGAAGAATGAGAGGTGATCTCATTGAAACATACAAAATTTTTACAGGGCTTGACAGGGTAGATGCAGGGAGGATGTTTCCCTTGTCTCAGGGGTCTAGAACCAGGGGTAACAGTTTTAGAATAAGGGGTCAGCCATTTAGGACTGAGATGAGGAGAAATTTCTTCACTCAGAGGGTGGTGAATCTTTGGAATTCTCTACCCCAGAGGGCTGTGGAGGCTCAGTCGTTGAGTATATTCAAGACTGAGATCGATAGATTTTTGGATATTAAGGGAATCAAGGGATATGGGGATAGTGCAGGAAAGTGGAGATGAGGTCGAAGATCAGCCATGATCTTATTGAATGGTGGAACAGGCTCGAGGGGCCAAATGACCAACTCCTGCTCCTATTTCTTATGTTCTTTTGTTCCTATGTTCTTGTCCTCCACTCCCCTCCCCTCTCCTCCATTCCCTGCTATATAACATAATCTCGTATATAGCCTTCTATATAACACCCTTATATAGCACAACCTCATATATAATATACCCTGCTATATAACACAACCTATATAACACAACCTCATATATAACATTACAGCCATGGTCCAAACATGGACAAAAGAGCTAAATTCCTGAGATGAGGTGAGAGTGACTGCCCTTGACATCAAGGCTGCATTTGACCAAATGTGGCATCAAGGAGCCCTAGTAAAATTGAAGTCAATGGAAATCAGGGGAAAATGCTCCACTGGCTGGAGTCATACCTAGCACAACGGAAGATGGTTGTGGTTGTTGGAGGCCAATCATCTCAGCTCCAGGACATCACTGCAGGAGTTCCTCATCTACAAGGCACAAGTAAGGAGTGTGATGGAATACTCACCACTTGCCTGGATGAGTGCAGCTCCAATAGTACTCAAGAAGCTCGATACAATCCAGGACAAAGCAGCCCGCTTGATTGGCACCCCATCCACCACCTTAAACATTCACTCCCTCCACCACCGGCGTACCGTGGCTGCAGTGTGTACCATCTACAAGATGCACTGCAGCAACTCACCAAGGCTTCTTCGGCAGCACCTCCCAAACTTGCGGCCTCTTCCACCTAGAAGGACAAGGGCATCAGACACAGGGGAACACCACCACCTCCAAGTTCCCCTCCAAGTCACACACCATCCTGACTTGGAAGTATATCGCCGATCCTTCATCGTCGCTGGGTCAAAATCCTGGAACTCCCTCCCTAACAGTACTGTGGGAGTACCTTCACCACATGGACTGCAGCGGTTCAAGAAGGCAGCTCACCACCACCTTCTCAAGGGCAACTAGGGATGGGCAATAAATGCTGGCCTTGCCAGCGACGCCCACATCCCATGAATGAATGCAAAAAATTCCCTTCTATATAACACCACCAATATAACCAGGGTTCTCCCGATCTCCTGCTGTAACCTCAGCGGAAGTTCAATGGAAATCTGAGGAACAGCAATGATCACTCGCCCCGCCGATCGCCCGCAGGAGTAACGGTGGGAGATCGGGAGAACTCTCACGGAAATTCTACCCTCTGTGTTAGCGAGAAAGGGAGCTGCCTGCTTATATATGGAGAAGTGTCGGGAAACCGGAATGAGTTAAACTCTGCTCTGTTCATTTTGTGTCTCATAAATAAAACTACTTAACGAAAGAAAGTCTTGCATTTCTATAGCGCCTTTCAAACCACCGGACGTTCCAAAGTGCTTTTCAGCCAATGAAGTACTTTTTGAAGTGGAGTCACTGTTGTAATGTAGGAAACGCGGCAGCCAATTTGCGCACAGCAAGCTCCCACAAACAGCAATGTGAAAATGACCAAATAATCTGTTTTGGTTAAGGGATAAATATTGGCCAGGACACCAGGGATAACTCCCCTATTCTTCTTTGAAATAGTGCCATGGGATCTTTTACGTCTACCTGAGAGAGCAGACGGGGCCTCGGTTTAACGTCTCATCTAAAAGACGGCACCTCTGACAGTGCGGCGCTCCCTCAGCACTGCACTGGAGTGTCAGCCTAGCTTTATGTGCTCAGGTTTCTGGAGTGGGACTCGAACCCACAACCTTCTGACTCAGAGGCCAGAGTGCTAGCAACTGAGCCACGGCTGACACATATTGCCTTCAGCCCATGTCTCCCGTCACTGAGAGTGTTTATTCAGTCAAATTATTACTCTGGGTTCACAGTGCACTGTTTATTACTCTGGGTTCACAGTGCACTGTTTATTACTCTGGGTTCACAGTGCACTGTTTATTACTCTGGGTTCACAGGTGCACTGTTTATTAGTCTGGGTTCACAGTGCACTGTTTATTATTCTGGGTTCACAGTGCACTGTTTATTACTATGGTTTCAGGGTGCACTGTTTATTACTCTGGGTTCACAGTGCACTGTTTATTACTCTGGGTTCACAGTGCACTGTTTATTATTCTGGGTTCACAGTGCACTGTTTATTACTATGGTTTCAGGGTGCACTGTTTATTACTCTGGGTTCACAGTGTACTGTTTATTACTATGGTATGGTTTCAGGGTGCACTGTTTATTACTCTGGGTTCACAGTGCACTGTTTATTACTCTGGGTTCACAGTGCACTGTTTATTACTCTGGGTTCACAGTGCACTGTTTATTAGTCTGGGTTCACAGTGCACTGTTTATTACTCTGGGTTCACAGTGCACTGTTTATTGCTCTGGGTTCACAGTGCACTGTTTATTACTCTGCGTTCACAGTGCACTGTTTATTAGTCTGGGTTCACAGTGCACTGTTTATTACTCTGGGTTCACAGTGCACTGTTTATTACTATGGTTTCAGGGTGCACTGTTTATTACTCTGGGTTCACAGTGTACTGTTTATTACTATGGTTTCAGGGTGCACTGTTTATTATTCTGGGTTCACAGTGCACTGTTTATTACTCTGGGTTCACAGTGCACTGTTTATTACTCTGGGTTCACAGTGCACTGTTTATTAGTCTGGGTTCGCAGTGCACTGTTTATTACTCTGGGTTCACAGTGCACTGTTTATTGCTCTGGGTTCACAGTGCACTGTGTATTACTCTGGGTTCACAGTGCACTGTTTATTACTCTGGGTTCACAGTGCACTGTTTATTACTATGGTTTCAGGGTGCACTGTTTATTACTCTGGGTTCACAGTGTACTGTTTATTACTATGGTTTCAGGGTGCACTGTTTATTACTCTGGGTTCACAGTGCACTGTTTATTAGTCTGGGTTCACAGTGCACTGTTTATTACTCTGGGTTCACAGTGCACTGTTTATTGCTCTGGGTTCACAGTGCACTGTTTATTACTCTGGGTTCACAGTGCACTGTTTATTACTCTGGGTTCACAGTGCACTGTTTATTACTCTGGGTTCACAGTGCACTGTTTATTGCTCTGGGTTCACAGTGCACTGTTTATTACTCTGGGTTCACAGTGCACTGTTTATTACTCTGGGTTCACAGTGCACTGTTTATTACTCTGGGTTCACAGTGCACTGTTTATTGCTCTGGGTTCACAGTGCACTGTTTATTACTCTGGGTTTACAGTGCACTGTTTATTAGTCTGGGTTCACAGTGCACTGTTTATTACTCTGGGTTCACAGTGCACTGTTTATTACTATGGTTTCAGGGTGCACTGTTTATTACTCTGGGTTCACAGTGCACTGTTTATTACTATGGTTTCAGGGTGCACTGTTTATTACTCTGGGTTCACAGTGTACTGTTTATTACTATGGTTTCAGGGTGCACTGTTTATTACTCTGGGTTCACAGTGCACTGTTTATTGCTCTGGGTTCACAGTGCACTGTTTATTACTCTGGGTTCACAGTGCACTGTTTATTACTCTGGGTTCACAGTGCACTGTTTATTACTATGGTTTCAGGGTGCAGTGATTATTACTCCAGTTTCATGGTACGCTTATAGCAAACAAACGGAAATCAATCCCAGAGTTGGATCACCTTCAAACACCAGTCCCCGGCCTGCAGTGTCCGGCCTGCAGTGTCCGGCCCTTTCGCATTCACACAGGGGCCGGTCGCTGCTCCGATGCTGTGACTGACTGGCAGGTTAGTGTTAGCTTATTGGCCCCTAATAGGCTAAATATACATTGGGTTTTTACAGGATAATCCATATCCAGACCCCTTTAAATAATCTCGAGACCGAGGAACCACTGAAACATCTGAATAACGTTTTTATTCCTATTCACCACTACCATGAGACCAGTGGGTCCCAAGAACCACTCACGTGAGCACTCATAGCAACATAGGAACAGGAGGAGGCCATTCAGCCCTCGAGCCTGTTCCGCCATTCAATGAGATCATGGCTGATCTGTGACCTAACTCCATCTACCCTTTGGTCCATATCCCTTAATACCTTTGGTTATCAAAAATCGATCAATTGATCTAGCATCAATTGCCATTTGCGGAAGAGAGTTCCAAACTTCTGCCACCCTTCGGGGGAAAAATTCAGTATCGTCCCGTTTGGGGCGCAATTATCGGTCGGGCGCAAAGATTTATGCCTGGCGCTAATAATCATTTCCGAATGCAAACTTGACCTTTATCGCCCCTGTTTCCTAATTTCACTCCTGAAAGGTCTGGCTCCAATTTTTAGACTATGCCCCCTAGTCCCAGAATCCCCAACCAGCGGAAATAGTTTCTCTCTATCTACCCTATCAGTTCCCCTTAATATCTTGAAAACTTTGATCAAATCATCCCTTAACCTTCTAAATTTAAGGGAATACAACCCTAATTTGTGTAATCTCTCCTCGTAATTTAACTTTTGAAGTCCGGGTATCATTCTGGTAAACCTAAGCTGCACTCCCTCCAAGGCCAGTATATCCTTCCTAAGGTGTGGTGCCCAGAACTGCTCTCAGTGCTCCAGGTGTGGTCTAACCAGGGCTTTGTATCGCTGTTCTGAAGAAGAAAGGAGGAAGTTGAGGAATGGAAGCGAGATGTGCAAAGGCTGCGCCCCGTTTCAATGATTCCGCCCTGGATGTGCTGCTGGGGGTTGTGAGGAGGGAGATACTATTCCCCAGCAATGAGAGGAAGAAACCGGCGGCACAAACCAAGATGGGGTGGTTGGAGGTTGCCGAGGAGGTCAGCAGCAGGAGCGCAGTGCCACGCTCCTGGATGCAGCACAGGAAGCTCTTTAATGACCTAACCATGTCAGAAAAGGTGTGTACAGTGGCACATTAACCTGCATCCTGCTGTGTGCATCACCCCACCCACTCACTCTGCCTTCTCAAGCCTACTCCAGCACATCACTCCTCATACCCCTTGACTTAGATAAGATTATGTCCCCTAGTTCTAGTTTCACCCATCATTGGGAACATCCTCACCGCGTCCACCCGATCAAGCCCCTTCACAATCTTATATGTTTCAATAAGATCACCTCTCATTCTTCTGAACTCCAATGAGTAGAGTCCAATCTACTCAACCTCTCCTCGTATGTCCACCCCCTCATCCCCGGAATTAACCGAGTGAACCTTCTTTGTACTGCCTCGAGAGCAAGTATGTCTTTTCTTAAGTATGGACACCAAAACTGTATGCAGTACTCCAGGTGCGGTCTCACCAATACCCTATACAACTGCAGCAATACCTCCCTGTTTTTATATTCTATCCCCCTAGCAATAAAAGCCAACATTCCATTGGCTTTCTTGATCACCTGCTGCACCTGCATACTAACTTTTTGATTTTCTTGCACCAAGACCCCCAGATCCCTTTGTACTGCAGTACTTTCCAGTTTCTCGCCATTAAGATAATAACTTGCTCTCTGATTTTTCCTGCCAAAGTGCATAACCTCACATTTTCCAATATTGTATTGCATCTGCCAAATCTCTGCCCACTCACCCAGCCTGTCTATATCCCCTTCTAGGTTTTTTATGTCCTCCTCACTCTCTACTTTCCCTCCCATCTTTGTATCATCTGCAAACTTTGATATGTTACACTCGGTCCCCTCCTCCAAATCGTTAATATAGATTGTAAAGAGTTGGGGACCCAGCACCGACCCCTGCGGAACACCACTGGCTACTGGTTGCCAGTTCGAGAATGAACCATTTATCCCAACTCTCTGCTTCCTGTTAAATAACCAATCCCCCACCCATGCCAGAATATTACCCCCAATCCAGTGATTTTTTATCTTGAGTAATAATCTTTTATCTGGCACCTTGTCGAATGCCTTCTGGAAGTCTAAATACACTACATCCACTGGTTCCCCTTTATCCACCCTGTACGTTATGTCCTCAAAGAACTCGAGCAAATTTGTCAGACATGACTTCCCCTTCATAAAACCATGCTGACTTTGTCCTATTAAATTATGTTTATCTAAATGTTCCATTACTGTCTCCTTAATAATAGACTCCAAAATTTTACCCACCACAGATGTTAGGCTATCTGGTCTATAATTTCCAGCCTTCTGCCTATAACCCTTTTTAAATAAGGGTGTTACATTAGCAGTTTTCTAATCTGCCGGGACCTTTGCTGAGTTCAGGGAGTTTTGGAAAATTATTACCAAAGCATCCACAATTCCTACTGCTACTTCCCTCAAGACCCTAGGATGTAAGCCATCAGGTCCAGGGGATTTATCCGCCTTGAGTCCCATTATTTTACTGAGTACCAATTCCTTAGTGATTTTAATCGTATTTAGCTCCTCCCCCACTAGAGCCCCCTGTTTGTCCAGTGTTGGGATATTCTTAGTGTCCTACATAAGAACATAAGAACATAAGAAATAGGAGCAGGAGTAGGCCAATCAGCCCCTCAAGCCTGCTCCGCCATTCAATAAGATCATGGCTGATCTGATCCTAACCGCCAATCTACTATCTATCACAGAACCATCTCCTGCATCTAACAGAATTG
The DNA here is from genome assembly GCA_030390025.1 of Squalus acanthias. NCBI lineage: Eukaryota > Metazoa > Chordata > Chondrichthyes > Squaliformes > Squalidae > Squalus > Squalus acanthias. The sequence goes on from JASTWF010000035.1 coordinate 245,155, forward strand.
CACACACGAAATAGGAGCAGAATCATGCTACACGGTCCCTGGGCCCGCTCCACTACCCACAGGGCCATGACCGATCCGAACCTAGACTGATGTCCAAATTCCTGCCCGCTCCCCGTAACCCTTAATGCCCTACTCCAGGTTCCCCTCCAAGTCACACACCATCCTGACTTGGAAATATATCGCCGATCCTTCATCGTCGCTGGGTCAAAATCTGGAACTCCCTCCCTAACAGCACTGTGGGAGTACCTTCAACACACGGACTGCAGCGGTTCAAGAAGGCAGCTCACCACCACCTTCTCAAGGGCAATTAGGGATGGGTAATAAATGCTGGCCTTGCCAGCGACGCCCACATCCCAGGAAAATGTTTCTAAAAAGGGAGTGTGGAAGTGTGGATAGGAAGTTGGTTAAAGGAGAGAAAACAGAGAATAATGGCTAATAGGTGTTTGTTGGACTGGAGGGATGTAAATAGTGGTGTTCTCCGGGGTTCAGTGTTGGGACCATTGTTCTTAATAATTGATTTGCAGACGGCACATCAATAGGTAGGGTGGTTATCTGTGAAAAGGGCGGTAAGTGACTTCAGGAGGACTGATAGATTAATGTGGAGAAATGTAAGGTGATGGATTTTGGGAGGAAGATGAAGGAGAGGAAATATACACTAAATGGGAAACCATTGAAAGGAGTAGAGGAGCAGAGAGACTTGGGGTTCAGACGTATAAAAGTGGGAAGACAAGTTGATAAAGTTCTCAGAAATTCAAGATCCCAAGTTTTACAAGTAGGAATTGAGATTTCAAAAACCTATGGAATGCACTGCCTGGGATGGGCGGTCGGAGCGGGGACAGGGAGCAGGATGGGATGGGAGAGGGGGAGGGGTGAGGGAATGGGATGGGATGGGAGGTCGGGGAGGGGTGAGGGAGCGGGATGGGATGGGATGGGAGGTCGGGGCGGGGGGAGGGGGGAGGGAATGGGATGGGAGGACGGGGAGGGTTTAGGGAGCAGGATGGGATGGGATGGGAGGTCGGGGCGGGGGGAGGGAGTGGGATGGGATGGGAGGACGGGGAGGAGTGAGGGAGCGGGATGGGAAGGTGAGATGGGGGAGGGAGCGGGATGGGAGGTGGGAGCGGGGGGAGGGAGCGAGATGGGATGGGAGGTGGGGGCGGGGGGAGGAAGCAGGATGGGATGGGATGGGTGGGGGCGGGGGGAGGGAGCAGGATGGGATGGGATGGGAGGTGGGGGAGGGAGCGGGATGGGATGGGAGGTGGGGGTGGGGGGAGGGAGCGGGATGGGATGGGATGGGTGGGGGTGGGGGTGGGGGGAGGGAGCAGGATGGGATGGGATGGGAGGTGGGGGAGGGAGCGGGATGGGATGGGAGGTGAGAGAGGGAGCGGGGATACGTTGGCAGTTGTTATTACGAGGCCCCACAAGGCCCACTGCCTTCTTAAGGCAATAAATGCCCGTGTTACGCACATCCCAAGAACGCATTAAAAAAACTGCGGATGCTGGAAATCTGAAATAACAGAAAATGCTGGAAACACTCAGCAGGTCAGGCAGCATCGAGGAGAGAGAAACGGAGTTAACGTTTCGAGTCGAACCGAATCTGTTGAATGGTTCGACCCGAAACGTTGACTCTGTTTCTCTCTCCTCGATGCTGCCTGACCTGCTGAGTGTTTCCAGCATTTTCTGTTGTTATTTTTATAAAACTTTTAGTGTGCACTTGCTGCAGAGGGACGTGGGATTTAAGGTGATGGTCCCCTTCTCAGGACTCTGCATGATCCCCATTTCTGTGACATTGCCCCTTTAACAAATCTAAACTTTCTTTGCAGTTCATAAACAATAGTTTGAGATCCAAAAAAAGTTTCCAAACAAGTTACCGGTCAAACTGGTATGTTTGGAAAATATTCAAAGTACAATCAGTTGGACTCTGCACTCTTTGCCTCAGTTGAAATAATCCTGGCATCATGGAGCTGTCTCTGCTCACCTCCCTGCTCATTTCACTCGCCTCTCACCCTGTTTGGCTCATCGTTTCAGTCGTCCTGTATCTCGTTGTCCGGTTGCAAAGGAGAAGATGGTGGAGACCGAGAGAGTGTCCAGTGGATCTCACTGGGAAAACGGCCATTGTCACTGGAGCTAACACAGGTAAGAGTCTGCAGCAGTTTGGCTCAGTCAGTAACACTCCCCCTCCCTCCGAATCAGAAGGTCACGGGCTCAAGCCCCACTCGAGAGCTTCAGCCCCATAATCCAGGCTGACCTTTCAGTGCAGTACGGAGGGAGTGCTGCATTGGCAGAGGTGCCATCTTTCGGATGAGACGTTAAACCGATGCCCTGTCGCTGGTTCAGGTGGGTGTTAAAGATCCCATGACAATATTGGATGAAGAGCAGGGCCAACAATCTCCCCTCAATAAAAACCTTCAAATGCCTGGCATTAAACTCAACAAAACGTATCCCAGCGTTTGGAAACGAAAGCTGTGATGAAATTTCCCTTGTCTGTGCCTGCCCAGACCTGTGCAAAACTCAATCTGCTGGATCAGTTACTGGGCAACAAGTCTGAAGCATTCTCCAGGGTGCACAGACTGGAAAATTCATTATAATACAAAATTCAAAAGCCTTTGGAATACTGAAAGTGCTATAGATGTAAAGGAGGAGGTTTACCAGGATGTTACCAGGGATCAGGGACTTCAGTTATGAGGAGAGGTTGGAAAGGTTTGGACTGTTCTCCTTGGAACAGAGAAGGTCAAGAGGTGACCTGATCGAGGTTTTTCAAGATGTTGACAGTTTTTGAGAGAGTAAATAGAGAAAAACTATTCCCTCTGGCAAGTAGGTCAATAACCAGAGGTCCTAGATTCAACATCATTGGCAAAAGATCGAGAGGGAGATGAGGAGAAATGTTTTCACTCGGAGAGTTATTGGGATCTGGAACGCTCGACCTGAAAAGGTGGTGGAAGCTGATTCCATCAATAATTTTAAAGGGGAGTTGGACGGGTTCTTGAGGATGAGGAACTTACAGGGTTCCAGACAAAATGCGGGGTTGTGGGACTAAGCACGACGTCTCTTTCACAGAGCCAGCACAGGCACGACGGGCCGAAGGGTTTCCTCCTGTGCTGTAAGTTTCAATGATTCTATGATAAAGAAAGACTTACATAAGAACATAAGAAATAGGAGCAGGAGTCGGCCATTCGACCCCTCGAGCCTGCTCCGCCATTCAATGAGATCATGGCTGATCCGATTTTGCCCTCAACTCCACTTTCCTGTCCGAGGGATGTTGTAAGGAGAGAGGGAGGGGAGGATGTTGTAAAGAGAGAGAGCGAGGGAGGGATGTTGTAAAGGGAGAGAGAGAGGGAGGGATGTTGTAAAGAGAGACGGAGGGATGTTGTAAAGAGAGAGAGAGAGGGAGGGATGTTGTAAAGAGAGACGGAGGGATGTTGTAAAGAGAGAGAGAGGGAGGGATGTTGTAAAGGGAGAGAGGGAGGGAGGGATGTTGTAAAGAGAGAGGGAGGGGAGGATGTTGTAAAGAGAGAGGGAGGGAGGGATGTTGTAAGGAGAGAGGGAGGGATGTTGTAAGGAGAGAGGGAGGGATGTTGTAAGGAGAGAGGGAGGGGAGGATGTTGTAGAGAGAGAGAGGGATGTTGTAAAGGAGAGAGGGAGGGAGGGATGTTGTAAGAGAGAGAGGGAGGGAGGTTGTTGTAAACAGAGAGAGGGAGGGATGTTGTAAAGAGAGAGAGGGAGGGATGTTGTAAAGGAAGAGAGAGAGAGGGATGTTGTAAAGAGAGAGAGGGAGGGATGTTGTAAAGGAAAGAGAGAGAGAGGGATGTTGTAAAGGAGAGAGAGGGGGAGGGATGTTGTAAAGGAGAGAGAGAGAGGGATGTTGTAAAGGAGAGAGAGGGAGGGATGTTGTAAGGAGAGAGAGAGAGGGAGGGATGTAGAGAGAGAGAGGGAGGGTTGTTGTAAAGGAGAGAGAGAGAGAGAGGGATGTTGTAAAGGAGAGAGAGGGAGGGATGTTGTAACGGAGAGAGGGAGGGTTGTTGTAAAGGAGAGAGAGAGAGAGGGATGTTGTAAAGGAGAGAGAGAGGGAGGGATGTTGTAGAGAGAGAGAGAGGGATGTAAAGGAGAGAGAGAGAGGGATGTTGTAAAGGAGAGAGGGAGGAATGTTCTAAAGGAGAGAGAGAGAGGGATGTTGTAAAGGAGAGAGAGGGATGTTGTAAAGGAGAGAGAGAGAAGGATGTTGTAAAGGAGAGAGAGAGAGAGAGGGATGTTGTAAAGGAGAGAGAGAGAGGGATGTTGTAAAGGAGAGAGAGAGAGAGGGATGTTGTAAAGGAGAGAGAGAGAGAGGGATGTTGTAAAGGAGAGAGAGGGATGTTGTAAAGGAGAGAGAGAGAGAGAGAGAGAGGGGGATGTTGTAAAGAAGAGAGAGAGGGATGTTGTAAAGGAGAGAGAGAGGGATGTTGTAAAGGAGAGAGAGAGAGGGATGTTGTAAAGGAGAGAGAGAGAGAGAGGGATGTTGTAAAGGAGAGAGAGAGAGGGATGTTGTAAAGGAGAGAGAGAGAGAGGGATGTTGTAAAGGAGAGAGAGGGATGTTGTAAAGGAGAGAGAGAGAGAGAGAGAGAGTGATGTTGTAAAGGAGAGAGAGAGAGAGATGGATGTTGTAAAGAAGAGAGAGAGGGATGTTGTAAAGGAGAGAGAGGGATGTTGTAAAGGAGAGAGGGAGGAATGTTCTAAAGGAGAGAGAGAGAGAGAGAGGATGTTGTAAAGGAGAGAGAGAGAGAGGGATGTTGTAAAGAAGAGAGAGAGGGATGTTGTAAAGGAGAGAGAGAGAGGGATGTTGTAAAGGAGAGAGAGAGAGGGATGTTGTAAAGGAGAGAGAGAGGGATGTTGTAAAGGAGAGAGAGAGGGATGTTGTAAAGGAGAGAGAGAGAGGGATGTTGTAAAGGAGAGAGAGAGAGGGGGATGTTGTAAAGTAGAGAGAGAGAGGGGGATGTTGTAAAGGAGAGAGAGAGAGAGGGATGTTGTAAAGGAGGAGTCCCCCCTCATAGAATCATTAGTACAGCACAGGAGGCCATTCGGCCCATCGAGTCTGCGCCGGCTCTTTCGAAGAGCAATCCAGTCAGTCCCACTCCCGCTCTTTCCCCATATCCCTGCAGTTTTTTCTCCTTCCAGTATTTAGCCAGTTCCCTAAAGGAAAAGCGTTGTGTTTTGGAGCTTCATTGCCGTGAGCCTTTTTCCTGTGTGCCCAGGGATCGGGAGGTACATCGCTCAGGACTTTGCCCAGAGAAATGCTCGTGTGATCCTGGCCTGCCGTAGTTTGCAGCGAGGACAGAGAGCGGAGCGAGAGATACGGCGCAGGACGGGGAACAGTAACGTTCACCTGCGCATTCTGGACACCAGCTCCATGGAATCGGTGAGGAACTTCACGGAGCGGATTAAGAAGGAGGAGAAACGGCTGGATATCCTTGTAAATAACGCAGCCACTGCAGGTAATGTGCAACAGTGTAGAATAGGGTTTTAATAGGATTGCTTATAAAAATACTTTATTGAAATAGAAGTAAATAAGGAACATTTTCAATGCAAAATAGATGAATGTAAAGAACATCATAACCTGTATTCCTATAGGTCGCCTCAGCTGTAGGGAGATCATTATGTTAAGGAGAATAATTAGTTAATATCGTGTGACACGGCCACATCAAATCAACATTTTGTTGAGGCTGCCGCGAACCACGAATGGAGGCTGAATCCATATGTGGAAAACAAGAAACTTTTATTCACTGCATGGCACACAAAATGGCTGAGAAAGCTGCTCCCAGAATTCTCTGGAAAAACTCCCAGTATTCTCTGGAAAAACTCCCAGAATTCTCTGTGTAAAACCTGAGGCCCCGCCCCCTTCTGCCTTAAAGGTAAGGTGCCTGAAAGGGGAAGGTGCTGGAAATTTGTCCACAGACGGAAGAGTGGATTATGCCCATTTTAGGTGGTGATCCGCCACACAGCTCCCCCCAGAATCCATTTAGGAGGTGTGGACGAGACGGTGCGACGGTCTGATGGGCTGGCCAGAGCGGCTCTTGTAGGACGCCGGTGGATGTGGAACGGCCGGGCGTGGAGCAGCCGGGTGAACCGGCTTGAGGGCAGGTCGGCCGCGTGGAGGTGGACGAGCTACAGCGACCTTTCCCCGGGCTCCGAGTGTGCTGGCTTGAGTCGGTCCACCGACACTTTTTCGGTCCTGTCGCCCACTTGCAGGGTGAAAAATTTGTCCCCAGCCTGTAGCACCTTGTAGGGCCCATCGTACGGGGGTTGAAGGGGTCCGCGGTGGGCGTCGTGCCGGACGAAAACAAACCGTGCCTGGTGCAGGCTTAGTGGGACGTGTGAGGTGGATTCGCCATGTCGGGCAATGGGCACCGGGGCGAACTGCAGCGCCGGTGATGCGAAGTCGTGGCGTTGCTGGTCGGCTGACCAGGGTGTCGTGGCGATGGGCAGGAACTCGCCGGGTACGCGCAGCGGCTGACCGTACACGAGCTCTGCTGCCGATGCGTGGAGGTCTTCTTTAACCGCGGTGCGCAGGCCGAGGAGGACCCACGGAAGTCGGTCGGTCCAGGCGCCGTCTTGGAGGCTGGCTCGAAGAGATGCCTTAAAGGATCTGTGGAACCGCTCACACAGTCCGTTGGCTTGGGGGTGGTACGCTGTGGTGCGGTGGATGGTCACCCCAAGATTGCGTGCGACGGCGGTCCAGAGTTCAGAAGTAAATTGCGGACCTCTGTCCGACGTCATGTCGGAGGGGAAGCCGAACCGTGTGACCCAGGTGCTGACGAAGGCTCTGGCGATGTCGGCGGTGGTGGTAGAGGTCAGTGGAATTGCCTCAGGCCAGCGTGTGGTGCGGTCAACGATGGTCAGCAAGTGCGTGTGGCCTTGCGACGGCGGCAGGGGCCCGACGATGTCCACGTGGATGTGGTCGAATCTCCGCGAGGGGACGGTAAACTCCTCGAGGGGTGCTTTCGTGTGTTGCTGTACCTTGGCCTGTTGGCAGGATAGGCAGGAGTTGGCCCAAGTACGCACATCCTTGCGAAGGCCGCGCCAGACAAAGCGGTTGGCTACCAATTTGATGGATGCACGGGCGCCGGGGTGGGAGAGGTTGTGGAGAAGGCCGAATACCCGGCGGCGCCAGGATGCTGGGACGACGGGCCGAGGTTGACATAGGGATATGTCGCACTTGACCGTGACTGTGGTCGGGCCACAGGCGACGTCAGCCAGGCGTAGCCCTGGTAGGTTGGTGGGTGCGGAGAGCAGATCCGGGTTGGTGATCTGGTCTGCTGCGAGTTGAGCGTAGTCGACTGCTAGGTGTGCGGCGTGGATGGCGGGGCGGGAGAGGCAGTCGGCTACCACATTGTCTCGGCCGGAGACGTGTTGGATGTCCGTGGTGAACTCAGACACTGCCGCGAGCTGGCGCTGCTGCCTGGCGGACCAGGGGTCGGTTGTCTTTGCCATTGCGAATGTCAGGGGCTTGTGGTCGACAAACGCAGTGAAGGGGTGGCCCTCAAGCAAAAACTGGAAATGGCGGACCGCCAGGAACAGCGCGAGGAGCTCGCGGTCGAAGGTGCTGTACTTGACCTCCGGGGGGCGTAGTTGGCGGCTGAAGAAGGCAAGTGGTTGCCAGGCGCCGTCGACCCACTGCTCATACACGGCGCCGACCGCGTGGTCGGAGGCGTCCGTGGTGAGCGCTACCCTGGCATTAGGCCGTGGGTGCGCGAGCAGGGTGGCGTTGGCGAGCGCGGTCTTGGTGGAATCGAAGGCGGCGGACGCGTCTGCCGTCCATTCGACCGCCATCTTGCCGCTCCTGCCCCAGAGGGCTTCATACAGGGGCCTCATGAGGGACGCCGCTTTGGGGATGAAGCGGTTGTAAAAATTCACCATCCCGAGGAACTCCTGGAGGCCTTTGATGGTGGTGGGGCGGGGAAATTGTTGGACGGCCTGCACCTTGGTGGGCAGGGGAATGGCCCCAGCATGGTTGATGTGGTGGCCGAGGAAGTCGATCTTGTCCAGGCCGAACTGGCATTTGGCTGGGCTGAGGATGAGCCTGTGGTCGCTGAGGCGCCCGAACAGGATGCAAAGGTGTTTGAGGTGTTCCTGCTTGGAGGAACTGGCTACCAGGATGTCGTCCGGGTAGATGAACAGGAACTTCAGGTCCCGAAGGACCGAGTCCATGAGCCGTTGGAATGCCTGGGCCGCGTTTTTGAGGCCGAAGGGCATCCGCAGGAACTCGAACAGGCCGAAGGGGGTGATTACGGCCATCTTGGGGACATCCGCGGGGTGGACGAGGACTTGGTGGTAGCCGCGCACCAGGTCGACCTTGGAAAAGACTGAGCGGCCGGCCAGTCTAGCCGAGCAGTCCTGAATGTGCGGCACGGGGTACCGATCAGGGGTGGTGGCGTCATTGAGGCGGCGGTAATCCCCGCAGGGGCGCCAACCTCCGCCTGGTTTGGGGGCGATGTGGAGTGGGGAGGCCCAGGGACTGTTGGAGCGGTGGATGATGCCGAGCTGTTCCATGGTGGCAAACTCGGTCCGCGCGATCTCCAGTTTGGCTGGGTCCAGCCTGCGGGCGTGGGCGTACACTGGGGGGCCTGTGGTGGGGATGAAGTGTTCCACCCCGTGTTTGGCGGCCTCCGTGGAGAAGGTCGGATTGGTAAGGGCCGGGAATTCGGCCAGGAGTGCCGAGTAGTCATCCGTGGCCCGGGCGTGGCACTGTGACGCCATGTCGGCGGGGGGCCATGGCGCCCAGGATGGGGGATATGGTGTTCATGTCCATGAGGCGGTGACGAGGGATGTCTACCAGTAGGCCGTGGGCGCACAGGAAATCTGCGCCGATGAGGGGGGAGAGCACCTTGGCAGAGATGAACTCCCATCGGTAGCGGTGACCAGCGAGGTCGAGGGTGACTGTCCGGGTGCCATACGTCCGGGTTAGGGTTAGGGTTAGGGTTAGGGTTAGATAACCAATCCTCCACCCATGCCAGAATATTACCCCCAATCCAGTGATTTTTTATCTTGAGTAATAATCTTTTATGTGGCACCTTGTCGAATGCCATCTGGAAGTCTAAATACACTACATCCACTGGTTCCCCTTTATCCACCCTGTACGTTATGTCCTCAAAGAACTCGAGCAAATTTGTCAGACATGACTGCCCCTTCATAAAGCTATGCTGACTTTGTCCTATTAAATTATGTTTATCTAAATGTTCCGTTACTGTTTCCTTAATAATAGACTCCAAAATTTTACCCACCACAGATGTTAGGCTAACTGGTCTATAATTTCCAGCCTTCTGCCGACAACCCTTTTTAAATAAGGGTGTTACATTAGCAGTTTTCCAATTTGCCGGGATCTTTGCTGAGTTCAGGGAGTTTTGGAAAATTATTACCAAAGCATCCACAATTCCTGCTGCCACTTCCCTCAAGACCCTAGGATGTAAGCCATCAGGTCCAGGGGATTTATCTGCCTTGAGTCCCATTATTTTACTGAGTACCAATTCCTTAGTGATTTTAATCGTATTTAGCTCCTCCCCCACTAGAGCCCCCTGTTTGTCCAGTGTTGGGATATTCTTAGTGTCCTCTACCGTAAAGACTGAAACAAAATATTTGTTCAGCATTTTTGCCATCTCCATGTTTCCCACCATTAATTTCCCGGTCTCATCCTCTAAGGGACCTACGGTTGCCTTAACCACCCTTTTTCTTTTTATATAACTATAGAAACTCTTGCAATCTGTTTTTATATTTTTTGCTAATTTATTTTCATAGTCTATTTTCCCTTTCTTAATCAATACTTTAGTTACTTTTTGTTGTCTTTTGAAGACTTCCCAATCTTCTATCCTCCCACTAACTTTGGCTACCTTATATGTCCTTGCTTTTAGTTGGATACTTTCTTTAATTTCTTTACTTCGCCATGGATGGCTGTCATTTCTTTTACACCCTTTTTTCTCAGTGGAATATATTTATTTTGAAAGTTGTAAAATAACTCCTTGAATGTACACCACTGCTCATGTACCGTCTTACCCTTTAATCTATTTTCCCAGTCCGCTTTCATCAATTCTGCTCTCATGCCATCATAGTCTCCTTTATTCAAGCTCAGTATGCTTGTTTGAGAACCAACCTTCTCACCCTCTAATTGGATATGGAATTCAACCATGTTATGGTCACTCATTCCAAGGGGATCCTTAACTAGGACATTATTAATTAATCCAGACTCATTACACAGTACCAGGTCCAAGGTTGCTTGCCCCCTTGTAGGATCAGTTACATACTGCTCAAGAAATCCATCCCTAAGACACTCAATAAACTCTTCCGCAAGGCTGCCCTGCCCAATTTGATTTGTCCAGTTAATATGATAGTTAAAATCCCCCATAATTATAGCTGTTCCCTTATTACATGCCCCAACTATTTCCTGATTAATACTTCTTCCAACAGAGTTGCAACTATTAGGAGACCTATATACTACGCCCACCAGTGTTTTTTTCCCCTTATTATTCCTTATCTCTACCCAAACTGTTTCATTATCCTAATCTTTTGACCCAATATCATTTCTCTGTATTACAGTGATTCCTTCCTTTATTAACATAGCCACCCCCACCTCCCCTTCCCCTTCCTTCCTGCCTGTCCTTCCTGATTGTCCTGAGGTGTGCGTACTTGCCTTCCTCTGGTGGGTTCTGCAGCGTTGTCCAAACCTTGGAAACTGTGGCGCTGCTGAGTAATGTGACGAGATAGTCGTACTTCGTCCCATCTGTGGTGATATTTCGCAGCCGGAAGCGAGATTCAGCTTGGAGAAACCAGGCTTCGGGCTGGTTTTCCCAAAACTCCGGCAGTTTCACGGAAACTGCGTTCATGTCCGCCATTGCAGTGCTCGGAATACGTTCTGAGCGTCGGGGTCACCAATGTTGAGGCTGCCGCGAAACACGAATGGAGGCTGAATCCATATGTGGAAAACAAGAAACTTTTATTCACTGCATGGCACACAAAATGGCTGAGAAAGCTGCTCCCAGAATTCTCTGGAAAAACTCCCAGAATTCTCTGGGTAAAACCTGAGGCCCCGCCCCCTTCTGCCTTAAAGGTAAAGTGCCTTAAAGGGGAAGGTGCTGGAAATTTGTCCACAGACGGAAGAGTGGATTATGCCCGTTTTAGGTGGCGATCCGCCACAATTTAAACATTTTTAACAATCTATTCTCAGTACCAGAACAGGTTGGAAAACATTCTACTGATAATCTCTGCAATAATTTCTGGAATGCACTGCCTGACAGGGCGGTGGAAGCAGATTCAATAGTTGTAATCTATGTGGGTCCAACAAATGACGGGCAGAGACACGATGAGTGGCAGTCAAGGTGCTTGTTTACTCGGCCAGAGCGGACTGAGCATGCTCACACTAAACCACGTGACAAATCATGTGACAATATATCACACTGTTAATACCAGGATTGCAGAGCCTTCCTGATCTCCTTACAGAAGGTTTTGGCATTTTCCGAGTCTCTCATTATAACTATCTCCGTTCATCACAGATCCCACTCTGGCCCTGTTCCACGTCTGATCCTGGACTTTCAGTCCCACTCCCGCACTGTTCCCAGTATGATCCTGGACTCTCAGTCCCACTCCCGCCCTGTTCCCAGTCTGATCCAGGACTCGGTCCCACTCCCGCTCTGTTCCCAGTCTGATCCTGGACTCTCAGTTCCACTCCGCCCTGTTCCCAGTCTGATCCTGGACTCTCAGTCCCACTCCCGCTCTGTTCCCAGTCTGATCCTGGACTCTCATTCCCACTCCGTCCTGTTCCCAGTCTGATCCTGGATTCTCAGTCCCACTCCGCCCTGTTCCCAGTCTGATCCAGGACTCGGTCCCACTCCGCCCTGTTCCCAGTCTGATCCTGGACTCTCAGTCCCACTCCCGCCCTGTTCACAGTCTGATCCTGGACTCTCAGTCCCACTCCCGCCCTGTTCCCAGTCTGATCCTGGACTCTCAGTCCCACTCACACCCTGTTCCCAGTCTGATCCTGGACTCTCAGTCCCACTCCCGCCCTGTTCCCAGTCTGATCCTGGACTCTCAGTCCCACTCCCGTCCTGTTCCCAGTCTGATCCTGGACTCTCAGTCCCACTCCCGCCCTGTTCCCAGTCTGATCCTGGACTCTCAGTCCCACTCCCGTCCTGTTCCCAGTCTGATCCTGGACTCTCAGTCCCACTCCCGCCCTGTTCCCAATCTGATCCTGGACTCTCAGTCCCACTCCCGCCCTGTTCCCAGTCTGATCCTGGACTCTCAGTCCCACTCCGCCCTGTTCCCAGTCTGATCCTGGACTCTCAGTCCCACTCCCGTCCTGTTCCCAGTCTAATCCTGGACTCTCAGTCCCACTCCCATCCTGTTCCCAGTCTGATCCTGGACTCTCAGTCCCACTCCCGCCCTGTTCCCAGTCTGATCCTGGACTCGGTCCCACTCACACCCTGTTCCCAGTCTGATCCTGGACTCTCAGTCCCACTCCGCCCTGTTCCCAGTCTGATCCTGGACTCGGTCCCACTCACACCCTGTTCCCAGTCTGATCCTGGACTCTCAGTCCCACTCCCGCCCTGTTCCCAGTCTGATCCTGGACTCTCAGTCCCACTCCCGCCCTGTTCCCAGTCTGATCCTGGACTCTCAGTCCCACTCCCGCCCTGTTCCCAGTCTGATCCTGGACTCTCAGTCCCACTCCCGCCCTGTTCCCAGTCTGATCCTGGACTCTCAGTCCCACTCCCGCCCTGTTCCCAGTCTGATCCTGGACTCTCAGTCCCACTCCCGCCCTGTTCCCAGTCTGATCCTGGACTCTCAGTCCCACTCCCGCCCTGTTCCCAGTCTGATCCTGGACTCTCAGTCCCACTCCCGCCCTGTTCCCAGTCTGATCCTGGACTCTCAGTCCCACTCCCGCCCTGTTCCCAGTCTGATCCTGGACTCTCAGTCCCACTCCCGCCCTGTTCCCAGTCTGATCCTGGACTCTCAGTCCCACTCCCGCCCTGTTCCCAGTCTGATCCTGGACTCTCAGTCCCACTCCCGCCCTGTTCCCAGTCTGATCCTGGACTCTCAGTCCCACTCCCGTCCTGTTCCCAGTCTGATCCTGGACTCTCAGTCCCACTCCCGTCCTGTTCCCAGTCTGATCCTGGACTCTCAGTCCCACTCCCGCCCTGTTCCCAGTCTGATCCTGGACTCTCAGTCCCACTCCGCTCTGTTCCCAGTCTGATCCTGGACTCTCAGTCCCACTCCCGCCCTGTTCCCAGTCTGATCCTGGACTCGGTCCCACTCCACACCTGTTCCCAGTCTGATCCTGGACTCTCAGTCCCACTCCCGCCCTGTTCCCAGTCTGATCCTGGACTCTAGTCCCACTCCCGCCCTGTTCCCAGTCTGATCCTGGACTCTCAGTCCCACTCCCGCCCTGTTCCCAGTCTGATCCTGGACTCTCAGTCCCACTCCGCCCTGTTCCCAGTCTGATCCTGGACTCTCAGTCCCACTCCGCCCTGTTCCCAGTCTGATCCTGGACTCGGTCCCACTCCCGTCCTGTTCCCAGTCTGATCCTGGACTCTCAGTCCCACTCCCGCCCTGTTCCCAGTCTGATCCTGGACTCTCAGTCCCACTCCCGCCCTGTTCCCAGTCTGATCCTGGACTCTCAGTCCACTCCCGCCCTGTTCCCAGTCTGATCCTGGACTCTCAGTCCCACTCCCGTCCTGTTCCCAGTCTGATCCTGGACTCTCAGTCCCACTCCCGCCCTGTTCCCAGTCTGATCCTGGACTCTCAGTCCCACTCCGCTCTGTTCCCAGTCTGATCCTGGACTCTCAGTCCCACTCCCGCCCTGTTCCCAGTCTGATCCAGGACTCTCAGTCCCACTCCCGCCCTGTTCCCAGTCTGATCCTGGACTCTCAGTCCCACTCCCGCCCTGTTCCCAGTCTGATCCTGGACTCTCAGTCCCACTCCCGCCCTGTTCCCAGTCTGATCCTGGACTCTCAGTCCCACTCCCGCCCTGTTCCCAGTCTGATCCTGGACTCTCAGTCCCACTCCGCCCTGTTCCCAGTCTGATCCTGGACTCTCAGTCCCACTTCGCCCTGTTCCCAGTCTGATCCTGGACTCTCAGTCCCACTCCCGCCCTGTTCCCAGTCTGATCCTGGACTCTCAGTCCCACTCCCGCCCTGTTCCCAGTCTGATCCTGGACTCTCAGTCCCACTCCCGCTCTGTTCCCAGTCTGATCCTGGACTCTCAGTCCCACTCACACCTTGTTCCCAGTCTGATCCTGGACTCTCAGTCCCACTCCCGCCCTGTTCCCAGTCTGATCCTGGACTCTCAGTCCCACTCCCGCCCTGTTCCCAGTCTGATCCTGGACTCTCAGTCCCACTCCGCCCTGTTCCCAGTCTGATCCTGGACTCGGTCCCACTCCCGCCCTGTTCCCAGTCTGATCCTGGACTCTCAGTCCCACTCCCGCCCTGTTCCCAGTCTGATCCTGGACTCTCAGTCCCACTCCCGCCCTGTTCCCAGTCTGATCCTGGACTCTCAGTCCCACTCCCGCTCTGTTCCCAGTCTGATCCTGGACTCTCAGTCCCACTCCGCCCTGTTCCCAGTCTGATCCTGGACTCTCAGTCCCACTCCGCCCTGTTCCCAGTCTGATCCTGGACTCTCAGTCCCACTCCGCCCTGTTCCCAGTCTGATCCTGGACTCTCAGTCCCACTCCCGCCCTGTTCCCAGTCTGATCCTGGACTCTCAGTCCCACTCCCGCCCTGTTCCCAGTCTGATCCTGGACTCTCAGTCCCACTCATACCCTGTTCCCAGTCTGATCCTGGACTCTCAGTCCCACTCCCGCCCTGTTCCCAGTCTGATCCTGGACTCTCAGTCCCATTCCCGCCCTGTTCCCAGTCTGATCCAGGACTCGGTCCTACTCCCGCCCTGTTCCCAGTCTGATCCTGGACTCTCAGTCCCACTCCCGCCCTGTTCCCAGTCTGATCTGGAATCTCAGTCCCACTCCCGCCCTGTTCCCAGTCTGATCCTGGACTCTCAGTCCCACTCATACCCTGTTCCAGTCTGATCCTGGACTCTCAGTCCCAACTCCCCGCCCTGTTCCCAGTCTGATCCTGGACTCTCAGTCCCATTCCCCGCCCTGTTCCCAGTCTGATCAGGACTCGGTCCTACTCCCCGCCCTGTTCCCAGTCTGATCCTGGACTCTCAGTCCCACTCCGCCCTGTTCCCAGTCTGATCCAGGACTCTCAGTCCCACTCCCCGCCCTGTTCCCAGTCTGATCCTGGACTCTCAGTCCCACTCCCGCCCTGTTCCCAGTCTGATCCTGGACTCTCAGTCCCATTCCCGCCCCTGTTCCCAGTCTGATCCAGGACTCGGTCCTACTCCCGCCCTGTTCCCAGTCTGATCCTGGACTCTCAGTCCCACTCCGCCCTGTTCCCAGTCTGATCCTGGACTCTCAGTCCCACTCCGCCCTGTTCCCAGTCTGATCCCAGCGAAAATGTGAAGTTATCCACTTTGGTAGGAAGAATAAGAAAGCAAAATATTATTTAAATGGAGAGAGACTACAGAATGCTGCGGTACAGAGGGATCTGGGTGTCCTCGTACATGAAATACACAAAGTTAGCATGCAGGTACAGCAAGTAATTAGGAAGGCAAATGGAATGTTGGCCTTTATTGCAAGGGGGATGGAGTATAAAAGTAGGGAAGTCTTGCTACAACTGTACAGGGCGTTGGTTAGACCACACCTGGAGTACTGCGTACAGTTTTGGACTCCTTATTTAAGGAGGGATATACTTGGAGGCAGTTCAGAGAAGGTTCACGAGGTTGATTCCGGAGATGAAAGGGTTGTCTTATGAGGAAAGGTTGAGCAGGTTGGGCCTGTACTCATTGGAATTTAGAAGAATGAGAGGTGATCTTATTGAAACATATAAGAATCTGAGGGGCCTCGACAAGGTAGATGCTGAGAGGATGTTTCCCCTCGAGGAGGAATCTAGAACTAGGGGGCATAGTTTCAGAATAAGGGATCGCCCATTTAAAATGGAAATGAAGAGGAATTTCTTCTCTCAGTGGGTCGTGAATCTTTGGAATTCTCTTCCCCAGAGAGCTGTGGAGGCGGAGTCATTGAATATATTCAAGGCTATAGGGGGTGGTAGTGGGGTCAGCCTTCAACTCTGACTCTGAGTGGTTCGAATCGCTCCCACGCCCCTGGTTCCTAGACTTTGGACTTATTCAGGGGTTGTGAATAAAGATGCAGTTGACAACAGGTTCTAATGAAAGAATTTTGACTTTATTAAAAGAAAACGGTAACAAACTTTAAACACACTTAATACTTAAACACAGGTTGGGGAACACACGGTACAGCCGAGGGAGAAGGACAATATACAAAAAAAACCTTATCCCTCCCAAAAATCCCACTATCTAGCTAGGTTTTGGTTTCAGGAGATCAGGGATAATGCTCACCAAACGAATCCTTGACAGTTGAGAGTTAGGGTTTAGAGTCTTTTGAGTAAAAAGTTTCATAAGGCCCTTGTTGCCGCGAGGTGTCCGATGGTCACTGAGGCAGTCGCTCTGGTTTCTTCTTGTGTGTTGGTCTGTTTGTGAAGTTGTTGGCCTTCTTTCCTCCTCCTCCTCGTGGCTTGTGGTGTCTTTGCTGGAGCAGAGCTGAGAGAGAGCTGTGCGAGTGTTGAGAGCATTGTCAGAGAGTCCAGAGAGAGAGAGTCTTGGGGGTGTAGGCCCCCAATTATACTTGTTCAGCCCCTTTGTCCTTTTCGCGCCCAAAACCCCTTACTAAATCGGTTTCCTTTAGATTTCAAATGAGCCCCGTTTATTCCATTGTCTTAGTTTTGGTGGGCTTGTTAGTTTCGATGGCTTTAACTTGGTGTTAAACATGTCCTGATAGCTTCCGATTTCGGCAAGGCCTTTATCTGCGCGCCAAATCTTGTCCCTATTGTCCTAGGTTTTTGGCGGGCTTTTAAATCTGTCCTGTGGATACCTGGTTGATTGGTTTTTGGTGAAGTAAATCGGGGTACTAAATGTTTTATTGATTTCAGGCTTCTGGTATCCTGTTTGGGCCTGGGAATTTCAAAAGAGGTCTTGGATTATACATATTTCGATGTGTGTGTGTGGCTTTTGGGTTTGTCTCTTCCTCCTTGGTGGGAAGGCAGTGTAAACAAATTCCCCATACAGCTTGATTGGGCCCCAATACCCAAACCTGGCCACTGCCTGGCCACGCCCCTCCGCAGCCTGTCTGTGTCTGTGAAAGGTGTCTTTCCCAACAGTAAGATTCAAAAAGTCATTTTCCTCAGGGCTTTTCTTCCCTGATCTTTAAAAATGTCCAAAACTGAGGTTTTTACCTCAAATCACTTCACTTAGGGTTCTGTTCGAGTTTCTGGGGGATTTTGCAAAGCCTACAAGGCGGAGATAAATAGATTTTTGAAAAACAGGGGTGTCAAGGGTTATGGGGAATGGGCAGAAAAGTGGAGTTGAGGCCAAAATCGGATCAGCCATGATCTTATTGAATGACGGAGCAGGCTCGAGGGGCCGAATGGCCGACTCCTGCTCCTATTTCTTATGCTCTTATGAATCGAAGGGACTTTGTGCTGGGTAATTGCTCTGGTTCTGGATTAACGCAGCCGAGTGTCTTCTCTCTCAGGTTTGAAGCCGGCAATCACCTCTGAGGGTTTGGAACTGACCTTTGCCACCAACCACCTGGGCCCATTCCTCCTGACAAGCCTGCTGCTGGGTGAGTGATTCTCTCCGCATTGATGATAATACAGGTCAATAAGGCCATAAAAAGCAAACCAAGCATTGGGTTCATTTCTAGAGGGATAGAAATGGAAAGCAGAGAAGTTATGCTGAACTTGTATAGAACCTTGGTTAGGTCACACTTGGAGCACTGTGCACAGTTCTGGTCACCGTATTATAAAGAATATAGAGGCACTGGAGAAGGTGCAAAAAAGATTGACAAGAATTAGACCAGAACTGAGAGATTATAGCTATCAGGAAAGATTGAACAGGCTGGGGCTCTTTTCTCGAGATTATGAACGGGTTTGATAGGGTAGATATAGAGAAGATGTTTCCACTTGCGGGAGAGACCAGAACTAGGGCCCATCAATATATTTTTTTATTCGTTTATGGGATGTGGACGTCACTGGCAAGGCCAGCATTTATTGCCCATCCCTAATTGCCCTTGAGAAGGTGGTGGTGAGCCGCCTTCTTGAACCACTGCAGTCCGTGTGGTGAAGGTACTCCCACAGTGCTGTTAGGGAGGGAATTCCAGGATTTTGACCCAGCGACGATGAAGGATCGGCGATGTACTTCTCAGTCAGGATGGTGTGTGACTTGTAGAGGAACTTGGAGGTGGTGGTGTTCCCATGCGCCTGCTGCCCTTGTCCTTCTAGGTGGAAGAGGTCACGGGTTTGGGAGGTGCTGCCGAAGGAGCCTTAGCGAGTTGCTGCAGTGCATCTTGTAGATGGTACACACTGCAGCCATGGTACGCCGGTGGTGGAGGGAGTGAATGTTTAAGGCGGTGGATGGGGTGCCAATCAAGCAGGCTGCTTTGTCCTGGATGGTGTCGCGCTTCTTGAGTGTTGTTGGAGCTGCACTCATCCAGGCAAGTGGAGAGTATTCCATCACACTCCTTACTTGTGCCTTGTAGATGGTGGAAAGGCTTTGGGGAGTCAGGAGGTGAGACACTCGCTGCAGAATACCCAGCCTCTGACCTGCTCTTGTTGCCACAGTATTTATGTGGCTGGTCCAGTTAAGTTTCTGGTCAATGGTAACCCCCAGGATGTTGATGGTGGGGGATTCGGCGATGGAAATGACATTGAGGGCTGGATTTTGTCAATGGGGACGTGATGGAGGCGGGACTCCCACTTTTTGGGTTGTAGTCCCACCTCCATTGATTTGTGGCCAACCCACACTACTAATGTCTCTTAATGTCTCTTTATCTCCCCTTTTGTTCCTTTATCCCCTCCCCCTTTTCCCAGCTTTATCCTGGCCTTAAATCTATTTGATTTCCGGCTCTTTCCAGTTCTGACGAAAGGTCATTGACCTGAAACGTTAACTCTCTTTCTCTCTCCACGGATGTTGTCTGGCCTGCTGAGTTTTTCCAGCGTTTTCTGTTGTTATTTGCACACTACTTTCCCTTGATTGACCTTGTTAAGCCCGCCCAGCGGGCTCAGCAGGCCAATTAAGGGACACCTGGATACTGGTGATGTCAGCGATTGACATTTCATCTGTCAAACACTGACAATCTGTCTTCTAACTTGAGTCTGAGCTCAGAGCGGCGGCGGGACTCAAAAGAGGCGGCAGAGACCAGGTAGGCCTCAGAGCGGCGGCGGACCTGCGGGGAACGAGGCGGTGGCGGGGAGACTCAGGTGGGCCTCAGAGCGGCGGCAGACCTGCGGGGAACGAGGCGGCGGCGGCGAGACTCAGGTAGGCCTCAGAGCGGCGGCGGACCTGCGGGGAACGAGGCGGCGGTGGCGAGACTCAGGTAGGCCTCACCAATCTCCGAGCTCAGAGGGAGGGAGAGAAGTAAAAAGTAATCAAAGTGTGACGTCACCAGAAAGCAGGTAAGTGATTGGTTGGTGAGTATTTCTCTCTTTTTAAACTTAAACTCTGTGGTTTATAGTTTCTAAGCTCTCTGTGGTTTAGCGGGGACTGTTGGTAAACCAGGGCCCTTAAGTATATCATTTAACTGTAGTGTAATTGGTGGGATTGATTTGATTTAATTTAATTTGAATTAATTAAAGGGTAAGTCGTGGCAGGAGAGCTCGGCCCCGTGGTATGCTCCTCCTGCGCTATGTGGGAACTCAGGGACACTTCCTGTGCCCCTGACAACCATGTGTGCAGGAAGTGTATCTAGCTACAGCTACTGGCAGACCGCACTGCGGCGCTGGAGCTGCGATTGGATACATACTGGAGCATTCACGATGCTGAGGACGTCGTGAATATCATGTTTGAGCCGTTGGTCACACCGCAGGCAAAGGATGCACAGGCAGAAAGGGAATGGGTGACCAACAGACAGAGTAGTAGGCGCAGGCAGGTAGTGCAGGAGTCCCCTGTGGACATCCCCCTCTCAAACAGATATACCACTTTGAATACTGTTGGGGGGGATGGCTTATCAGAGGAAGGCAGCAGCAGCCAACTTCCTGGCACCAGGGGTGGCTCTGCTGCACAGGACGGGAGGAAAAAGAGGGGTAGAGCTATAGTGATAGGGGATTCTATTGTAAGGGGAATAGATAGGCGTTTCTGCGGCCGCAAACGAGACTCCAGGCTGGTGTGTTGCCTCCCTGGTGCAAGGGTCAAGGATGTCTCAGAGCGGCTGCAGAACATTTTGGAAGGGGAGGGTGAACAGCCAGTTGTCATGGTGCATATAGGTAAAAAAGGGGATGAGGTCCTAAAAGCTGAATATAGGGAGTTAGGAGGCAAATTAAAAAATAGGACCTCAAAGGTAGTAATCTCCGGATTGCTACCAGTGCCACGTGCTAGTCAGAGTAGAAATAGAAGGATATTTCAGATGAATACGTGGCTAGAGGAATGGTGCAAGGGGGAGGGATTCAAATTCCTGGGATATTGGAACCGGTTCTAGGGGAGGTGGGACCAGTACAAACTGGACGGTCTGCACCTGGGGGGAGTGTTTGCTAGTGCTCTGGGGGAGGGTTTAAACTAAAGTGGCAGGGGGTTGGGAACCTGAGCAGGGAGACAGAGGAAAGGGAAACAAGGATAAAAGCAAAAGATAGGAAGAAGAAAAACAAAAGTGGCAGTCAGAGAAATCAACGGTTTAAATCAAACATGGCCACAGTAAATAATGGCCCAAAAATTAGTGCCTCTACGCGAGAGTACGCACTGTGTACTCTCGCGTATTCTGTCTCCAATTGCCGGTTTTCTGCATGCACTGCGCATGCGCTGAAAACCGGCACTTGGTGATTTCAAAAGGGGGCGGTTCCTAAGTGAACCGCGTGCGCGCTACAGGCTGCGCGCACGCAGTGCACTTAGTGCTTTGAACGCGCAGGTAAGCATGGAAGATTTTGCACATAAAGAAAGGAGGCGTAAGACCCTCTTTTAACAAGGTAAGTAGTTAATTAAGTATTATTTTGAATTTTTTTCAAAAGGTATATCTTTTTCGAGACTTTAAAGAAAGGTAAGTTTATTTTTATAAATTTTTAAAAGATTTTAAATTTTTTCAAAAATTTAATTTTTTGTTTAAAGTGGTTAATTTATTTAACTATACTTATTTTATTAATGTGATGGTTTTTTTTAAATTTAATTGAGGTTTAGCTGTTCTTTTGGGGGGGTATAGATTCATAGCTTTCACAGCACTTATGTGAAAACTATGAATGAAAGATGGTGTGCTGCCATTGGCTCTAACGGAATCACGTGATCCCACAGCTCGCACGAATTAACTGCGCCTGTGGGATACGCAAGCACTGCCCAGCTGCTGTCTAGAAAATCAAGTTCGTGCGAGCTGGGAATGAAAAAGCCGGCGCGCAGTGAGATATCGCGGGGAAGCCTTACCCCCGCACGAAAGCTCCCTCACTAATTTTTGGGCCAATAATTCTAATAGGTCTAAGAGCATTAAAAAAACAAGCCTGAAGGCTTTGTGTCTTAATGCGAGGAGCATTCATAATAAGGTGGATGAAGTAGCTGCGCAAATAGAGGTAAACGAATATGATTTGATTGGGATTACGGAAACATGGCTCCAGGGTGGCCAAGGCTGGGAATTCAACATCCAGGGTTATTCAATATTCAGTAAAGATAGGCAAAAAGGAAAGGGAGGTGGCATAGCATTGCTGGTTAAAGAGGGGATTAACACAATTGTAAGGAAGGATATTAGCTCTGATGCTGCAGAATCTGTATGGGTAGAACTGAGAAATACCAAGGGGCAGAAAATGTTAGTGGGAGTGGTATATAGACCGCCAAACAGTAATGCGGAGGTTGGGGATGGCATTAAAAGGGGAATTAGAGAAGCGTGCAATAATGGCACAGCAGTCATCATGGGTGACTTTGATCTACATATAGATTGGGCTAACCAAATTAGTAACAATACTGTGGAGGAGGAATTCCTGGAGTGTTTACGGGATGGTTTCCTGGACCAATATGTCGAGGAACCAACCAGAGAGCAGGCCATCTTAGACTGGGTATTATGTAATGAGAAATGATTAATTAGCAATCTTGTTGTGCGAGGCCCCTTGGGTCGGAGCGATCATAATATGATAGAATTCTTCATTAAGATGGAGAGTGAAGTAGTTGACTCAGAGACTAGGGTCCTGAATTTAAATAAAGGAAACTACGATGGTATGAGGCGCGAGTTGGGTAGGATTGATTGGGGAATGTCACTCAAAGGGTTGACGGTGGATAGGCAATGGCAAACATTCAAAGACCGCATGGATGAACTACAGAATTTGTTCATCCCAGTTTGGCATAAGAATAAAACAAAAAAGGTGACTCAACCGTGGCTAACAAGGGAAATTAGGGATAGTATAAGATCCAAGGAGAGGACATATAAATTGGCCAGAAAAAGCAGTAAACCTGAGGATTGGGAGCAGTTTAGGATTCAACAAAGGAGGACAAAGGGATTAATTAAGAAGGGGAAAATAGAATACGAGAGGAAGCTTTCAGGGAACATAAAAACTGACTGTAAAAGCTTTTATAGATACGTGAAAAGAAAAAGATTGGTGAAGTCAAGCGTAGGTCCCTTGCAGTCAGAATCAGGGGAACTTATACTGGGGAACAAAGAAATGGCAGACCAATTAAATACATAATTTGGTTCTGTCTTCACAAAAGAGGACACAAATAACCTCCCAGAGATGTCGGGGAACATAGGGTCTGATGAAAGGGAGGAACTGAAAGAAATCAGTATTTGTAGGGAAATGGTGTTAGGGAAATTGGCGGGATTGAAGGCCGATAAATCCCTAGGGCCTGATAATCTACATCCTAGGGTACTTAAGGAAGTGGCCCTAGAAATAGTAGATGCATTGCTGATCATCTTCCAACATTTGATGGAATCTGGAACAATACCCATGGATTAGAGGGTAGCTAATGTTACCCCACTATTCAAAAAAGGTGGTAGAGAGAAAATGGGGAATTGCAGACCGGTAAGCCTGACATCGGTAGTGGGGAAAATGCTAGAGTCCATTATAAAAGATGTAATAGCAGAGCACTTGGAAAACAGTGACAGGATCGGACAAAGTCAACATGGATTTACAAAAGGTAAATCGTGCTTGACTAATCTACTGGAATTTTTTGAGGATGTAACTGGTAAAATAGATAAGGGAGAACCAGTGGATGTGGTGTATTCGGACTTTCAAAAGGCTTTCGATAAGGTCCCGCATAAGAGATTAGCGTGTAAAGTTAAGGCACATGGGATTGGGGGCAAGGTACTGACTTGGATAGAGAGCTGGTTGGCAGACAGAAAGCAAAGAGTTGGAATAAACGGGTCTTTTTCCGAGTGGCAGGCAGTGACTAGTGGGGTACCGCAGGGATCGGTCCTTGGACCCCAGCTATTCACAATATATATTAATGATCTAGACAAGGGAACTAGATGTAATATCTCCAAGTTTGCAGACGACACAAAGCTGGGTGGGCGTGTGTGCTGTGAGGAGGATGCCGAGAAACTCCAGAATGATTTGGACAGGTTGGATGATTGGGCAGAAGCATGGCAGATGCATGAAAATGTGGATAAATGCCAGGTTATCCACTTTGGTGTCAAAAACAGGAAGGCAGATTATTATCTGAATGGCAATAGATTGGGAGAAGGGGAAGTGCAACAAGGCCTGGGTGTCCTTGTGCACCAGTCGCTGAAGGTAAGCATGCAGGTGCAGCAGGCGGTTAAGAAGGCAAATGGTATGTTGGCCTTCGTAGCGAGAGGGTTTGAGTACAGGAACAAGGATGTCTTGCTGCAGTTGTACAGGGCCTTGGTGAGACCACATCTTGAGTATTGTGTGCAGTTTTGGTCGCCTTATCTGAGGAAGGATGTTCTTGCCATGGAAGGAGTTCAGCGAAGATTCACCAGGCTGATACCTGGGATGGCAGGAATGACGTATGAGGAGAGATTGGTTCGATTGGGCTTATACTCGCTGGAGTTTAGAAGAATGAGAGGGGATCTCATTAAAACTTATAAAATTCTGAAAGGACTGGACAGACTAGATGCAGGAAGGATGTTCCCGATGGTCGGGGATTCCAGAACCAGGGGTCACAGTCTAAGGATAAGGGGTAAGCCATTTAGGACAGAAATGAGGAGGAATTTCTTCACCCAGAGAGTGGTGAACCTGTGGAATTCTCTACCACAGAAGGCAGTGGAGGCCAATTCATTAAATATATTCAAGAAGGAGTTGGATATATTTCTTAAGGCTAAAGGGATCAAGGGATATGGGGAGAAAGCAGGGACAGGGTTCTGAATTTGGATGATCAGCCATGATCGCATTGAATGGCGGAGCAGGTTAGAGCGGCCGAATGACCTACTCCTGCTCATATCTTCTATGTTTCTATGTTTCCTTCTACTCAGACTCAGTTCGAGAGCCTCCCAGAAAGCAGAGGCTGCAGCTTTTGACAGCTCAGTGGCCATTCTGCTTTCTGTGCCGGTGAGCTGAGGGACTCCCGAGAACTGAAGGGAGGAAGCCTGGAGGAGAAAGTAAAGGTAAGTAAAACTTATTAAAACACTTTACACACACCAAACACACTTACCTCTGCACTCATGCACCCATCACTCACCTGTACACCGGACATCTCGACCCCTCCAAGCCCTGCAGACCGACGGTCCGCCTCGCTAACTTGGCGTGGTTTGGAGCCGTCGGGCAGCCCACACTTCAGGGCTAAAAATAGGGATTAGCCAAAAAACTGCCTGTTAACTACCAGTTAACAGACAGTTAATTGACACTAATCCCCTTCCTGCCTCGGGGAGGCGGCTGCCAGCACAGGTCGGGTACCCGCCTCCTGGGACATTGGCATGGAGGCGGGTTGGGGGTGGGATGGGTACGTGCCCCCCGAATCTGCAATTTTCCCACCACTCCCGCCTCCAAACCCGCCTCCACGGGGCTTGGAAATTCGAGCCCTGAATGTCAAGGGGCGGTGGTTAGATTCTCGCTTGTTGGAGATAATCATTGCCTGGCACTTGTGTGGCGCGAATATTACCTGCTACTTATCAGCCCAAACCTGAACGTCATCCAGGTCTTGTTGCATGTGGGCATGGACTGCTTCATTTTCTGAGGAGTTGTGAATGGCGTTGAACACTGTGCAGTCATCAGCGAACATCTCCATTTCTCACCTTATATTGGAGGAAAGGTCATTGATGAAGCAGCTGAAGATGGTTGGGCCTAGGACACTGCCCTGTGTAACTCCTACAGCGATGTCCTGGGGCTGTGATGATTGATCTCCAACCACCACAACCATCTTCCTTTGTGCTAGGTACGACTCCAGCCAGTGGAGCCTTTTCCCCCTGATTCCCATTGACTTCAGTCACTAATAAATCCAATAAGGAATTCAGAACAAACTTCTTTGCCCAGAGACCTATCACAGGGAGTGGTTGAGTCAAATAGCATAGATGCATTTAAGGGGAAGCTCGATAAACACATGAGGGAGAAAGGAATAGAAGGATATGCTGATAGGGTGTGTAAGGTTTCCAAAATTTACAGGACCCCAAAACCTAAGGAAAAACGACTTTGGAACTACCTCAGAGTGATAAAAATGCATTTGGGCCTAACCTAAGGAATTTAAGATCAAAACCCAAGTTTTGGCATTTTAAAACATGTCTGTGCCTGTAAAGGGACAAGGAGGAGGGTTCGACCTCTGTAAAAGCAGTTTTGGTTATTGCAGTTAATTACACTGTCTGGGGAACCAGGATGACCTCACTCAAGCCCCAGCAGACATTAACATTTGAACAATAGACCCTGGGAGAAGACAGTCCCACCCAAAATAACAGGCCCCATCAAACCGATTACAGGGCCCATCAGAAACATGCATAATAAAAACCACTCAGACCCATTCTATAGAAAGACCGAGTCCAGCCTAGAAAACCAAACATGAAACCAATCACCAGTGATCAACCACGGAAATCGTCAGGATGCAAGTCATCCCAAAAACCATTTCACACTTACAGAGCAGTTACTGGTAACGAGCCCGCCAAAACCTTACAAAGAGTAACACAAGATTTGGCGCGCAGATAAGGCCATGTTCAATGGGTGAGATTGAAGGCCTGTTCAAAACCAGTTAACACGCGAGTAAAGTCGTTACTGTTAACGAGCCCGCCAAAACCAGACAATAAACTGAGCAGATGTGGCGGGCAGATAAGGCCACTTCAATTTGGTATAATTGAAGGCCTGTTAAGCGGTTCGACAGTCGAGACAAGCGGGTCATCAGCATCACACACAGTCGAGTGTGGAGACAAGGAGCAACATCACAGACCTAAGTCGAGCTGGAAGCGAGTCGGCATCGCTCACCACTCGGACACACCTGAGTACAGCTCGTGAAGATACCACCTCGACGGACCTCCAACAACGGTCCCAACACAGTCACCCGGAGCAACAAGCCGAAAATCCACCGACGGCTCCACGAGGTCGACCGACACACTAGACAAGGCCTAAAACTATCGCGGAAACCAAAGGCCTCACGAAACCAACAACCGCACATTACCCCCAACTGACCGGGTAATAGCAGGCCACCGCGACCAACAAAGACCATCTCAAGGGAAGAAAACCCGAAGAACAGCAAAGTTTCCACACTACAAACTACTCCTGACTTACCCCTGGGTAAGATTTTCCCCAAAGACTCTAAACCCTACTGCTAACCAAAAGAAATTGGGCACTCACCAGATAGATCCAAACCGATATCCTACCGCATCAGCGGACTCGCGAAGACTGACCAGATACGCAGGTGAAGTCCTCTACCGCGTACGGGGTACGGCAGACACTAACCGCCATAAACAGCGAACCCCAAAACAGCGATTTAGCCCAACTGTCAAAGGATTGGTGAGCATTATCCCTGGTCCTTCAAAGCCTAACTTAGCTAGTAAAGTGGGGTTGGGAGGGGTGAAGTATTGTTCTACTGTCATTTCCCTCGCTTGTTCCCCACCTTTAGAGAGTTAAGAGTGTTATTATTGTGTTTTACCTTTTTAATAAAGATCGAAGTTCTTTCATCAAACTCAGTTATCTGCTGCACCTTTTATCACAACCCCCAAATAAGTCCAAGGTCTGGAACCAAGGGAGTGGGAGCGATTCGAACCGCTCAGAAGTCAGAGGTGAAGCTGACACAAACCACCACCCCCTACAGGTGAGATGAAGAGGGGTGGGAGGAGGCTGGTGTGGAGCATAAACACTGGCATAGAATGGGCTGAATGGCCTGTTTCTGTGCTGTACATTCTATGCAACGTTCTTGTTAAGCTGTGCGGCCTCGGGGCTGTCTGGAGTTCCCGCGCAGGCCGATCAACAGCTTTTCAATGGGAGATTTCACACATGCTCGAAATATTGAATGGGCCGCACAGTCCGTTAAAGGGACCGCGCACCCAAAAATAAATCAGGGGGAACATTGATTCTATGTTATTCTATGTCGTTTTGTCACAATCTCGTTTCCAATTTTTAGATTTGGTGAAGTGCTCGCAGAATGCACGGATTGTGAATGTCTCTTCGATGGTTCACAGAAAGGGGGAGGTAGACTTCAGGCAGATGAGAGGCGACAACCTGCCAAACTCCCTGGGAAAGTTGATGTACCAGAACACCAAACTAATGAACGTCCTGTTCACACTGGAGCTGTCCAATCAACTCCGTCACACAGGTAGGAACAGCCGGGGCTGGAGGGGGGGATGGGGTCTGTCGCTAAGAGTCAGTGTTCACCCGGACATTCAATACTGTGCGTTTATGAGGGCCGCAATCATTTGCATTAAGTACTGTTGTAGCAGACCTCACAAGACCTGGGTACGATACTCTAGTGGTTAAGAGCATAAGAAATAGGAGCAGGAGTCGGCCATTCGGCCCTTCGAGCCTGCTCCGCCATTCAATATGATCATGGCTGATCTTCGAGCTCAACTCCACTTTCCCGCCCGATCCCCATCTCCCTTGATTCCTTTTGTGTCTAGAAATCTATCTATCTCCTTCTTAAATATATTCAGTGACTTGACCTCCACAGCCTTCTGTGGTAGAGAATTCCACAGGTTCACCACCCTCTGAGTGAAGAAATTTCTCCTCATCTCAGTCCTAAATGTCCTACCCCGTATCCTGAGACTGTGACCCCTCGTTCTAGACCCCCCAGTCAGGGAAAACATCCTCCCTGCATCCAGTCTGTCTAGCCCTGTCAGAATTTTATACGTTTGCACGAGATCCCCTCTCATTCTTCTAAACTCTAGTGAATACAGGCCTAGTCGGCCCAATCTCTCCTCATACGACAGTCCTGCCATCCCAGGAATCAGTCTGGTGAACCTTCGCTGCACTCCCTCTATGGCATGTATATCCTTTCTTAGGTAAGGAGACCAAAACTGCACACAGTACTCCAGGTGTGGTCTCACCAAGGCCCTGTATAAGTGTAGTAAGACATCCTTGCTCCTGTACTCAAATCCCCTTGCAATGAAGGCCAACATACCATTTGCCTTCCTAACTGCTTGCTGCACCTGCATGTTTGCTTTCAGTGACTGGTGTACAAGGACACCCAGGTCCCTTTATACATCAATATTTCCCAATCTAACACCATTTAAATAATACTCTGCCTTTCTGTTTTTCCTACCAAAGTGGATAACTTCACATTTATCCACGTTATACTGCATCTGCCATGTATTTGCCCACTCACTCAACTTGTCTAAATCGCCTTGAAGCCTCTTTGCATCCTCCTCACAACTCACAATCCCACCTAGTTTCGTGTCATCAGCAAACTTGGAAATATTACATTTGCTTCCCTCATCCAAATCATTGATATATATTGTGAATAGCTGGGGCCCAAGCACTGATCCCTGCGGTACCCCACTAGTCACCGCCTGCCACCCCGAAAAAGACCCATTTATTCCTACTCTCTGTTTCCTGTCTGTTAACCAATTTTCAATCCATGCCTGTATATATTACCCCCAATCCCATGTGCTTTAATTTTGCACACTAACCTCTTATGTGGGACTTTATCAAAGGCCTTCTGAAAATCCAAATATACTCAATATGAATATACTCAACGACTGAGCATCTACAGCCCTCTGGGGTAGAGAATTCCAAAGATTCACCACTCTCTGACTGAACAAATTTCTCCTCATCTGAATCCTAAATGTCCGACCCCTTATTCTGAGACCATGCCCCCTCATTCTAAGGGTGTAAGGGGTTTTTGTCTCGGGCTTATTTGTAGCTCAGCCAGTTATGTTTTCCTGGACTGTGCTGCCCGCTGTGCGGTTGCGAATCGCTATCCCCTTCCTAGTTCTGAGCCCAGGACTTATCGAGCGGCGATAATGACAAACGAACAGACCCGTGGATTGGTGCGAGGAAAACCAATGTTTATTTAACAGAGATGAAACATAACATGTCAATCTTAACTTCGGTATAAACGAGGGAAATGACAGGAGAACAATACCTCACCCCTCCCAACCCCACTTTACTAGCTAAGTTAGACTCTTGAGGACCAGGGATAATGCTCACCAAACGAATCCTTTGACAGTTGAGATATGGTTTCAAGTCCTTTTAAGTGAAAGTTTCATAAGGCCCTTGTGCCTCGAGGTGTTTGATGGTCACTGGAACCGTTGCTCTGGTTTCTTGCGTGTCGGTCTGTTTCTGGAGCTGCTGGCCTTCTTTGTTGAACGGTCTTGTTTCTCTTGAACTGTGTACTGGAGAACTCCTGTGATTCAGCTGTCCTGCTTGTGGCCTCTCTGTCTGGCTTGGACAGCTTGTTTTAAACTGCTAGGCTGCAAAACTGCTCGTCCCTGTGGAACTCCTCTCTGTAGAACTCCCGCTTCTTCCAGCACAGGTCTCTGTAGCACTCCGGCTTGTAGAACTCGTCTCTGTAGAACTCCGGCTTGTTCCAGCACGGGTTTCAAGTTATACTCTTCGATTGTTCCTTATTTGCCCGCCAAATCTTCCCAGTGCTTTGTTTAACTCTGGTGGGCTCGTTAAGGTAGTTAACCTTAATGGCAGGAGATGGCCTTTAACGATATTAAATATTTGTTAAGTGGAGGATGATTGCTGGTCTGATGGTTGTTCATTTGTGTTGAGTACGTCTTTGTATAAATGCTAAACAGTTTGATGGGGCTGGAGACGGGTCGACCACCTGTCTGTAGAGGCCAGCCCCGCCTCCCTTGGCAGCCCCTGAGGTCTGTTTAAAAAATGTTTTAAAATGTCCCTGGTCCAATACACTCAATTGGTTTTAAAATGCCCAAAGCTCCTTTTTCTTAGGGTCTCTCTCTTTTCCTCCGAGTCTTTTGGGGGTCTGGGAATTTCGCAACTCTCTTACAGACCTGGGCATGTCACCTGGCCTGCTGTTTTTGCAGGGCCCTGGTTTCTGTTCAATGTTGCAGGCTTCTGCCATGAGGTCTAGAAGCCACTTTGTCCAGGGTACCCCTCATTAATAACTCTGGGGAATGTGGGAATTTTGAGAACCCTACAAGGGCTAGAAATTCGCCTCCTTTGCGCCTCCCATTAGCGCCTCTGGGGGACGATATCGGGGCACTACCGGCTTTGCGACCGGGCGCGGCTAGAGTACCGACGCCCGCGAAATTCCCGTTGAGGTTTGCAGCGGCGGTAACCCCTAGCGCCACGATCTCCTGCGCCCGGAGATCGTGACGTCATCGTGCTGTGCAGCGCCCCAGACCCGAAATTCAGTTCCTCCCCCTGCAGCATCTCCGGGCGATAACCCCGACAGCTGCAGGAGGCGTTGTCAGGGAGGTCGGCCGCTTGAGCTGCGGGATTTAAAAAGGATGATGGTTGCGTGAAAAAGAAATGTTCTTAATGCCTTACGTCCATTTTGTCAGCATTTTCTTCGGCCGTGATCGATCAGCCCTGCGCTCTGTTAGAGTGCTTGGGGCTGATCGTGTCGGATCGCGGCTGCCGTCGGTGACGAGGGACCTCGTTTCAATGCAGAGCCTCCAGTGATGGCCCTTCCCTTTAGAGGAGGGAAGGAGCCTTCGTTCCCGGCAGTGCTGCCCTCGACATTGGGCAGCACTGCAGCGCTACTGCCCCTCCTGCCGGCTTTAGTGTTCCAAGGGAAGTGGTAGCGCTTGATTTAGCTCCACTTCCTTCCTGGAGCGCTAACAGAGAATAAACTGGAAGCTCACAATCATTAGCGCCTGGCGCTAATTTTTCAAGATTTCAAAAGTTAGCGCTCCAAATGAATTTCTCCCCCTAAGAATCTTGTATGCTTCAATGAGATCACCTCTTCTTCTAAACCCCAGAGAGTATCGGCCCATTTTACACAATCTCTCATCATAGGACAGCCCTCTCATCCCAGGAATCAATCTAGTGAACCTTCGCTGCACCGCCTCCAAGGCAAGTATATCCTTCCTTAGATAAGGAGACCAGAACTGTGCACAGTACTCCAGGTGTGGTCTCACCAAGGCCCTGTACAATTGTAGCAAGACTTCCTTACTCTTATGCTCCAACCCCCTTGCAATAAAGACCAACATGCCATCTGCCTTCCTAATTGCTTGCTGTACCTGCATGCTAACTCTCTGTGATTCCTGTACGAGGACACCCAAATCTCTCTGAACACCAACATTTAATAGTTTCTCACCTTTTAAAAAAGATTCTGTTTTTCTATTCTTCCTACCAAAGTGAATAAGCTCACATTTCCCCACATTATATTCCATCTGCCACCTTATTGTCCACTCACTTAACCTGTCCATATCCCTTTGCAGGCTCTTTGCATCCTCCTCACAACTTTTTTTTTATTCCTGGGATGTGGGCGTCGCTGATTACTGTCCCACCAGCTTTATATCATCAGCAAACTTGGATATATTACACTTGGTCCCTTCATCTAAGCCATTGATATAGATTGTAAATAGCTGAGGCCCCAGCTCTGATCCTTGCGGCACCCCACTAGTTACAATCTGTCACCCCAAAGTGACCCATTTATCCCAACTCTCTGTTTTCTGTCCGTTAACCAATCCTCAATCCATGCTAACCTATTACCCCAACCCCATGAGCCCTAATCTTGTGCAACAACCTCCTGTGTGGCACCTTATCAAATGCTTTTTGAAAATCCAAATATACTACATCCACTGGTTTCCCCTGATCTACCCTGCTCGTTACATCCTCAAAACTTGTTGTTTGATATAAATACAACAACTTGGATTTATATAAAACTCTAACAGGTTTGGCGAACATGATTTCCCTTTCATAAATCCGTGTTGACTCTACCCAATCCTATTATTATTTTCTAAGTGCCCTGTTACCATGTCCCTAATAATAGATTCCAGCATTTTCCCTACTACTGATGTCAGGCTAACTGGGCTGTAGTTCCCTGTTTTCTCTCTCCCTCCTTTCTTGAACAGCAGGGTGACATTTGCTACCTTCCAATCCGCAGGGAGGGATTGTTTTGAAATAAGGAGTTGTGTTTGGAATTCCGCCCCCTGCTGGACTCGTGCCTAAAGCCTTTTCTGTACACTGGCAGGTGTGACGGTCAATGCTGTTCATCCGGGAGTGGTGATGACGGAGGTGACGAGGAATTACAATCTGTGCTCAAGAGTGATCGTCAAACTGATTGGAATCTTCTTCTTCAAGGTCAGTGCCCACGAGAGGCATCAGTCACATGCCCGCCTCGATGCCAAGGGCAACTCTGAGTGCCTGGTGATTCTCAGTGTGCCTGGCTCGGATAAAGAAAGGAGGAACTTGGATTTATGTGGCACCTTGCACGACCTCAGGACGTCCCGAAGCACTTTACTATTGAAGTGTAGTCACGGTTGTAATGAGGGAATTTGCACACAGCAAGCCCCCACAAACAGCAACGTGATAATGACCAAATTAGTTCTTTCTTACTGATGTTGGTTGAGGGATAATTATTGGCCAGAACACCAGTGCGAACTCCCCTGCTCTGCTTTGATTAGTGCCACGGGAGCTTTGACATGCAGCTGAGAGAGCAGACGGGGACTCTGTAAAATGTCTCATTTGAAAGATGGCACCTCCGACGGTGCAGCGCTCCCTCTCTACTGCCCCTCCGAAACTGCAGCGCTCCCTCAGTACTGCCCCTCTGACAGTGCAGCGCTCCCTCTCTACTGCCCCTCCGAAACTGCAGCGCTCCCTCAGTACTGCCCCTCTGACAGTTCAGCGCTCCCTCTCTACTGCCCCTCTGACACTGCAGCGCTCCCTCAGTACTGCCCCTCTGACACTGCAGCGCTCCCTCAGTACTGCCCCTCTGACAGTGCAGCTCTCCCTCAGTACTGCCCCTCTGACACAGCAGCGCTCCCTCTCTACTGCCCCTCCGACAGTGCAGCGCTCCCTCTCTACTACCCCTCCGACAGTGCGGCGCTCCCTCGCTACTGCCCCTCCAACAGTGCAGCACTCCCTCAGTACTGCCCCTCTGACACAGCAGCGCTCCCTCTCTACTGCCCCTCCAACAGTGCAGCTCTCCCTTCACTGTACACCTCTCCCTTCACTGTACTCCTCTCCCTTCACTGTACACCTCCCCTTCACTGTACTCCTCTCCCTTCACTGTACACCTCTCCCTTCACTGTACTCCTCTCCCTTCACTGTACACCTCTCCCTTCACTGTACTCCTCACCCTTCACTGTACACCTCTCCCTTCACTGTACTCCTCTCCCTTTACTGTACACCTCTCCCTTCACTGTACACCTCTCCCTTCACTGTACTCCTCTCCCTTCACTGTACACCTCTCCCTTCACTGTAAACCTCCCCCTTCACTGTACTCCTCTCCCTTCACTGTACACCTCTCCCTTCACTGTACTCCTCTCCCTTCACTGTACACCTCTCCCTTCACTGTACACCTCTCCCTTCACTGTACTCCTCTCCCTTCACTGTACTCCTCCTCCTCTCCCTCACTAGTACTCCTCTCCCTTCACTGTACTCCTCTCCCTTCACTGTACTCCTCTCCCTTCACTGTACTCCGCTCCGTCACTGTACTCCTCTCCGCTCCCTGTACACCTCTCTGCTCCCTGTATACCTATCCGCTCCCTGTATATCTCTCCCTTCACTGTACTCCTCTCCCTTCACTGTAAACCTTACCCTTCACTGTACACCTCTCCCTTCACTGTACACCTCTCCCTTCACTGTACTCCTCTCCTTCACTGTACACCTCTCCCTTCACTGAACACCTCTCCCTTCACTGTCCTTCACTGTACACCTCTCCCTTCACTGAACACCTCTCCCTTCACTGTACACCTCTCCCTTCACTGTACTCCTCTCCCTTCACTGTACTCCTCACCCTTCACTGTACACCTCTCCCTTCACTGTACTCCTCTCCCTTCACTGTACACCTCTCCCTTCACTGTACACTTCACCATTCACTGTACACCTCTGCCTTCACTGTACTCCTCTCCCTTCACTTTAAACCTTACCCTTCACTGTACACCTCTCCCTTCACTGTACTCCTCGCCCTTCACTGTACTCCTCTCCCTTCACTGTACACCTCTCCCTTCACTGTACTACTCTCCCTTCACTGTACACCTCTCCCTTCACTGTACTCCTCTCCCTTCACTGTACTCCTCACCCTTCACTGTACACCTCTCCCTTCACTGTACTCCTCTCCCTTCACTGTACACCTCTCCCTTCACTGTACACTTCACCATTCACTGTACACCTCTCCCTTCACTGTACACCTCTCACTTCACTGTACTCCTCTCCCTTCACTGTACACCTCTCCCTTCACTGCACACTTCACCCTTCACTGTACACCTCTCCCTTCACTGTCCACCTCTCCCTTCACTTTACACCTCTCCCTTCACTGTACCCCTCTCCCTTCACTGTACACTTCACCCTTCACTCTACACCTCTCCCTTCACGGTACACCCCTCCCTTCACTGTACACCTCTCCCTTCACTGTACACCTCTCCCTTCACTGTACACCTCTCTCTTCACTGTACACCTCTCTCTTCAATGTACTCCTCTCCCTTCACTGTACTCCTCTCCCTTCACTGTACACCTCTCCCTTCACTGTACATTTCACCCTTCACTGTACACCTCTCCCTTCACTGTACACCTCTCCCTTCACTGCACACCTCTCCCTTCACTGTACACCTCTCCCTTCAATGTACACTTCACCCTTCACTGTACACCTCTCCCTTCACTGTACACATCTCCCTTCACTGTACTCCTCCCCCTTCACTCTACTACTCTCCCTTCAATGTACTCCTCTCCCTTCACTGTACACCTCTCCCTTCACTGTACACCTCTCCCTTCACTGTACACTTCACTCTTCACTGTACACCTCTCCCTTCACTGTACACCTCTCCCTTCACTGTACACCTCTCATTTCACTGTACACCTCTCCCTTCACTGTACACATCTCCCTTCACTGTACTCCTCTCCCTTCACTGTACACATCTCCCTTCGCTGTACACATCTCCCTTCGCTGTACACCTCTCCCTTCACTGTACACCTCCCCCTTCACTGTACTCCTCTCCCTTCACTGTACACCTCTCCCTTCACTGCACTCCTCTCCCTTCACTGTACACCTCCCTCTTCAGTGTACTCCTCTCCCTTCACTGTACACCTCTCCCTTCACTGTACTCCTCTCCCTTCACTGTACACCTCTCCCTTCACTGTACTCCTCACCCTTCACTGTACACCTCTCCCTTCACTGTACTCCTCTTCGTCACTGTATCCTCTCCGCTCCCTGTACACCTCTCTGCTCCCTGTACACCTATCCGCTCCCTGTATATCTCTCCCTTCACTGTACACCTCTCAATTCACTGTACTCCTCTCCCTTCACTGTACACCTCTCCCTTCACTGTACACGTCTCCCTTCACTGTACACCTCTCCCTTCACTGTACTCCTCTCCCTTCACTGTACTCCTCACCCTTCACTGTACTCCTCTCCCTTCACTGTACTCCTCTCCCTTCACTGTACTCCTCGCCCTTCACTGTACACCTCTCCCTTCACTGTACTCCTCTCCCTTCACTGTACACCTCTCCCTTCACTGTACACTTCATCATTCACCGTACACCTCTCCCTTCACTGTACACCTCTCACTTCACTGTACTCCTCTCCCTTCACTGTACACCTCTCCCTTCACTGCACACTTCACCCTTCACTGTACACCCCTCCCTTCACTGTCCACCTCTCCCTTCACTGTACACCTCTCCTTTCACTGTACTCCTCTCCCTTCACTTTACACCTCTCCCTTCAATGTACCCCTCTCCCTTCACTGTACACTTCATCCTTCACTGTACACCTCTCCCTTCACGGTACACCCCTCCCTTCACTGTACACCTCTCCCTTCACTGTACACCTCTCCCTTCACTGTACACCTCTCTCTTCACTGTACACCTCTCTCTTCAATGTAATCCTCTCCCTTCACTGTACTCCTCTCCCTTCACTGTACACCTCTCCCTTCACTGTACACTTCACCCTTCACTGTACACCTCTCCCTTCACTGTACACATCTCCCTTCACTGTACTCCTCCCCCTTCACTCTACTCCTCTCCCTTCAAAGTACTCCTCTCCCTTCACTGTACACCTCTCCCTTCACTGTACACCTCTCCCTTCACTGTACACTTCACCCTTCACTGTACACCTCTCCCTTCACTGTACTCCTCTCCCTTCACTGTACACCTCTCCCTTCACTGTAAATCTCCCCCTTCACTGTACTCCTCTCCCTTCACTGTACACCTCTCCCTTCACTGTACTCCTCTCCCTTCACTGTACACCTCTCCCTTCACTGTACTCCTCACCCTTCACTGTACACCTCTCCCTTCACTGTACTCCTCTCCCTTCACTGTACCCCGCTCCGTCACTGTACTCCTCTCCGCTCCCTGTACACCTCTCTGCTCCCTGTATATCTCTCCCTTCACTGTACACCTCTCCCTTCACTGTACTCCTCTCCCTTCACTGTAAACCTTACCCTTCACTGTACACCTCTCCCTTCACTGTACACCTCTCCCTTCACTGTACTCCTCTCCCTTCACTGTACACCTCTCCCTTCACTGAACACCTCTCCCTTCACTGTACACCTCTCCCTTCACTGTACTCCTCTCCCTTCACTGTACTCCTCACCCTTCACTGTACACCTCTCCCTTCACTGTACTCCTCTCCCTTCACTGTACACCTCTCCCTTCACTGTACACTTCACCATTCACTGTACACCTCTGCCTTCACTGTACTCCTCTCCCTTCACTTTAAACCTTACCCTTCACTGTACACCTCTCCCTTCACTGTACTCCTCGCCCTTCACTGTACTCCTCTCCCTTCACTGTACACCTCTCCCTTCACTGTACTACTCTCCCTTCAC
The DNA here is from genome assembly GCA_030390025.1 of Squalus acanthias. NCBI lineage: Eukaryota > Metazoa > Chordata > Chondrichthyes > Squaliformes > Squalidae > Squalus > Squalus acanthias. The sequence goes on from JASTWF010000035.1 coordinate 282,467, forward strand.
TGTACACCTCTCCCTTCACTGTACACTTCACCATTCACTGTACACCTCTCCCTTCACTGTACACCTCTCACTTCACTGTACTCCTCTCCCTTCACTGTACACCTCTACCTTCACTGCACACTTCACCCTTCACTGTACACCTCTCCCTTCACTGTCCACCTCTCCCTTCACTTTACACCTCTCCCTTCACTGTACCCCTCTCCCTTCACTGTACACTTCACCCTTCACTGTACACCTCTCCCTTCACGGTACATCCCTCCCTTCACTGTACACCTCTCCCTTCACTGTACACCTCTCCCTTCACTGTACACCTCTCTCTTCACTGTACACCTCTCTCTTCAATGTACTCCTCTCCCTTCACTGTACTCCTCTCCCTTCACTGTACACCTCTCCCTTCACTGTACATTTCACCCTTCACTGTACACCTCTCCCTTCACTGTACACCTCTCCCTTCACTGCACACCTCTCCCTTCACTGTACACCTCTCCCTTCAATGTACACTTCACCCTTCACTGTACACCTATCCCTTCACTGTACACATCTCCCTTCACTGTACTCCTCCCCCTTCACTCTACTACTCTCCCTTCAATGTACTCCTCTCCCTTCACTGTACACCTCTCCCTTCACTGTACACCTCTCCCTTCACTGTACACTTCACTCTTCACTGTACACCTCTCCCTTCACTGTACACCTCTCCCTTCACTGTACACCTCTCATTTCACTGTACACCTCTCCCTTCACTGTACACATCTCCCTTCACTGTACTCCTCTCCCTTCACTGTACACATCTCCCTTCGCTGTACACATCTCCCTTCGCTGTACACCTCTCCCTTCACTGTACACCTCCCCCTTCACTGTACTCCTCTCCCTTCACTGTACACCTCTCCCTTCACTGCACTCCTCTCCCTTCACTGTACACCTCCCTCTTCAGTGTACTCCTCTCCCTTCACTGTACACCTCTCCCTTCACTGTACTCCTCTCCCTTCACTGTACACCTCTCCCTTCACTGTACTCCTCACCCTTCACTGTACACCTCTCCCTTCACTGTACTCCTCTTCGTCACTGTATCCTCTCCGCTCCCTGTACACCTCTCTGCTCCCTGTACACCTATCCGCTCCCTGTATATCTCTCCCTTCACTGTACACCTCTCAATTCACTGTACTCCTCTCCCTTCACTGTACACCTCTCCCTTCACTGTACACCTCTCCCTTCACTGTACACCTCTCCCTTCACTGTACTCCTCTCCCTTCACTGTACTCCTCACCCTTCACTGTACTCCTCTCCCTTCACTGTACTCCTCTCCCTTCACTGTACTCCTCGCCCTTCACTGTACACCTCTCCCTTCACTGTACTCCTCTCCCTTCACTGTACACCTCTCCCTTCACTGTACACTTCATCATTCACCGTACACCTCTCCCTTCACTGTACACCTCTCACTTCACTGTACTCCTCTCCCTTCACTGTACACCTCTCCCTTCACTGCACACTTCACCCTTCACTGTACACCCCTCCCTTCACTGTCCACCTCTCCCTTCACTGTACACCTCTCCCTTCACTGTACTCCTCTCCCTTCACTTTACACCTCTCCCTTCACTGTACCCCTCTCCCTTCAATGTACACTTCATCCTTCACTGTACACCTCTCCCTTCACGGTACACCCCTCCCTTCACTGTACACCTCTCCCTTCACTGTACACCTCTCCCTTCACTGTACACCTCTCTCTTCACTGTACACCTCTCTCTTCAATGTAATCCTCTCCCTTCACTGTACTCCTCTCCCTTCACTGTACACCTCTCCCTTCACTGTACACTTCACCCTTCACTGTACACCTCTCCCTTCACTGTACACATCTCCCTTCACTGTACTCCTCCCCCTTCACTCTACTCCTCTCCCTTCAAAGTACTCCTCTCCCTTCACTGTACACCTCTCCCTTCACTGTACACCTCTCCCTTCACTGTACACTTCACCCTTCACTGTACACCTCTCCCTTCACTGTACACATCTCCCTTCACTGTACTCCTCCCCCTTCACTCTACTCCTCTTCCTTCAATGTACTCCTCTCCCTTCACTGTACACCTCTCCCTTCACTTTACACCTCTCCCTTCACTGTACACCTCTCCCTTCACTGTACACCTCTCATTTCACTGTACACCTCTCCCTTCACTGTACACATCTCGCTTCACTGTACTCCTCTCCCTTCACTGTACACATCTCCCTTCGCTGTACACCTCTCCCTTCACTGTACACCTCTCACTTCACTGTACTCCTCTCCGCTGTCTGTACACCTCTCCCTTCACTGTACACCTCTACCTTCACTGTACACCTCTCCCTTCACTGTACACCTCTCATTTCACTGTACACCTCTCCCTTCACTGTACACATCTCGCTTCACTGTACTCCTCTCCCTTCACTGTACACATCTCCCTTCGCTGTACACCTCTCCCTTCACTGTACACCTCTCACTTCACTGTACTCCTCTCCCTTCACTGTACACCTCTCCCTTCATTGTACACTTCACCATTCACTGTACACGTCTCCCTTCACTGTACTCCTCTCCCTTCACTGTACTCCTCTCCCTTCACTGTACACCTCACCCTTCACTGTACACCTATCCCTTCACTGTACACCCCTCCCTTCACTGCACACCTCTCTCTTCACTGTACACCTCCCCCTTCAGTGTACTCCTCTCCCTTCACTGTACACCTCTCCCTTCACTGTACTCCTCTCCCTTCACTGTACACCTCTCCCTTCACTGTACTCCTCACCCTTCACTGTACACCTCTCCCTTCACTGTACTCCTCTCCCTCCTTTCCCATTCTACCCTGGGGTTCCCCATGTCTTTGCTTAATTTTCTGAGCCACCACCACCTATCCAGGGGAATGTTGCCCTTACATGATAAACAAATCCTTTTGCGCACGGTGACGCTGATCCTTGGGGTGACGATCCGTATCCTCGGGCACTGGAGGGAGGCCTCCCCATATGTAAAACCGGTCTGGCTCGAGTACTGGGTCGAGTTTGACCCCAGCCATCCAGGCCAGCTCCCCTCGTGAGTATACGAGGCAATTTCATCCGCCTCGCGTAGGCCACTTCCATCGTGGGCTAGGGGCGCCGTCCTTCCGGAGCATCCGAAGATGCGGTGGTCCTCGGTGTCGCCCCTTCTCACGAGGCTCAGCCCAGACAGGGCGAGCAAGATCAGGCCTCCGAACATTTCCCCTTTTAATTGCCTGAAAAAAATAAAGAACATCTAGCCAGGCTCCCTATAGGCTCCTTGGCTGGGGTGAAGTGTGAGCGGGTCCCTCGACCTCAGCTCACATGGACAAACACACATACACTGGAACGGTTCCATCTTAAAACTGCTACACGGTTCCACACCTTAAAATCAAACTCAACAATCTAACTTAAAACTACAAACTTCTCAGACCAAGTTCTGTACATTTGCCGCCCGTCTCCGAGCGGCTAGCCTAACTCTGTCAGGACTGCGGCAGGCTGCTCCCTGCAGCGTGGCTGTACGGACTCTTACTTCTGGTCCTCCACAGCCTGCGACTGTTGGCTGGGGACCTGTGTCTTTTAACCTAACTTTTGCTCGGGAGGTCGCCCCTTTAAACTGGAGAGTCGGCGACCATGCCTTCCTAGGTTGGGGTGTCCGAGGGGACCTCCTAGGAAGTGCTATAGGTGGGGCTCCCCCGGCGAGTGGACTCTTGCCGTGGGTCGCAGTCCTCGCTGGCTGGGGGCTTTTCCCCCGTGGCTCCTCCCCTCCCAAGTCTGAGCTGGGGACAGGCAATCCCTCGCTGCCTGCTGCTGTTGGCTGAGAGTCCTCGCCTCCAGAACCTTCAAAACCTGGGTCGGGGGCGGGGCTATCTGGTTCAGGCTCCTCCTCCTCCCCACCTGAGTCCCAGAAGAGAGGGGGGGTGGTTCGAACAGGGGCCTGGGTGACTCCTCCCTCAACGCACGCAACTGTACCTGAGCGTGTTGCCTGTGAGCTGAGACCTGCTGGGAGCTGAGGACTTCTAACCTCGGGTTGGGTCCCAGCCGCCTGCTTCTTCGCCTCCGGCTTATACAGCTTGCACTGGTTTATGTGAAACCATTTCGTGCGCCGGGGCAATTTTATTGCGTAAACCATGGGGCTGGCTTTATCCACTACGCTATAGGGTTCCAACGTTCAGTGGCTCAAAACTCCCCACGCGGGCGTAGTTCCTTACCATTACCAGGTCCCCTATCTCCCATTGATGTGTTTTATTAGGTGCGAGCAGCAGTCGGTTATTCCGATGCTGCTTCCCCATGCTACCTGCGGCCTGTTCCTAAATCTGTTTCAGGCGCTCAAGGAGCGTTCGGGCGAATTGGTCCCGGTTTACCTCCCGAAGTTGCCCTTCCGTAAGAACTGGGGCTAGGACGTGAGTGGGGGTCCTCATGACCCTGCCGGTCATGAGCTCGTGCGGGGAATACCCCGTACTCTTTGACTGACTGGCTCGGATCCCCATGAGGACTAGGGGCAGGACCTCCACCCATTTTTGGGGCGAGTCCATGGTCTCCTTCCTCAACTTTTCCTTGATGGTGCGGTTCATACGTTCCACAATCCCGGAGGACTGTGGATTGTGGGCCACGTGCCACTTCCCCCGAATACCGAGCAGCATAAGGGTGTTCTGCATGACTTGGCCGGTGAAGTGGCTTCCCTGGTCGGACTCCACAAACTGGGGTAGTCCCCACCGCGAGAACACCTCCCGTACCAAGATCCTTGCAGTGCCCAGTGCATGCTGGAACCGTCTACATAGATCTCGAGGCCTGTGGGATGTATCCCGGCCCGCAGACCAATGTTCACCTCCCATACCCCTTCTATGGAACACCGATGGGCTGTTCCAGGATATACCATATTGGCTGCGAGCTTGGGCTCGCAAAGGCCCCTCACCCTCAGATCCATCTGGGAAAGGAGGAGGGTCCAGCGCGCAATGCGTGCACTGCTGACTGTCCCATCTTTAATCCTCCCGTCCAGAAGCATCTGGGTGGGCGTGTGGTGTGTGAGGAGGGTGATGGGAGAGGTGCCTGTGAAGATCGATGATCTTTTCACAGCCCAGTACGTGGCCAAGAGGTGCCGCTCACAAATTTAGTAGCTCCTCTCCACGTCAGTGAGTACTCTGGAGGAGTAGACCACGGGCCTCAGCCTGCTGTGTCGCTCCTGGAGCAACACGGCACTGAGGCTGTCCCCGCTGGCTGCTTCCTCCAGAAAGAACTCCCTCCCTCCATCTATCGCTCCCAGGGCTGGTGCGGTCTGCAGGTCCCTCTTTAGCTGGACAAATGCTGCCTGGCACCCCCCATCCCAAGACCACTCCACTCCCTTATGTAGGAGTCGGAGCAGAGGGGCTGCTGTGGCTGCATAATCCTCGATAAAGTCTCTGCAGTACTCCGTTAGCCCTAAGAACGACCTCACACCCCTCACAGTACTGGGGACCGGTAGCTCTTGGACCGCTTCCCTCCTTGCCTTATCTATGGCTCTCTCCCCTGCGCGGACGGTCAGGCCCAGGAATTTAAGTTCCCGCTGGCCGATCTGCGCCTTCTTCGGGTTGACCTTAAACCCTATACTCTGCAGCAGCTCCAGCAATTCGGCCAGTAGCGGGCCATGCTCCCCGACTGAGTCGGTAAACAAGAGCAGGTCGTCGACATACTGCACCAACTTGGTGGGCTGACTAAATTCCTTTAAACTATTCGCCATGCACTGGTGGAAGATGCTGGGGCTGTTATGAAAGCCTTGCGGCAAACAGTTCCACGTGTACTGTTGCCCCTTAAAAGTAAAGGCCAACTTATACTGGTCTTCCCTCCTTAAGGGGATCGACCAAAACCCATTCGAAATATCCAGCACCGTGAACGTAGTCGCGGATGCTGGAATGCTTCCGATAAGGTCGGCAAATGCTGCCACCGTGGGGGCACACGCGGGGATATTGCTGTTTAGCACCCGATAGTCCACCGTGGCTCTCCATGAATTGTCCGGTTTCCTGACCGTCCAAAGCGGAGAATTAACATGAGTGGCTATGGGCCTCAACACTCCCTGCTGTACCAGCGAGGATATGGCTATCTCCATATCAGGCTCTGCTTCCCTGGGGAAGTTATACTGCTTCTGGGGCCGGGCCATGGGGTCCCCGTCCACCCTGACCTCGAACCCAGTGACCCTCCCGCAGTCATGTTTGTGCGTGGCGAACGCAGCTAGGTGAGCCTGCACGAATGCTTTAAATTCCTCCGGGACACCCTCCACCATGAGCCCGAGGTCGTAACCTTCTTTCGGCTTCACAGTACACAGGGTTCCCTTCCCCTCCTTTCCTGGGATTACTACCACGCCGTTCTCCTTACCCGTATCAGCCCCCCAAAGGCAATGATTTCGGAGATCCACGAGGATCCCGTGGCCCACGATGAAGTCGGCCCCTAGGATCCCCTTTCCTCCCTCCGCTTCCCACCTCGCCAGGACACATGTCCACTTGGTCTGGAGTGGACCCAGGCGGACTGAGAGCGGTTTGGAGAATGCTCCCGCCTGTTCCTTGCCGGTGAACCCCGATAGAACGTATGGAACCCCGCTAGACAGAGGTGAGGTGGTGGGATTAGCTGCGTGGATTACAGTGCATGATGCCCCCGTATCCAGCAGATAAGTCTCTTTAACCTTCTCTACCTCTATCTGCACGAGCGGTCTCTTCCATCCATCATACCGGAGAGCACACAGGTAGACAGGCTGCGCGGCCTCCAGTCATTGCGGGGCGTCGTCAGAGGGGGCTGAGGGAACTGCCACACCGGTAGTGGCGGCTATCTTCCCCTGACCGGCCAGGAGAACCCGCAGTGATTCTAGAATGCTCTCTACTGTGGGGGTCCCAGTGTCTACCTTTGGGCCTGGAGCTGTGGAGCTCTTTCCCTTGGTGTCCTTCCAGGGGTTTTTGCAATCTTTGCGCCAGTGGCCATCCTTCCCACAGCCATAGCAGTTTAACTTATTCTGGGAGGGACGGTTTCCCTCCTGGTGCCACTCTTTCTTATTCTGGCCCCCAGGTTTAACCTCGTGGACTTTCCCTTTGGGCTGGGGCGTCTCAATTCCCCTCCCGTTATTTCTAAATGCTACCGTGAGCTGGCGGATCACCGTTTCTTCGGTGGTCTGGGGGTTTCGGGGGTCAAACCAGGCCGCAGCCTGGGCTCGGATTTGGGGCAGGCAGTTTGTCATGAGACAACGGAGCCAGTGGGCCGATTGGTCTCTGTTTAGGAACGTCCGCACTGGCGTTCCCGGGCACGCGCTCTGGTAGACTGGCCACAGCCTGTCTGCGAATGCCTGCGGGGACTCCCCGGGGAGCTGTACCGTTTTTTCCACTCGGGCGAACGGACTCCCATCATTTAGTCCCATGGCCTCCAATATCTCATCCCTTAACTCCTCGTAATCTTTCTGTCCCTTCTTACACTCATCCGATCGGGTTTGGAGGAGATCACTACCCAGAGAGAACAGCAGCATTTTTGCTTGTTCTGCCTCATCGCAGTCATTCACGCACGCTGCCTGTTCTATCTCCCGGAAATGTAGAGAGGGGTCCCCCCTCACTGTGAGCTTAGGGATTGTCCAACCATGGCTCTGAGCTGTTGGGTACCATGCGGCACTACAAACTGGTTCTGGATGGCCCCTAGGTCCTCGCCATCGGCTGGCGGGCCGTACCTCCGTTGTTTGAGGGGGTGCACTGGTCCCGGACCCGGTCTATCCCCTAGGGCCTGCTGGGTCTCCCCTAATGCTCCATCCTCCACCCACCCCTGCTGCCAGGCCTCCTGAAAACTCGGGGCTATTGGTGGCGGTCGTGAAACCTCTGATTCCCTAACCAGTGCCTTTCTGGGAGCTGCCTGTGGGACTTCCCTGCTTGGGTTGCCGGTAAAATCCAACTGGCCCGTCTTCGGGCTAATGAGGCATACCATGCCCTTCGCCCTTACTAAAGCCATGCCCAAGCTTTCTATTTCTTGCCTACAGGGCCCGTGATCGGCGTCTTCAAACCCCTGGGCACAAGCCAGCTTATATGCTGCTTTTACTTCGCCTACTTTCTCCTCCTGCTCTTTCAATTCTTGCGTGAGGCTGGAAATCTTGTCCATTAATCTAACCTCACTACCTCTCGCCTCTCTGACCTGGTATTCCAGGTGTTCCATCCTGTACCTAGCGCTACCTTTGAGCTCAGTGATCCGGTCTTCCAGGCGCTCTGACTTTGCCTGGTGTTCCCTTTGAGCTTCAATGGCCCGGGCCCTCATACGCTCTAACTCAGCCTGATGGTCACGTGCCGTCTGTGCCCTCTCTTGGCTTACTGCCTTGAGGGCTGCGATTACTTTCTCCTCCGCTGCAGTCTTTTCCTGCAGCTCTCGGGTCAACTGTTTGATCTTGGCTGCTCGTGTTGCAACAGCACGGTCTAACATTAAAACCTGCTTTTTCAAACACATGAGCCAGACCGCCTTTTCAATACCTCTCCTGTACTCTTTACTTGCTGTCAACTGGGCAGCTGCATCTAGGGGGCGCTCGGCTTTTAACATATTGCACACCCATTTTTTTGTGATATTTACTTTGCCGCATACATAGGTCGATAACCTATGCTCCATTTCGGATTCCTCCTCCGCAACACAGTCTGCCTGATCACACGCTTTCACCTGGGCTCCTGGCTGGCTCGCCATTTCTGTAAGGGGTTTTTGTCTCGGACTTATTTGTAGGTCAGCCAGTTATGTTTTCCTGGACTTTCTGCCCACTGTGCGGTTGCGAATCGCTATCCCCTTCCTAGTTCTGAGCTCAGGACTTATCGAGCGTCGATAAGGACAAACGAACAGACCCGTGGATTGGTGCGAGGAAAACCAATGTTTATTTACAGAAGTAAAACTACAGAGAAACAGTATCATATGAAGACGGTTTTACACTTAGCATGGGAAGAGAATGGACATATCGAGGGAAAATCCTAAAATTACAATTTATAGCAATATCCCCATTAATCCCCACCCTTATGCCTAACTAAAATTGTCTTGCGACAGCCAGAAGAAAGATAATGCTCACCAGTGAAATGGATGGAAAAACCTGGCCCGGTGCTCTGTTACTGCCGTCGACACGTGGCTCTGAAGTTTCTGCGAGTCTTCTTTCTTAGCTGCTGGCAGACAGAGCGAACCGAGGGTCCAGGCAGAGAGAGCGAGAGAATGGCTGGGTCTTCCCAGTTATACCCACTCCGTTCGCTCTAATCTTCCCACCGATCAGCACATTTCTATTGTCTGATCTGGGCATGATGAATTTTAACAAAAGGTACTGGTCTCGGCCCATCATGCTAGATGGCCGGTAATGGTGTGATACCAGTTCTTCAACTGCCACCCTATTGTTCGACAGGTTGGATGATTGTCCAGAACAGTTCCGTTGATGGGCCCAGCGCCGTCTCAATGTCTCCGCTGATTACTTGAGCAAACACCTTGAAAGCCTTATGCATAGACCTGATTGTAATGCATAAGGAAAGGTCCTGTCCTGTTGCAGACATCGGAATACACAAGCTGATAGCTTCCCAGCGTCTGAAATGAAACTGCCAGGCTCTCGGTCACGAGGCCCGACCGTGGCCATTTTATGCCCTGGATTTTAAAACTCAGTCTGACCAGGGTTTCTTTATTAATAAGTCCAACAACAAAAATCTTCGGGGGGGGGGGGAACACATGAAATTTTACGAATCCTTTCATGAGAGTAAACTAGCGAGAGACATAAAAACAGATTGTAAAAGCTTCTATAGGTATGTAAAAAGGAAAAGATTAGTGAAAGTAAATGTGGGTCCCTTACAGGCTCAGGCAGGAGAAATTATAATGGGGAATAAGGAAATGGCAGTGAAATTAAACAAATACTTTGTGTCTGTCTTTACGGAAGAATACGCAAAAAACTTCCCGGAAATAGTGGAGAACCAAGGGTCTAGCGAGAATGAGGAACTGAAAGAAATTAGTATTAGTAAAAAAGTACTGGAGAAATTAACGGGACTGAAAGCCAATAAATCCCCTGGACCTGATGGCCTACATCCTAGGGTTTTGGAAGAGGTGGCTATAGAGATAGTGGATGCATTGGTTGTCATCTTCCAAAATTCCATAGATCTAGAACGGTTCCTGCGGATTGGAAGCTAGCAAATGTAACCCCACTATTTAAGAAAGGAGGGAGAGAGAAAACGGGGAACTGCAGACCAGTTAGCCTGACATCAGTAGCAGGGAAAATGCTAGAATCTATTATTAAGGATGTGGTAAGAGGGCACTTAGAAAATAATAATTAGATTGGGCAGAGTCAACACGCAATTATGAAAGGGAAATAGTGTTTGACGAATCTGATAGAGTTTTTTGAGGTTGCAACTAGCAGAATAGATAAGGGGGAACCAATGGATGTGGTGTATTTGGATTTTCAGAAGGCATTTGATAAGGTGCCACACAAGAGGTTATTAAACAAAATTAGGGCTCATGGGATTGGGGGTAATATACTAGCATGGATTGAGGATTGGTTAACGGACAGAAAACAGAGAGTAGGAATAAACGGGTCATTTTCGGGTTGGCAGGTGAGGTACCGCAAGGATCAGTGCTTGGGCCTCAGCTATTCACAATCTATATCAATGATTTGAATGAGGGGACCAAATAGAAACATAGAAACATAGAAACATAGAAAATAGGTACAGGAGTAGACCATTCGGTCCTTCGAGCCTGCACCGCCATTCAATGCGTTCATGGCTGAACATGCTACCTCAGTACCCCATTCCTGCTTTCTCGCCATACCCCTTGATCCCCTTAGTTGTGAGTGTTATATCTAACTCCCTTTTGAATATATTTAGCGAACTGGCCTCAACAACCTTCTGTGGAAGAGAATTCCATAGATTCACCACTCTCTGGGTGAAGAATGTAATATATCCAAGTTTGCTGCTGATACAAAGCTGGGTGGGAATGTAAGTTGTGAGGAGGATGCAAGGAGGCTTCAAGGGGATATAGACAGGCTAAGCAAGTGAGCAAGAACATGGCGAATGGAATATAATGTGGAGAAATATGAAGTTATCCACTTTGTTAGGAAAATTAGAAAAGCAGAGTATTTTTTAAATGGTGAGAGATTGGGAAATGTTGGTGTTCAGAGGGACCTGGGTGTCCTTGTACACGAATCACTGAAAGTTAACATGCAGGTACAGCAAACAATTAGGAAAGCAAATGGTATGTTGACCTTTATTACAAGAGGATTTGATTATAAGAGTAAAGACATCTTACTGCAATTATATAGGGCCCTGGTGAGACCACACCTGGAGTATTGTGTACAGTTTTGGTCTCCTTACCTAAAGAAGGATATACTTGCCATAGAGGGAGTGCAACGAAGGTTCACCAGACTGATTCCTGGGATGGGGGGATTGTCCTATGAGGAGAGATTGAGTAGACTAGGCCTATATTCCCTAGAGTTTAGAAGAATGAGAGGTGATCTCATTGAAACACAAAATTCTTACAGGGCTTGACAGGGTAAATGCAGGGAGGATATTTCCCCTGACTGGGGAGTCTAGAACCAGGGGTCACAGTCTCAGAACAAGGGGTCGGCCATTTAGGACTGAGATGAGGAGAAATTTCTTCACTCAGAGGGTGATGAATCTTTGGAATTCTCTGCCCCAGAGGGCTGTGGAGGCTCAGTCGTTGAGTATATTCAAGACAGAGATCGATAGATTTTTGAATATTAAGGGAATCAAGGGATATGGGGATAGTGCAGGAAAGTGGAGTTGAGGTAGAAGATCAGCCATGATCTTATTGAATGGCGGAACAGACTCGAGGAGCCGAATGGCCTACTCCTGCTCCTATTTCTTATGTTCTTAAACAAACAAATTATTAAGTTGCACACGGCAAGGTCAGACCTGCTCTATAACGTATTACTTACTAGATTTGATTGAGAAAAGAATGTGCTCGGCGTAGAGCCAAGCAATCAGGAAATGATCAGAAGACTGTTTGAATACAATGCTGGTCTTGCAAGCGACGCCTATAATCTGAGAATTTTTTTAAAAAGACTATCGGAAAACAGACATACAGTCCCCACAGTGCTGTATCAGGGATGTTTTACAGCAGGATTTGTTATAGAAGAAAGAAAGAAAGACTTTACAAAGCGCTTTACAGCCAATGAAGTACTTTTTGAAGAGTAGTCACTGTTGTAATGTGGGAAACGCGACAGTCAATTTGTGCACAGCAATGTGATAATGACCAGATAATCTGTTTTTGTTATGTTTGAGGGGTAGATATTGGCCAGGACATATATAGGAAAGGTGTGTTGTAGCGGAGGGGAGTGTTGCAGAGGAGGGGAGTGTTGTAGAGGAGGGGAGTGTTGTAGAGGAGGGAGGTGTTGTAGAGGAGGGAGGTGTTGTAGAGGAGGGAGGTGTTGTAGCGGAGGGAGGTGCTGTAGCGGAGGGAGGTGTTGTAGCGGAGGGAGGTGTTGTAGAGGAGGGAGTGTTGTAGAGGAGGGAGTGTTGTAGAGGAGGGAGTGTTGTAGAGGAGGGAGTGTTGTAGAGGAGGGAGTGTTGTAGATGAGGGAGTGTTGTAGAGGAGGGAGTGTTGTAGAGGAGGGAGTGTTGTAGAGGAGGGAGTGTTGTAGAGGAGGGAGTGTTGTAGAGGAGGGAGGTGTTGTAGAGGAGTGGAGTGTTGTAGAGGAGGAAGTGTTGCAGAGTGGAGTGTTGTAGAGGAGGGAGGTGTTGTGGAGGAGGGAAGTGTTGTGGAGGAGGGAGGTGTTGTGGCGGAGGGAGGTGATGTAGCGGAGGGAGGTGTTGTAGCGGAGGGAGGTGTTGTAGAGGAGGGAGGTGTTGTAGAGGAGGGAGGTGTTGTAGAGGAGGGAAGTGTTCCAGAGGAGGAAGGTGTAGAGGAGGGAGGTGTAGAGGAGGGAGGTGTAGAGGAGGGAGGTGTAGAGGAGGGAGGTGTAGAGGAGGGAGGTGTAGAGGAGGGAAGTGTTGTAGAGGAGGGAGTGTTGTAGAGGAGGGAGTGTTGTAGAGGAGGGAGTGTTGTAGAGGAGGGAGTGTTGTAGAGGAGGGATTGTTGTAGAGGAGGGAGTGTTGTAGAGGAGAGAAGTGTTGCAGCGGAGGGAGTGTTGTAGAGGAGGGAGGTGTTGCAGAGGAGGGAGTTTTGCAGCGGAGGAAGTGTTGCAGCGGAGGGAGTGTTGCAGAGGAAGGAGTGTTGTAGCGGAGGGAGGTGTTGTAGAGGAGGGAGTGTTGCAGCGGAGGGAGTGTTGCAGCGGAGGGAGTGTTGCAGAGGAGGGAGTGTTGCAGCGGAGGGAGTATTGCAGAGGAGGGAGTGTTGCTGAGGAGGGAGTGTTGCAGAGGAGGGAGGTGTTGTAGAGGAGGGAGTGGTAGAGGAGGGAGGTGTTGTAGAGGTGGGAGTGTTGTAGAGGAGGGAGTGTTGTGGAGGAGGGAGTGTTGTAGAGGAGGGAGTGTTGTGGAGGAGGGAGTGTTGTGGAGGAGGGAGTGTTGTGGAGGAGGGAATGTTGTAGAGGAGTGAGTGTTGCAGAGGAGGGAGTGTTGTAGAGGAGGGAGTGTTGTAGAGGAGGCAGTGTTGTAGAGGAGGGAATGTTGTAGAGGAGTGAGTGTTGTAGAGGAGGGAGTGTTGTAGAGGAGGGAGTGTTGTAGCGGAGGGAGGTGTAGCGGAGGGAGTGTTGTAGAGGAGGGAGTCGTAGAGGAGGGAGTATTGTAGAGGAGGGAGTGTTGTAGAGGAGGGAGTGTTGTAGAGGAGGGAGTGTTGTAGAGGAGGGAGGTGTTGTAGAGGAGTGGAGTGTTGTAGAGGAGGAAGTGTTGCAGAGTGGAGTGTTGTAGAGGAGGGAGGTGTTGTGGAGGAGGGAGGTGTTGTGGAGGAGGGAGGTTTTGTGGAGCAGGGAGGTGTTGTGGCGGAGGGAGGTGATGTAGCGGAGGGAGGTGTTGTAGCGGAGGGAGGTGTTGTAGAGGAGGGAGGTGTTGTAGAGCAGGGAGGTGTTGTGGAGGAGGGAAGTGTTCCACAGGAGGAAGGTGTAGAGGAGGGAGGTGTAGAGGAGGGAGGTGTAGAGGAGGGAGGTGTAGAGGAGGGAGGTGTAGAGGAGGGAGGTGTAGAGGAGGGAAGTGTTGTAGAGGAGGTAGTGTTGTAGAGGAGGGAGTGTTGTAGAGGAGGGAGTGTTGTAGAGGAGGGAGTGTTGTAGAGGAGAGATTGTTGTAGAGGAGGTAGTGTTGTAGAGGAGAGAAGTGTTGCAGCGGAGGGAGTGTTGTAGAGGAGGGAGGTGTTGCAGAGGAGGGAGCGTTGCAGCGGAGGAAGTGTTGCAGCGGAGGGAGTGTTGCAGAGGAAGCAGTGTTGTAGCGGAGGGAGGTGTTGTAGAGGAGGGAGTGTTGTAGAGGAGTGAGTATTGCAGAGGAGGGAGTGTTGCTGAGGAGGGAGTGTTGTCGAGGAGGGAGTGTTGTAGAGGAGGGAGTGTTGTGGAGGAGGGAGTGTTGTAGAGGAGGGAGTGTTGTCGAGGAGGGAGTGTTGTGGAGGAGGGAGTGTTGTAGAGGAGGGAGTGTTGTAGAGGAGGGAGTGTTGTAGAGGAGTGAGTATTGCAGAGGAGGGAGTGTTGCTGAGGAGGGAGTGTTGTCGAGGAGGGAGTGTTGTAGAGGAGGGAGTGTTGTGGAGGAGGGAGTGTTGTAGAGGAGGGAGTGTTGTCGAGGAGGGAGTGTTGTGGAGGAGGGAGTGTTGTAGAGGAGGGAGTGTTGTAGAGGAGGGAGTGTTGTAGAGGAGGGAGTGTTTTAGAGGAGGGAATGTTGTAGAGGAGGGAGTGTTGTAGAGGAGGGAGTGTTGTAGAGGAGGGAGTGTTGTAGCGGAGGGAGGCGTTGTAGAGGAGGGAGTGTTGCAGCGGAGGGAGTGTTGTAGCGGAGGGAGGTGTAGCGGAGGGAGTGTTGTAGAGGAGGGAGTGTTGTAGAGGGTGGAGTGTTGTAGAGGAGGGAGTGTTGTAGAGGAGGGAGTGTTGTAGAGGAGGGAGTGTTGTAGAGGAGGGAGTGTTGTAGAGGAGGGAGGTGTTGTAGAGGAGGGAGTGTTGCAGCGGAGGGAGTGTTGTAGCGGAGGGAGGTGTAGCGGAGGGAGTGTTGTAGAGGAGGGAGTGGTAGAGGAGGGAGTGTTGCAGAGGAGGGAGGTGTAGAGGAGGGAGTGTTGTAGAGGAGGGAGGTGTAGAGGAGGGAGTGTTGTAGAGGAGGGAGTGTTGTAGAGGAGGGAGTGTTGTAGAGGAGGGAGGTGTTGTAGAGGAGGGAGGGGTTGTAGAGGAGGGAGTGTTGTAGAGGAGGGAGTGTTGTAGAGGAGGGAGTGTTGTAGAGGAGGGAGTGTTGTAGAGGAGGGAGTGTTGTAGAGGAGGGAGGTGTTGCAGCGGAGGGAGGTGTTGTAGAGGAGGGAGTGTTGTAGAGGAGGGAGTGTTGCAGCGGAGGGAGGTGTTGTAGCGGAGGGAGGTGTTGTAGAGGAGGGAGTGTTGTAGAGGAGGGAGTGTTGTAGAGGAGGGAGGTGTTGTAGAGGAGGGAGTGTTGTAGAGGAGGGAGTGATGTAGAGGAGGGAGTGTTGTAGAGGAGGGAGTGTTGTAGAGGAGGGAGTGTTGTAGAGGAGGGTGTGTTGTCGAGGAGGGAGTGTTGTCGAGGAGGGAGTGTTATCGAGGAGGGAGTGTTGTCGAGGAGGGAGTGTTGTAGAGGAGGGAGTGTTGTAGAGGAGGGAGGTGTTGTCGAGGAGGGAGTGTTGCAGCGAAGGGAGTGTTGCAGCGGAGGGAGGGAGTGTTGGAGCGGAGGGAGTGTTGTAGAGGAGGGAGTGTTGTAGAGGAGGGAGGTGTTGTAGAGGAGGGAGGGGTTGTAGCGGAGGGAGGTGTTGTAGAGGAGGGAGGTGTTGCAGCGGAGGGAGGTGTTGTAGAGGAGGGAGGTGTTGTAGAGGAGGGAGTGTTGTAGCGGAGGGAATGTTGTAGAGGAGGGAGTGTTGTCGAGGAGGGAGTGTTGTGGAGGAGGGAGTGTTGTAGAGGAGGGAGTGTTGCACAGGAGGGAGTGTTGTAGAGGAGGGAGTGTTGTAGAGGAGGGAGTGTTGTAGAGGAGGGAGTGTTGTAGAGGAGGGAGTGTTGTAGAGGAGGGAGTCTTGTCGAGGAGGGAGTGTTGTCGAGGAGGGAGTGTTGTCGAGGAGGGAGTGTTGTCGAGGAGGGAGTGTTGTAGAGGAGGGAGTGTTGTAGAGGAGGGAGTGTTGCAGCGGAGGGAGTGTTGCAGCGGAGGGAGGGAGTGTTGGAGCGGAGGGAGGTGTTGTAGAGGAGGGAGTGTTGCAGCGGAGGGAGTGTTGCAGCGGAGTGAGTGTTGCAGAGGAGGGCGTGTTGGAGCGGAGGGAGTGTTGCAGCGGAGGGAGTGTTGCAGAGGAAGGAGTGTTGTAGCTGAGGGATGTGTTGTAGAGGAGGGAGTGTTGCAGAGGAGGGAGTGTTGCTGAGGAGGGAGTGTTGCAGAGGAGGGAGGTGTTGTAGAGGAGGGAGTGTTGTAGAGGAGGGAGTGTTGCAGCGGAGGGAGTGTTGCAGCGGAGGGAGTGTTGCAGAGGAAGGAGTGTTGTAGCTGAGGGATGTGTTGTAGAGGAGGGAGTGTTGCAGCGGAGGGAGTGTTGCAGCGGAGGGAGGGAGTGTTGGAGCGGAGGGAGTGTTGTAGAGGAGGGAGTGTTGTAGAGGAGGGAGGTGTTGTAGAGGAGGGAGTGTTGCAGCGAAGGGAGTGTTGCAGCGGAGGGAGGGAGTGTTGGAGCGGAGGGAGTGTTGTAGAGGAGGGAGTGTTGTAGAGGAGGGAGGTGTTGTAGAGGAGGGAGGGGTTGTAGCGGAGGGAGGTGTTGTAGAGGAGGGAGGTGTTGCAGCGGAGGGAGGTGTTGTAGAGGAGGGAGGTGTTGTAGAGGAGGGAGTGTTGTAGCGGAGGGAATGTTGTAGAGGAGGGAGTGTTGTCGAGGAGGGAGTGTTGTAGAGGAGGGAGTGTTGTAGAGGAGGGAGTGTTGTGGAGGAGGGAGTGTTGTAGAGGAGGGAGTGTTGCACAGGAGGGAGTGTTGTAGAGGAGGGAGTGTTGTAGAGGAGGGAGTGTTGTAGAAGAGGGAGTGTTGTAGAGGAGGGAGTGTTGTAGAGGAGGGAGTGTTGTCGAGGAGGGAGTGTTGTCGAGGAGGGAGTGTTGTCGAGGAGGGAGTGTTGTCGAGGAGGGAGTGTTGTAGAGGAGGGAGGTGTTGTAGAGGAGGGAGTGTTGCAGCGGAGGGAGTGTTGCAGCGGAGGGAGGGAGTGTTGGAGCGGAGGGAGGTGTTGTAGAGGAGGGAGGTGTTGTAGAGGAGGGAGTGTTGCAGCGGAGGGAGTGTTGCAGCGGAGTGAGTGTTGCAGAGGAGGGCGTGTTGGAGCGGAGGGAGTGTTGCAGCGGAGGGAGTATTGCAGAGGAGGGAGTGTTGCTGAGGAGGGAGTGTTGCAGAGGAGGGAGTGTTGTAGAGGAGGGAGTGTTGCAGCGGAGGGAGTGTTGCAGCGGAGGGAGTGTTGCAGAGGAGGGAGTGTTGCAGCGGAGGGAGTATTGCAGAGGAGGGAGGTGTTGTAGAGGAGGGAGTGGTAGAGGAGGGAGTGTTGTAGAGGAGGGAGTGTTGTAGAGGAGGGAGTGTTGTGGAGGAGGGAGTGTTGTAGAGGAGGGAGTGTTGTGGAGGAGGGAGTGTTGTGGAGGAGGGAGTGTTGTGGAGGAGGGAGTGTTGTAGAGGAGGGAGTGTTGTATAGGAGGGAATGTTGTAGAGGAGGGAGTGTTGTAGAGGAGGGAGTGTTGTAGAGGAGGGAGTGTTGTAGCGGAGGGAGGTGTAGCGGAGGGAGTGTTGTAGAGGAGGGAGTGTTGTAGAGGAGGGAGTGTTGTAGAGGAGGGAGTGTTGTAGAGGAGGGAGTGTTGTAGAGGAGGGAGTGTTGTAGAGGAGGGAGTGTTGTAGAGGAGGGAGTGTTATAGAGGAGGGAGGTGTTGTAGAGGAGGGAGTGTTGCAGCGGAGGGAGTGTTGTAGCGGAGGGAGGTGTAGCGGAGGGAGTGTTGTAGAGGAGGGAGTGGTAGAGGAGGGAGTGTTGCAGAGGAGGGAGGTGTAGAGGAGGGAGTGTTGTAGAGGAGGGAGGTGTAGAAGAGGGAGTGTTGTAGAGGAGGGAGGTGTTGTAGAGGAGGGAGGGGTTGTAGAGGAGGGAGTGTTGTAGAGGAGGGAGTGTTGTAGAGGAGGGAGGTGTTGTAGAGGAGGGAGGGGTTGTAGAGGAGGGAGTGTTGTAGAGGAGGGAGTGTTGTAGAGGAGGGAGGTGTTGTAGAGGAGGGAGTGTTGTAGAGGGGGGAGGTGTTGCAGCGGAGGGAGGTGTTGTAGAGGAGGGAGGTGTTGTAGAGGAGGGAGTGTTGCAGAGGAGGGAGTGTTGTAGAGGAGGGAGTGTTGTAGAGGAGGGAGTGTTGTAGCGGAGGGAGTGTTGTAGAGGAGGGAGTGTTGTAGCGGAGAGAGGTGTAGCGGAGGGAGTGTTGTAGAGGAGGGAGGTGTTGTAGAGGAGGGAGTGGTAGAGGAGGGAGTGTTGTAGAGGAGGGAGTGTTGTAGAGGAGGGAGGTGTTGTAGAGGAGGGAGTGGTAGAGGAGGGAGTGTTGTAGAAGAGGGAGTGTTGTAGAGGAGGGAGGTGTTGTAGAGGAGTGGAGTGGTAGAGGAGGGAGTGTTGTAGAGGAGGGAGTGTTGTAGAGGAGGGAGTGTTGTAGAGGAGTGGAGTGGTAGAGGAGGGAGTGTTGTAGAGGAGGGAGTGTTGCAGCGGAGGGAGTATTGCAGAGGAGGGAGTGTTGCTGAGGAGGGAGTGTTGCAGAGGAGGGAGTGTTGTAGTGGAGGGAGGTGTTGTAGAGGAGGGAGTGTTGTAGAGGAGGGAGTGTTGTAGAGGAGGGAGTGTTGTAGAGGAGGGAGGTGTTGTAGAGGAGGGAGGGGTTGTAGAGGAGGGAGTGTTGTAGAGGAGGGAGTGTTGTAGAGGAGGGAGTGTTGTAGAGGAGGGAGGTGTTGTAGAAGAGGGAGTGTTGTAGAGGGGGGAGGTGTTGCAGCGGAGGGAGGTGTTGTAGAGGAGGGAGGTGTTGTAGAGGAGGGAGTGTTGCAGAGGAGGGAGTGTTGTAGAGGAGGGAGTGTTGTAGCGGAGGGAGTGTTGTAGAGGAGGGAGTGTTGTAGCGGAGAGAGGTGTAGCGGAGGGAGTGTTGTAGAGGAGGGAGTGGTAGAGGAGGGAGTGTTGTAGAAGAGGGAGTGTTGTAGAGGAGGGAGTGTTGTAGAGGAGGGAGTGTTGTAGAGGAGGGAGTGTTGTAGAGGAGGGAGGTGTAGAGGAGGGAGTGTTGTAGAGGAGGGAGTGTTGTAGCGGAGGGAGTGTTGTAGAGGAGGGAGTATTGCAGAGGAGGGAGTGTTGCTGAGGAGGGAGTGTTGCAGAGGAGTGAGTGTTGCTGAGGAGGGAGTGTTGCAGAGGAGTGAGGTGTTGTAGAGGAGGGAGTGTTGTAGAGGAGGGAGTGTTGTAGAGGAGGGAGTGTTGCAGCGGAGGGAGTATTGCAGAGGAGGGAGTGTTGCTGAGGAGGGAGTGTTGCAGAGGAGTGAGGTGTTGTAGAGGAGGGAGTGTTGTAGAGGAGGGAGTGTTGTAGAGGAGGGAGTGTTGTAGAGGAGGGAGTGTTGTGGAGGAGGGTGTGTTGTAGCGGAGGGAGTGTTGTAGAGGAGGGAGTGTTGTAGAGGAGGGAGTGTTGTAGCGGAGGGAGTGTTGTAGAGGAGGGAGTGTTGTAGCGGAGAGAGGTGTAGCGGAGGGAGTGTTGTAGAGGAGGGAGTGGTAGAGGAGGGAGTGTTGTAGAGGAGGGAGTGTTGTAGCGGAGGGAGGTGTTGTAGCGGAGGGAGGTGTTGTAGAGGAGGGAGGTGTTGTAGCGGAGGGATGTGTTGTAGAGGAGGGAGTGTTGTAGAGGAGTGAGTGTTGTAGAGGAGGGAGTGTTGTAGAGAAGGGAGTGTTGTAGAGGAGGGAGTGTTGTGGAGGAGGGAGTGTTGTAGAGGAGGGAGTGTTGTGGAGGAGGGAGTGTTGTGGAGGAGGGAGTGTTGTAGAGGAGGGAGTGTTGTAGAGGAGGGAGGTGTTGTAGAGGAGGGAGTGTTGCAGCGAAGGGAGTGTTGCAGCGGAGGGAGGGAGTGTTGGAGCGGAGGGAGTGTTGTAGAGGAGGGAGTGTTGTAGAGGAGGGAGGTGTTGTAGAGGAGGGAGGGGTTGTAGCGGAGGGAGGTGTTGTAGAGGAGGGAGGTGTTGCAGCGGAGGGAGGTGTTGTAGAGGAGGGAGGTGTTGTAGAGGAGGGAGTGTTGTAGCGGAGGGAATGTTGTAGAGGAGGGAGTGTTGTCGAGGAGGGAGTGTTGTAGAGGAGGGAGTGTTGTCGAGGAGGGAGTGTTGTCGAGGAGGGAGTGTTGTCGAGGAGGGAGTGTTGTAGAGGAGGGAGGTGTTGTAGAGGAGGGAGTGTTGCAGCGGAGGGAGTGTTGCAGCGGAGGGAGGGAGTGTTGGAGCGGAGGGAGGTGTTGTAGAGGAGGGAGGTGTTGTAGAGGAGGGAGTGTTGCAGCGGAGGGAGTGTTGCAGCGGAGTGAGTGTTGCAGAGGAGGGCGTGTTGGAGCGGAGGGAGTGTTGCAGCGGAGGGAGTATTGCAGAGGAGGGAGTGTTGCTGAGGAGGGAGTGTTGCAGAGGAGGGAGGTGTTGTAGAGGAGGGAGTGTTGTAGAGGAGGGAGTGTTGCAGCGGAGGGAGTGTTGCAGCGGAGGGAGTGTTGCAGAGGAAGGAGTGTTGTAGCGGAGGGATGTGTTGTAGAGGAGGGAGTGTTGCAGCGGAGGGAGTGTTGCAGCGGAGGGAGTGTTGCAGAGGAGGGAGTGTTGCAGCGGAGGGAGTATTGCAGAGGAGGGAGGTGTTGTAGAGGAGGGAGTGGTAGAGGAGGGAGTGTTGTAGAGGAGGGAGTGTTGTAGAGGAGGGAGTGTTGTGGAGGAGGGAGTGTTGTAGAGGAGGGAGTGTTGTGGAGGAGGGAGTGTTGTGGAGGAGGGAGTGTTGTGGAGGAGGGAGTGTTGTAGAGGAGGGAGTGTTGTATAGGAGGGAATGTTGTAGAGGAGGGAGTGTTGTAGAGGAGGGAGTGTTGTAGAGGAGGGAGTGTTGTAGCGGAGGGAGGTGTAGCGGAGGGAGTGTTGTAGAGGAGGGAGTGTTGTAGAGGAGGGAGTGTTGTAGAGGAGGGAGTGTTGTAGAGGAGGGAGTGTTGTAGAGGAGGGAGTGTTGTAGAGGAGGGAGTGTTGTAGAGGAGGGAGTGTTGTAGAGGAGGGAGTGTTATAGAGGAGGGAGGTGTTGTAGAGGAGGGAGTGTTGCAGCGGAGGGAGTGTTGTAGCGGAGGGAGGTGTAGCGGAGGGAGTGTTGTAGAGGAGGGAGTGGTAGAGGAGGGAGTGTTGCAGAGGAGGGAGGTGTAGAGGAGGGAGTGTTGTAGAGGAGGGAGGTGTAGAGGAGGGAGTGTTGTAGAGGAGGGAGGTGTAGAGGAGGGAGTGTTGTAGAGGAGGGAGGTGTTGTAGAGGAGGGAGGGGTTGTAGAGGAGGGAGTGTTGTAGAGGAGGGAGTGTTGTAGAGGAGGGAGGTGTTGTAGAGGAGGGAGGGGTTGTAGAGGAGGGAGTGTTGTAGAGGAGGGAGTGTTGTAGAGGAGGGAGGTGTTGTAGAGGAGGGAGTGTTGTAGAGGAGGGAGGTGTTGTAGAAGAGGGAGTGTTGTAGAGGGGGGAGGTGTTGCAGCGGAGG
Source organism: Squalus acanthias (assembly GCA_030390025.1). NCBI lineage: Eukaryota > Metazoa > Chordata > Chondrichthyes > Squaliformes > Squalidae > Squalus > Squalus acanthias. The sequence continues at coordinate 304,158 of JASTWF010000035.1, forward strand.
GAGGTGTTGTAGAGGAGGGAGGTGTTGTAGTGGAGGGAGTGTTGCAGAGGAGGGAGTGTTGTAGAGGAGGGAGTGTTGTAGAGGAGGGAGTGTTGTAGCGGAGGGAGTGTTGTAGAGGAGGGAGTGTTGTAGCGGAGAGAGGTGTAGCGGAGGGAGTGTTGTAGAGGAGGGAGTGGTAGAGGAGGGAGTGTTGTAGAAGAGGGAGTGTTGTAGAGGAGGGAGTGTTGTAGAGGAGGGAGTGTTGTAGAGGAGGGAGTGTTGTAGAGGAGGGAGTGTTGTAGAGGAGGGAGTGTTGTAGAGGAGGGAGGTGTTGTAGAGGAGGGAGGGGTTGTAGAGGAGGGAGTGTTGTAGAGGAGGGAGGTGTTGTAGAGGAGGGAGGTGTTGTAGAGGAGGGAGTGTTGTAGAGGAGGGAGTGTTGTAGAGGAGGGAGTGTTGTAGCGGAGGGAGTGTTGTAGAGGAGGGAGTGTTGTAGCGGAGAGAGGTGTAGCGGAGGGAGTGTTGTAGAGGAGGGAGTGGTAGAGGAGGGAGTGTTGTAGAAGAGGGAATGTTGTAGAGGAGGGAGTGTTGTAGAGGAGGGAGTGTTGTAGAGGAGGGAGTGTTGTAGAGGAGGGAGTGTTGTAGAGGAGGGAGGTGTAGAGGAGGGAGTATTGCAGAGGAGGGAGTGTTGCTGAGGAGGGAGTGTTGCAGAGGAGTGAGTGTTGCTGAGGAGGGAGTGTTGCAGAGGAGTGAGGTGTTGTAGAGGAGGGAGTGTTGTAGAGGAGGGAGTGTTGTAGAGGAGGGAGTGTTGCAGCGGAGGGAGTATTGCAGAGGAGGGAGTGTTGCTGAGGAGGGAGTGTTGCAGATGAGTGAGGTGTTGTAGAGGAGGGAGTGTTGTAGAGGAGGGAGTGTTGTAGAGGAGGGAGTGTTGTAGAGGAGGGAGTGTTGTGGAGGAGGGTGTGTTGTAGCGGAGGGAGTGTTGTAGAGGAGGGAGTGTTGTAGAGGAGGGAGTGTTGTAGCGGAGGGAGTGTTGTAGAGGAGGGAGTGTTGTAGCGGAGAGAGGTGTAGCGGAGGGAGTGTTGTAGAGGAGGGAGTGGTAGAGGAGGGAGTGTTGTAGAGGAGGGAGTGTTGTAGAGGAGGGAGTGTTGTAGAGGAGGGAGTGTTGTAGCAGAGGGAGGTGTTGTAGAGGAGGGAGGTGTTGTAGCGGAGGGAGGTGTTGTAGCGGAGGGAGGTGTTGTAGAGGAGGGAGGTGTTGTAGCGGAGGGATGTGTTGTAGAGGAGGGAGTGTTGTAGAGGAGTGAGTGTTGTAGAGGAGGGAGTGTTGTAGAGAAGGGAGTGTTGTAGAGGAGGGAGTGTTGTAGAGGAGGGAGTGTTGTAGCGGAAGGAGGTGTAGTGGAGGGAGTGTTGTAGATGAGGGAGTGGTAGAGGAGGGAGTGTTGTAGAGGAGGGAGGTATAGAGGAGGAAGTGTTGTAGAGGAGGGAGTGTTGCAGAGGAGGGAGGTGTTGAGGAGGGAGTGTTGTAGAGGAGGGAGTGTTGTAGAGGAGGGAGTGTTGTGGAGGAGGGAGTGTTGTGGAGGAGGGAGTGTTGTGGAGGAGGGAGTGTTGTAGAGGAGGGAGTGTTGTAGAGGAGGGAGTGTTGTAGAGGAGGGAGTGTTGTAGAGGAGGGAGTGTTGTAGAGGAGGGAGTGTTGTAGAGGAGGGAGTGTTGTAGAGGAGGGAGGTGTTGTAGATGAGGGAGGTGTAGAGGAGGGAGTGTTGTAGAGGAGGGAGTGTTGTAGAGCTGGGAATGTTGTAGAGGAGGGAGTGTTGTAGAGGAGGGAGTGTTGTAGCGGAGGGAGGTGTTGTAGCGGAGGGAGTGTTGTAGAGCAGTGGAGTGTTGTAGAGGAGTGGAGTGTTGTAGAGGAGGGAGGTGTTGTCGCGGAGGGAGTGTTGGAGAGGAGGGAGGTATTGTAGAGGAGGGAGGTGTTGTAGAGGAGGGAAGTGTTGTAGAGGTGGGAAATGTTCCAGAGGAGGGAGGTGCAGAGGAGAGAGGTGTAGATGAGGGAGGTGTTGAGGAGGGAGGTGTAGAGGAGGGAGGTGCAGAGGAGGGAGGTGTAGAGGAGGGAGTGTTGTAGAGGAGGGAGTGTTGTAGAGGAAGGAGTGCTGTAGCGGAGGGAGTGTTGTAGTGGAAGGAAGTGTTGTAGAGGAGGGAGTGTTGTAGAGGAGGGAGTGTTGTAGCGGAAGGAGGTGTAGTGGAGGGAGTGTTGTAGAGGAGGGAGTGGTAGAGGAGGGAGTGTTGTAGAGGAGGGAGTGTTGTAGAGGAGGGAGTGTTGTAGAGGAGGGAGTGTTCTAGCGGAGGGAGGTGTAGCGGAGGGAGTTTTGTAGAGGAGGGAGTGGTAGAGGAGGGAGTGTTGTAGAGGAGGGAGTGTTGTAGAGGAGGGAGGTGTTGTAAGGGTTTTCCTTGACCGATTCTCAGCCTGTGAGATTCGTGTGGCTCTGTGCAGCCTGTATGTTAGTGCGGGTTTAGGCCTTGTTGCCTGTTCTGGTCTCCAGCCAGTCTGGGAGCACTATACACACCTGTGAGTGGTTCGAATCACTCGCCCTTACGGTTCTAGACACTGGACTTAGATGCGAGAGCAGTAATGGAGATGAAACTCAGGTAGACTCGGTTGAATGGTACGAAATGGAAAATCTTTATTGCATAATACTTAAGATTACGAAATACATGTCATAAGCACAGATTAATGACAGTACAATCTTACACGCAGTTATGTAACTAATTTCAGGGAAACGAGGAACGAACGACACATCGTAAATGGGGGCACACATTACAATTATCCTTAATACTTGAAACCCTCCCCTATCAATATCTGTCCTAAGCTAGATTCGTAGGATTCGAGACTCATGCTCACCACTCGTGATAACTCGGAGAGATTCCGAATTTCACCGCAGCACCCACGTGTCGATCAGGGGGTCTCCTGGCCCCAGTTGTTTACTCGTTTCTGCTCCGGCTAGCAGGCTGGAGCGTCTGCTGTTATGAAGATCTGTGTTCGTGGTTTTCAAAGTCCAGTCAATACTTAAGAAAAAGAATCTTCCTGTGTCCGTTCTGTGAAGTTCGAAGAAGTCTTCCTGGCAAGGAAAAATGTCAATTCGACCTACAGGCGCGGTCGGGGCTTACTGACCGTGGCGACAAGTATGGTCTTCGTCTCTTCCCATCTCATCTCATCTCTTCTCGGGCCTTTGGTTCCGATACCGTTTATCAACACAGGTCTTCGTGACACGACACGAGGTAGATCCGAGCGGATCACAAAGTTCAACAGTCTTTTAAAAGAGACACGAGGCAAGCAGGAACAAGACGGCGAGTCAAGAACACAGGAGCAACCACGAGGATGAACACCAGCAAGATAAGAGAAAGATGGACGGTTGGAGCTTGTAATTATAGTGAAAAATCTTCCGTTTCCCGCCCAACCTTAATGTCTTTTCCTTTTGTTAGGGTTTGGCGCTCAAATGTCTTGTATAGGTGATCTCCGTTTTAATGGGTTTCGGGGCTACTCATAAATGTCTGAGTACCTGTTAATATTTCTCCCATTGTTTAATCGGTCGGTGTTCTCCCTGGAGGGGTTTTGGGCTTCCAAGTGTTTTCTGTAACTACCCGCTAACGGCTCTCTCATCGTAGAGTCGTTGGGATTTTACATATTAATGTCTTTGGATGGGCTCTTGATTACTTGGTACAATAGCTTTCATTCGTACCTGGGAGACCGATTTCAGTATTTATGTGTATACTGTAAACCCATGATGTCTCGTGTATTATCTTCAATGTGCTGAGTCTTAATCGATCTCGCACAAATGTTTATTGGAACGCCATCTTGTCTGTCTGTCGAAAAGTCTAGAATGTTCCGCCACGAGGTGCGGCGGCCATTTTACAAGCTGCTTGTGTCCACTTTGAAACCTGACAGCATTCTGCTGAAATAAAAAGCTGTATGAACGAAACTAAGTGTTTTCTCCTTATTAATAAAATCGCGATATATTGCGAATTCTACAGTCCCTCCTGTTGATGCGAATAACTCCGCTTATCGTATCAAAAATATTGTGGTGAGCAATATTATCTCGATTTTCTCCGAATCCAGAAAATTTAATCCCATAACTTAAACTAGCTAGGGTCTTTGCGTCGTCCTTATTTCCCAAAGAAATTACATTTTATAGTACCGTAGGCATCATTTGCCTTTAAACTTACACCACTTGTTTTCCTTCCAGGCGTAACCAGGCCGATGCCTCTCGTATCACCTGTATATTCACATTTTTTATTTAGGGAAAGGAAAAACAAACAAAACCAAACAATCATTTTTAACTACAACACCATCACCAAAATAATCAACACCAACTCTTAAACATGTCGAGTTCCAAACGTATTTACAGTCTTTGAAAATCATGATCGAGTACAAACTTTCGCGGCGCACGTGGCGAGCGGGAGTGACGCCATTTTCCGATTACACGGTGCTTTCATTGTGCACGCGCACGTAACGTTCTCGCCACTCTCCCGTGTTTTCATGCTTGGTGAGGCGTTTGTCTCTTTTACAATGTACGACCAACAGGTACACTACAATAAAAACTTGGCATACGACTAAAATGTGGGAGGCTATTCTGATCCATGAAGGCACTTCAATATTGGTGAACAGATTCCACCACGGTGGAATTACTATATCCAGAATGTCTGTTCCTATTTCGACAGTTTTCTGCTCTAGTGTGTAAAAATGTTTTTGTGACACCGCGACGGCTTTCAAAAGCTTGGTGAGGTGTTCAGGGAGAGGGGGAATGAGGTATCCGAAATGCGCGACGAATCGCTGCAGGTCGGTGAAATTCTCTTTTACTGTTAGATGAACAGTGGATGGTTCAGGGATTGGGACAATTCGCTGTTGTGCTACTTGAACTTCCGCCCTGGGTTTGAAACAGAAACTGCTGTCACTCACCGGACACCGGCTACGGTTTCCATGCTGGTAGTGTTGCGCTGCAGTGGTAACACAATATGTTCCACCCCCGATGTATGCTACCTGCGGAGGCACATGATCTTGTGCCATTGCCTCCATGGTGCAATTCATGGACTTGGCGCCAGCCGTTCTGAACCCGCACTGTGGTGTTAAAAAGGCATTCAAGTGCTGGGGACACAGTATTATGTGTGCTCCCCTGCCACGACAACCAGAGAGATCTGTACCTGTCATCGTTTGCTCCCAGCGGATGACGTAGGGTGGAACCGCTGCATAGCGAATGTGGGCTCCCCCCTGAATGACACCAATGTTCTCTACCCGATACACCGGGGCGGGCTTTGCTGTGTCGCCCAAAACCGGCATACGTAATACTATACCCATGATAGTATGGTTTGATCGTCCGCAGTCCACGGGGACTGGGTATGCTTCTGAAGCTAGCCTGAGCTGGCACGGACTTAATGCGTTCTGAAAAGGGTGGAGCGCCCGCAGGTGTTTGTTACTTATCCAGGACGGGACCATACCTTGTTTTAAATCCTCCAAATTAATGCGGCCCTCGCCCAGTAACCACGCCCCGTAAAGCACGCACACCTCGTTCTGCGCAGCTTGATCGGATGCATTCCGATCTTCCCTAATCAGGGCATTTACCGTCTTTGCATGTTTCTCCAACTCTGCTATAATTTCCTTTAAATGGAGAGTCATGGCTTGGTCCTCGTGTAAACCCGACCCTACCACTTTATTCTCATCTGTTAGAATGTCTTTTAATTGTGTCTTAAAACCATTAATCTGGGTCTGCAGCTCCACACTGTCTAGAGCGTTGACCACAGATGTACCCGTGTTAAAAGCAGTGAACGCGTCGTTCACTACACCCCTTCTTTGCCTCCCTACTTGATCCAAAACTTCATGTGGTGCGGTGTACAAACTTGTTTTATCAATTTCCGCGAAATCGAATTCGTAAAAACTGTCTGAACATCTTGGTCAACAGGACCTGATATAACTGTTCCGTCTTTTTGGGGCATGTAGAATTCGCAATATATCGCGATTTGATTAATAAGGAGAAAAACACAGAGTTTCGTTCAAACAGCTTTTATTTCAGCAGAATGCTGGCAGGTTTAAATTGGACACAAGCAGCCTGTAAAATGGCCGCCGCGCCTCGTGACAGAACATTCTAGACTTTTCAACAGGCAGACAAGATGGCGTTCCAATAAACATTTGTGCAAGATCGATTAAGATTCAGCACAGTGAAGATAATACACGAGACATTATGGGTTTGCAGTATAAACATAGATACTGGAATCGGTCTCCCAGGTACAAAGGAAAGCCATTGTACCGAGTAATCAAGGGCCCATCCAAAAGACATTAATATGTAAAATCCCAACGACTCTACGATGAGAGAGCCGTTAGCAGGTAGTTATACAGGACACTTGGAAGCCCCAAACCCCTCCAGGGAGAACACCGACCGATTTAACAATGGGAGAAATATTAACAGGTACTCAGACATTTACGAGTAGCCCCGAAACCCATTAAGAACGGAGATCACCCATACAAGACATTTGGGCGCCAAACCCTAAACAAAAGAATGGACATTATAGTTGGGCGGGAAACGGAAGATTTTTGCACTATAATTGCAGGCTCCAAACCGTCCATTCTCTCTCTTGCTCTTGCATTCGCTCGCTTGCTCCTGTGCTTTTATCCGGTCGATTCGTAACCTCGTGGCTGCTCCTGTGTACTCGTAGTTGGGCTTCTGCTTGCCTGTTGCCTCTTCTGAAAAGACTGTTGAACTTTCTGATCCGTTCGGATCTACCTCGTGTCGCGTAACGAAGACCTATGTTGGTAACTGGCAGCGGAACCAAAGGCCCGAGATGAGATGAGATGAGATGAGATGAGATGAGAAGAGAGGAAGACCATATCCATCGCCACGGTCAGTAAATCCCGACCGCGCCTGTAGGTCGATTAGCCAAGTTTTCCTCGCCAGGAAGATTTCTCTTTTGAACTTTTAACAAAACATATTGCATCGACGATAACTGGACTGTGTCCAAGGAGACTGGAACGTGAAAACACATCGTATCGATGATATTGACAACTGTGCTCCAAGAGTACCTGTTAAGCCAACCAACACAGGTCTTCATCACAGCAGACGGTCCAGCCTGCTAGCCGGAGCAGCAGAAGCAAGTAAACAAGTGGGACCAGGAGATCTCCTGACCGACACGTGGGTGCTGCGGTGAAAAACATCCGATCAGCTATTCGGAATTTCTCCGAGTTATCACGAGTGGTGAGCATGAGTCTCGAGATCCTACGAAGCTAGTTTAGGATAGATATTGATAGGGGAGGGTTTAAGGATTAAGGATATTTGTAATGTGTGCCCCTATTTACTTTGTGCCGTTCGTTCCTCGTTTCCCTAAGATCGACTATATAACTGTTTGTAAGATTGTACTGTCATTAATCTGTGCTTATGACATGTATTTCATAATCTTAAGTATCATGCAATAAAGATTTTCCATTTCGTACCATTCAAACCAAGTCTACATGAGTTTTATCTCCATTACTGCTCTCGCATCTAAGTCCAGTGTCTAGAACCGTAAGGGAGAGTGATTCGAACCACTCACAGGTGTGTCTAGTGTTCCCAGACTGGCTGGAGACCAGAACAGGCAACCAGGCCTAGACCCGCACTGACATACAGGCTGCACAGAGCCGCGTGAATCTCACAGGCTGCGAGACACGCAGGGTCAGGAATCCCTTACAGAAAATGGCGACCGCGGCAGGACACTGGCAGCGAGAGGGTAGTGTGTTAGATTTTGGAATGACTGTACGAAATGTTATGCAGGAAAAGATAGCGGATTATGTGTTTGGAAAGGTTAATCTAACTAAGAAATGGATAAGTGAATTGTTAGCGGATAAGAGCCCACTAGAGGCAGCTGAAAGGTGGACAGATAGTAAAGAACATAGAAAGACACTTGAGAAAGCAGTCTGGCTTATGTGTTACAAAAGGCAGGTTCAGATTTCAAACCAGACCATTACAGCGCTAGTAGCTCGAATCAGTCATTTAGAGGGAGAAATGGAGGAGAAGGTTTCTGGAGGGGAGGTGCTCATTAAGAATTTAAATGAGTTACACCAAGAAAGCCAGGAAGTCTCCAGTCACCTTAAAACAAGGATAGATTATCTCGAGTGCCAGGTCACTGAGGCAAAATTGAATGAGAGCAGGTTAAAGGAAAGATGTAACCGCCAAGCTGCCCAGATAAGGACTCAAGAAGAGAGCTTAATGGGGGTTAGGTCGGCATATAAGTTGGCCCTTGAGGATAAGTTTCAGGGAGCCGATCATAGCGCCTGCCAAAGGGAGATAGAGCACCTCAAAAAGGCCGTGAACAATGCGAACGGCATGGTGTGCCTTATCAATCCGTCGGCGCACCAGCCGCTAGTAAATGAGAGATTTAAAAAATCCCCACCAAGTAAAGCAGAAGAAGTAGTAGCCACTGCGCCCTCCGCGCCACCCAGCTATTCAGAAACCTGGGTTAGGGAGGAAGCAATGGAAGAAACAAAAGAGCCCATTGAAAAGGAAGTAGAAAAGGGATCGCTGTATCCAGTAACGGGTATTAAAAGGGGCCCAAGCAGAAACGGTGGGGAAGAACCGGGGGATCTCCTCGGACAGCTGGTGTTGCCTCACAGTTCACATCAGCTGAGAGCTATGATAAATCACGTACGGAAGCTGACCGAGATAGACGACCCTTCCGTACATTTCAGAGAAGTTGAGCAAGCCGCAGCCATTAACGGCTGCGATGATGGGGAGACAGCAAAAATGCTGCTGTTCTCATTAGACAGCTCGGTCCTTCAGTGTCTCTCAGGCGAGAGCAAGAGGGGAAACAAGACTTATGAGGAATTAAAGAATGAGGTCCTAGAAGTGTTGGGGGCGAACGACGAAGGTCCGTTTGCTAGAGTGGGACAGACAGTGCAGATGGAGGGAGAACCCCCGAAGGTTTTTGCCGACAGGCTGTGGCCAGTATATGAGCGCAGCTGTCTAGGTGCGCCCGAGCGCGAAGATGTGGAAGGCGCTGCTTTAACTCATTGGCTTAGGTGCATAATAGCCAACAGTTTACCAGCCGTTAGAGAGCAGGCAAAAGCATGGTTTGATCCCAATGACCTCAACATTACGGAAGAGTCGGTCTTGAATCGACTCACGTTAGGTTATCGCAATATAAGGGGTATGGCAACACGTCCCCTTAAGGGAAGAGTACATGAGGTACGACCCGCAGCCCCGTATCAAAGAGAGTGGCATCAGGAGGGTAATCGCGCCCCACAGGCAAGTAATGCTTGTTACGGGTGTGGGAAGACAGGGCACTGGCGCAAGCATTGCAGGAACCCTTGGAAGGATTCCAAGGATAAAAATCCCGCGGTGCGAGCCCAGGCGCCTGTCCCGGCTAAGGAAGCCAAGGCACCCACCCCTCCTGACGACCTCGAAGCAGTGTTAGGAGCCATGCGCAAGCTGGTCTTGAATGCGCGTGGACAGGTGGCGGTCGCAACCGGCCCCGTAGGTGCCGCAGGACCGTCTAATAGTGCCCCATGACTAGAACCAGCACAGCCCGTCTACCTGTGTCCGCTTAGCTATGATGCGTGGAGGCGACCTGTGGTGGAGATGGAGGTAGAGAAACAGAAGGGCAGTTATTTGTTGGACACGGGAGCTTCTTGCACCATAATCCATACAGATAACCCTTTTGACTCGCCGCTATCTACCAAGGTCCCATTCACGTTGGCAGGGTTCACAGGAAAAGAACAGGCTGGCACGTTTTCCCTTCCGCTATCCATTCGTTTAGGAACACTTCGCCTTAAGTGGAAGTGTATACTGATGGCATGGCAAAAGGGGGGTGGAAGAGGTATTCTTGGGTCCGATCTCCTAGCGGGACACGGGATCCTCGTGGACCTCAGAAATCACTGTCTCTGGGGGGCTAAAGGTGAAAAGGGCGAGGTAATAGTGATTCCGGGGGAGGAAGAAACAGGGGTCCTGTGTACCGTACAGCCATCCGGAGGCTACGACCTCAGGCTTATGGTCGCAGATGTCCCAACGGACATGCAAACGTACGTGTCAGATAATATGCACGCGTTTGCAACCCACAAGCACGATTGTGGGAGAGTGGTCGGGTTTGAGGTCAGCGTAGATGGGGACCCCATGACCCGACCCCAAAAGCAGTATAACTTCCCCAAAGAAGCCGAACCCGATATGGAGACAGCAATGTCTTCCTTGGTGCAGCAGGGCGTGTTGAGGCCGATAGCCACACACGTGAACTCCCCATTATGGCCGGTTAGGAAGCCGGATAATTCGTGGAGAGCCACGGTGGACTACAGAGTCCTTAACGGTAACATTCCCGCCTGCGCGCCCACAGTAGCAGCAGTTGCTGACCTAATAGGGAGCATCCCAGCCTCCGCGACCACGTTCACGGTGCTGGATATCTCGAACGGTTTTTGGTCCATCCCGCTGCGGCGAGAGGACCAGTACAAGTTTGCCTTTACTTTCAAAGGGCAACAGTACACGTGGAACTGTCTGCCACAGGGTTTCCACAATAGCCCCAGTATTTTTCATCAGTGTATGGCAGGAAGTTTAAAGGAGTTTAGTCAGCCCAATCAGATAGTACAGTATGTGGACGATTTGCTCCTATTTACGGACTCAAGGGAGGAGCACGGACCACTACTGGACGAGTTATTGGAACTGTTAGCGAGAAAGGGTTTTAAAATAAACCCTAAGAAAGCACGTATCGGTCAGCGGGAAGTAAAATTCCTGGGACTGACCATACGCGCTGGGGAAAGAGCCATAGACAAAGCAAGGAGGGAGTCGGTGCAAGAATTACCGATTCCCAACAACGTAAGGGGTGTGAGGTCCTTCTTGGGACTGACCGGTTACTGCAGGGATTTTATCGAAGATTATGCGGCCACAGCGGCGCCGCTCCTCCGACTCCTCCATAAGGGGGTGGAGTGGCTTTGGGACGAGGGCTGCCAAGCAGCCTTCGAGAAGTTAAAAAGGGATCTGCAGACCGCGCCAGCCTTAGGGGCCATAGATGGGGGGAAGGAGTTTTTCCTGGAGGTAGCTGCCAGCGGAGACAGCTTAAGCGCCGTGCTGCTCCAAGAGCGTCACGGCAAGCTGAGGCCGGTTGTCTATTCATCCAGGGTATTAACGGATGTGGAGAGAAGTTTCTCCAATTGCGAAAGGCACCTTTTAGCCACGCATTGGGCTGTGAAAAGATCAGCGATCTTCACAGGGCTCTCTCCCATCACTCTCCTCACACATCACACACCAACTAAGATGCTTCTGGATGGGAGGATTAAAGACGGGACCGTAAGCAGCGCACGCATTGCGCGTTGGACCCTTCTTCTCTCCCAGTTGGATCTTAGAGTAAAAGGTCTTTGCGAGCCAAGGCTTGCGGCCAATTTGGTATACCCCGGTACAGCCCACCGGTGTTCGGTGGAAGGGGTATGGGACGTCAACATAGGTTTACGGGCCGGGATACATCCCACTGGGCGCGAGATTTATGTTGATGGGTCTAGCACAGTGTCTGCTGGCGAGCGACTCACAGGGTGTGGAGTTTATGACCCTGCGGCAGACCTTGCCCTGGCGATCAAGCTCCCTAGCACCATGAGCGCGCAGCAGGCTGAGCTGTCTGCCGTGGTGTACGTTGTGACCCACCCAGACATTTTCCCAACCCCATACACGATTTGCTCGGACAGTATGTTCACCTGCAATTCGTGTACGGAATACCTGGCCATTTGGTCCCGCCGCGGATACACCTCCGCGGACGGGCGACCTTTAACGGTGAAGCCCTTGCTGGAAAAGATCTTAGCAGCAGCAGTAGGGGAGGAAGGAGAGATTTTCATCCATAAGGTGAAAGCTCACTCCTCCACAGAGCCCCGTGGGGAGGGCAACCGACAGGCGGATGCGCTAGCCAGGGAGGGTGCCCGCGACGGCACTTTCTGGAACCCCTATAGGACCGGACCCATAGCAGCGGTCCGAGGCGGGGACGGGAATCCCGGGAACACCAGGGTAGCATTGCCCCTAGACCTCAAGACCGTCCAAGCCCAGGATCCCGCCCTAAAAGCAGTCCTAAAAACGATTGCTGAGGGGAGGCAGGTAGAAGGTCCGTACAGTACGGCAACCCTCTCAGTTAAGGAAGGCATGCTGTTCCGCGAGGAGCAGTGGGTTGTGCTGCAGCAGCACAGGAGGGAATTCCTCCAGTTGGCTCACGAGGGACCAGGGGCAGGGCACCCCGGGCCCGAGGTTACCTGGCAACGGGTAGAGCAAGCGGGATGGTGGCCAGGGCTCAGGGAACAAGTCCGCGAGTTCTGTGCAAACTGTCTTGTGTGCGCTGCAAACAACCCAGACCCCCAGAAAAGGAAGGTGCCCATGGGACACGTAAGAAGGGTAGAGGGACCATGGCAGTCGATACAGATCGACTATATAGGACCCCTGCCCACCACCCAGGGAGGTTATAAGTACTGCCTCGTCCTGGTGGATGTGTTTTCCAAGTGGGTGGAAGCCTTCCCTTGTCGAACAGCTACGGCACTGGGTACAGCAAAAATCTTGGTCCGGGAAGTGTTCTCGCGGTGGGGACTCCCCCGTTTTGTGGAGTCAGACCAAGGGAGTCATTTCACCGGCCAGGTGATGCAGAACACCCTCATGCTTTTGGGCATTGAAGGGAAGTGGCACGTAGCACACAATCCCCAGTCATCCGGGATTGTTGAACGTATGAACCGGACCCTGAAGGAGAAATTGAGGAAAGAGACTAGGAACTCGCCCCAAAAATGGGCGGAAGTTCTGCCTTTAGTCCTCATGGGGGTCCGAGCCAGTCAGTCAAAAAGTACGGGGTACTCCCCGCACGAGGTAATGACCGGCAGGCTCATGCGAACCCCCACCCATGTGCTAGCCCCGGTGCTCACTGAGGGTCAGCTCCAAGAGATAAGCAGGGACAAGTTCGCCCAGACTCTCTTGGAGCGCCTGAAGCAAGTTTATGAGCAGGCGGCTGGGAACATGGGAAGGCAGCATCAGGGCAATCGCTTGTTGCTGGAACCCCGCAAAACGCGGGAGTGGGAAGTAGGAGACCAGGTCATGGTCAGAAACTACGCCAGAGTAGGGAGTCTGGAACCACTGTATATGGGACCCTACAACATTGTAGACAAGGCGAGTCCCATGGTTTACGCCGTAAAAGTACCTCGGCGCATTAAGTGGTTCCACATAAACCAATGCAAACTGTACCAGCCAGGTGCGCAGGGGAAAACCACAGGGGTAAATCCCGCCAATGGGAAAGCACAGCCCCAGGTAGGACCACAAGGCACACAGGCAGGCATAGCAGCTTGCATCAGGGGAAGGGACATCCCGGACGATCATGCAGCGTTTTTCTGGAATTGGGGGTTAGATGAGGAAGAACCCAGGGTACCCTGGTCAGATGAGGATAGTGCAGATGAGCATAGTGATGATGACGGGTGGTTCCTGAGGAACGGTCTGGAGGGAATGGGGCCTATAGGTAGAGATCCACACAGGGTGGACACACAAGCTGCAGGTCCCGAGGACAGGAGGGAGGAGCTAGAGGAGGCAGGGCCAGCCGCTATAGGAGCACAGAGAGTACCGGTGTGGCTCCCAGAGATGTGGCCGCCCGCTTTGAACGTCCAGTCCTCAGGGGAGGCAGAGATCACGAGTGAAGGGCCGCCTGCTGGGCCGAGCAGGGCGGAGCCACGAACTGCCAGCCCCGAGGTTAGGGAGGCGGAGTCAGCGGAGGCGGAGCCGGCGACTGTGATGGAACCCCAGGTCATCCCGTTGGAGGTCTCGGAACCCGGTCCGTCCGTCACGGAACCCCCGCCCATAGCAACTCCCCGTAGGTCAAGTAGAGAACCCCAGCCCAGGAGGATGTGGTCATGTCCCCAGACTGCCCCAAGGCGTAGACTTCAGGTTAAGATAACCCGGGTACAGACCGGCCACATCGCAGCAGTAACAGGCTGCGGCAGATCAGAGGGAAGGGTCAGTGCCCTCCCACCGTCGGGAAGAGCTCGCAGCAGCCTTCTCAGAATTTAAAGGGGGCCGCCCTGAGAACGGGCGGCACTGTATAGTAACAAGGTTAAGTTTTATAGTTCAAGGTTAAGTTTTAAGTTTATAGTTCAAGGTTAAGTTTATAGTTTTATTAAGGCTAAGTTTGTAGTGTTTTTAACAGAAAACGATAAAAATGATGGGAGTTTTTAAGATAGGTTTAGTTGAAGTTTATTCAGCAAACGTTGAAGTTTACGTGAGGCGAGGTCAGGGGACCCGCTCACCCTTCACAAAAGCCAGAGACTCTTGCGAGGCTGGCTACCTCATTCTATCTGATCACAGGAACCAAGGAAGGATGGAACGAATTCTAGTATTGCTCGTGGCAATCGGATGTGGATTGGCCTATCGAGGCCGCACCAAGGATGTCGTGGTGTTTGGATGTTCCGGGGACACGGCCCCCATCGCGGTGGATGGGACCGGAAGACGGGAGGCAGAGGAGACCAGCACCTATTTCCACAAGGGAAGGTGGCCAGGATGGCTGGGAACGAACTCAACGGAGTATTCTAGCACATCGGGGTTTGCCTACCAAGAGACTTCTTTACTGTGCCCCAAAGTAAGGATCATCGCACCCAGGATCAGCGTCACCGTCGGCAAACGGATTTGTTTGACTTGTAGTGGGAAGGTCCCATTGAGCCGATGGTGGTGGCTGCGAAAGCTGAGCAAAACTATGAGAAACTCTTCGGTCGAGTGGGAACGACTGGGTAATAATACCCATCGGACAATTACGGGGACAGACGGACAAGTGAAAGTCTGTTGGGACAAATGGTGGGAACCGGATGAGGGAATTTATGTATGTATGTGGGGGTCAAAGTACGTTTGCCCCAAAGGCATCTCCATATTTTTTATTAATCAGTGGCAGGATAACGGACAGGGGATGAGGTGGGATGCGAGCACCAGGGGGTGCGGAGCCCCATTCTCCCCGATCCCAGTAAATGCCACTGAACTCATTACGCGCCCACGCAAAGCCCCGCCCACGATTCCGGTGGTTCTAGCGGAGGAAGAAGGGTGCCCTAAAACTAGTAAGGGACCCAGGAATGGTTTGGTACTGGTCCCCACAGACCAGATACTATTTCAGGGGGTACATTACGCGGTGGCCTCGGTGATTTTAAATCTCACTGAGGTACGGTTACCAGAGTGGTGCCCCAAAAAGACGGAACAGTTGTATCAGGTACTGTTGACCAAGATGTTCAGACAATTTTACGAATTCGATTTTGCAGAAATTGATAAAACAAGTTTGTACACCGCACCACAGGAAGTTTTGGATCAAGTAGGGAGGCAAAGAAGGGGTTTGGTGAACGTTGCGTTCACTGCTTTTAACACGGGTACATCTGTGGTCAACGCTCTAGACAGTGTGGAGCTGCAGACCCAGATTAATGGTTTAAAGACACAGTTAAAAGACATTCTAACAGATGAGAATAAAGTGGTAGGGTCAGGTCTACACGAGGACCAAGCCATGACTCTCCATTTAAAGGAAATTATAGCAGAGCTGGAGAAACATGCGCGTACGGTAAATGCCCTGATCAGGGAAGATCGGAATGCATCCGATCAAGCTGCGCAGAACGAGGTGTGCGTGCTTTACGGGGCGTGGTTACTGGGCGAGGGCCGCAGTAATTTGGAGGATTTAAAACAAGGTTTGGTTCCGTCCTGGATAAGTAACAAACACCTACGGGCGCTCCACCCTTTTCAGAACGCATTAAGTCCGTGCCAGCTCAGGCTAGCTTCAGAAGCTTACCCAGTCCCCGTGGACTGCGGACGATCAAACCATACTATTATGGGAATAGTATTACGCATGCCGGTTTTGGGCGACACAGCAAAGCCCGCCCCGGTGTATCGGGTAGAGAACATTGGTGTCATTCAGGGGGGAGCCCACATTCGTTATGCAGCGGTTCCACCTTACGTCATCCGCTGGGAGCAAACGATGACAGGTACAGATCTCTCTGGTTGTCGTGGCAGGGGAGCACACATAATACTGTGCCCCCAGCACTTG
Source organism: Squalus acanthias (assembly GCA_030390025.1). NCBI lineage: Eukaryota > Metazoa > Chordata > Chondrichthyes > Squaliformes > Squalidae > Squalus > Squalus acanthias. The sequence continues at coordinate 320,133 of JASTWF010000035.1, forward strand.
AATGCCTTTTTAACACCACAGTGCGGGTTCAGAACGGCTGGCGCCAAGTCCATGAATTGCACCATGGAGGCAATGGCACAAGATCATGTGCCTCCGCAGGTAGCATACATCGGGGGTGGAACATATTGTGTTACCACTGCAGCGCCACACTACCAGCATGGAAACCGTAGCCGGTGTCCGGTGAGTGACAGCAGTTTCTGTTTTAAACCCAGGGCTGAAGTTCAAGTAGCACAACAGCGAATTATCCCAATCCCTGAACCATCCACTGTTCATCTCACAGTAAAAGAGAATTTCACCGACTTGCAGCGATTTGTCGCGCATTTTGGATACCTCATTCCCCCTCTCCCTGAACACTTAACCAAACTTCTGAAAGCCGTCGCGGTATCACAGAAACATTTTTATACATTAGAGCAGAAAACTGTCGAAATAGGAACAGACATTCTGGACATAGTAGTTCCACCGTGGTGGAATCTGTTCACTAATATTGAAGTGCCTTCATGGATCAGAATAGCCTCCCACATTTTAGTCGTATGTCAAGTGTTTATTGTAGTGTACCTATTGGTCGTGCATTGTAAAAGAGACAAACGCCTCACCAAGCATGAAAACACGGGAGAGTGGCGAGAACGTTACGTGCGCGTGCACGATGAGAGCACCGTGTAACCGGAAAATGGCGTCACTCCCGCTCGCCGCGTGCGCCGCGGAAGTTTGTACTCATATAAGATTTTCAGAGATTGTAAATACGTTGGAAACTCGACATGTTTTAAGAGTTGGGGTTTTGATTATTTTGGTGATGGTGTTGATTGTTTGGTTTTGGGTTTTGTTTTTTCCTTTCCCTGAATAAAAGACAAATATACAGGTGATACGAGAGGCATCGGCCTGGTTACGCCGGGAAGGAAAACAAGTGGTGTAAGTTTAAGGGCAAATAATGCCTACGGTGATATAAAATGTAATTTTCTTGGGAAATAAGGACGACACAGAGACCCTAGCTAGGTTAAAGTTATGGGATTAATTTGCTGGATTCGGAGGAAAATCGAGATAATATTGCTCACCACTATGATTTTTGATACGATAAGCGGAGTTATTCGCATCAACAGGAGGGACTGTAGAATTCGCAATATATCGCGATTTGATTAATAAGGAGAAAAACACAGAGTTTCGTTCAAACAGCTTTTATTTCAGCAGAATGCTGGCAGGTTTAAATTGGACACAAGCAGCCTGTAAAATGGCCGCCGCGCCTCGTGACAGAACATTCTAGACTTTTCAACAGGCAGACAAGATGGCGTTCCAATAAACATTTGTGCAAGATCGATTAAGATTCAGCACAGTGAAGATAATACACGAGACATTATGGGTTTGCAGTATAAACATAGATACTGGAATCGGTCTCCCAGGTACAAAGGAAAGCCATTGTACCGAGTAATCAAGGGCCCATCCAAAAGACATTAATATGTAAAATCCCAACGACTCTACGATGAGAGAGCCGTTAGCAGGTAGTTATACAGGACACTTGGAAGCCCCAAACCCCTCCAGGGAGAACACCGACCGATTTAACAATGGGAGAAATATTAACAGGTACTCAGACATTTACGAGTAGCCCCGAAACCCATTAAGAACGGAGATCACCCATACAAGACATTTGGGCGCCAAACCCTAAACAAAAGAATGGACATTATAGTTGGGCGGGAAACGGAAGATTTTTGCACTATAATTGCAGGCTCCAAACCGTCCATTCTCTCTCTTGCTCTTGCATTCGCTCGCTTGCTCCTGTGCTTTTATCCGGTCGATTCGTAACCTCGTGGCTGCTCCTGTGTACTCGTAGTTGGGCTTCTGCTTGCCTGTTGCCTCTTCTGAAAAGACTGTTGAACTTTCTGATCCGTTCGGATCTACCTCGTGTCGCGTAACGAAGACCTATGTTGGTAACTGGCAGCGGAACCAAAGGCCCGAGATGAGATGAGATGAGATGAGATGAGATGAGAAGAGAGGAAGACCATATCCATCGCCACGGTCAGTAAATCCCGACCGCGCCTGTAGGTCGATTAGCCAAGTTTTCCTCGCCAGGAAGATTTCTCTTTTGAACTTTTAACAAAACATATTGCATCGACGATAACTGGACTGTGTCCAAGGAGACTGGAACGTGAAAACACATCGTATCGATGATATTGACAACTGTGCTCCAAGAGTACCTGTTAAGCCAACCAACACAGGTCTTCATCACAGCAGACGGTCCAGCCTGCTAGCCGGAGCAGCAGAAGCAAGTAAACAAGTGGGACCAGGAGATCTCCTGACCGACACGTGGGTGCTGCGGTGAAAAACATCCGATCAGCTATTCGGAATTTCTCCGAGTTATCACGAGTGGTGAGCATGAGTCTCGAGATCCTACGAAGCTAGTTTAGGATAGATATTGATAGGGGAGGGTTTAAGGATTAAGGATATTTGTAATGTGTGCCCCTATTTACTTTGTGCCGTTCGTTCCTCGTTTCCCTAAGATCGACTATATAACTGTTTGTAAGATTGTACTGTCATTAATCTGTGCTTATGACATGTATTTCATAATCTTAAGTATCATGCAATAAAGATTTTCCATTTCGTACCATTCAAACCAAGTCTACATGAGTTTTATCTCCATTACTGCTCTCGCATCTAAGTCCAGTGTCTAGAACCGTAAGGGAGAGTGATTCGAACCACTCACAGGTGTGTCTAGTGTTCCCAGACTGGCTGGAGACCAGAACAGGCAACCAGGCCTAGACCCGCACTGACATACAGGCTGCACAGAGCCGCGTGAATCTCACAGGCTGCGAGACACGCAGGGTCAGGAATCCCTTACAGGCACCACTCTGGTAACCGCACCTCGGTGAGATTTAAAATCACCGAGGCCACCGCGTAATGTACCCCCTGAAATAGTATCTGGTCTGTGGGGACCAGTACCAAACCATTCCCGGGTCCCTTACTAGTTTTAGGGCACCCTTCCTCCTCAGCTAGAACCACCGGAATCGTGGGTGGGGCTTTGCGTGGGCGCGTAATGAGTTCAGTGGCATTTACCGGGATCGAAGAGTATGGGGCTCCGCACCCCCTGGTGCTCGCATCCCACCTCATCCCCTGTCCGTTATCCTGCCATTGATTAATGAAAAATATGGAGATGCCTTTGGGGCAAGCGTACTTTGACCCCCACATGCATACATAAATTCCCTCATCCGGTTCCCACCATTTGTCCCAACAGACTCTCACTTGTCCGTTTGTCCCCGTAATTGTCCGATGGGTATTATTACCCAGTCATTCCCACTCGACCGAAGAGTTCCTCATGTTTTTGCTCAGCTTTCGCAGCCACCACCATCGGCTCAATGGGACATTCCCATTACAAGTCAAACAAATCCGTTTGCCGACGGTGACGCTGATCCTGGGTGCGATGATCCTTACTTTGGGGCACATTAAAGAAGTCTCTTGGTAGGCAAACCCCGATGTGCTAGAATACTCAGTCGAGTTCGTTCCCAGCCATCCTGGCCACCTTCCCTTGTGGAAATAGGTGGTGGTCTCCTCAGCCTCCCGTCTTCCGGTCCCATCCACCGCGATGGGGGCCGTGTCCCCGGAGCATCCAAACACCACGACATCCTTGGTGCGGCCTCGATAGGCCAATCCACATCCGATTGCCGCGAGCAATACTAGAATTCGTTCCATCCTTCCTTGGTTCCTGTGATCAGATAGAATGAGGTAGCCAGCCTCGCAAGAGTCTCTCTGGCTTTTGTGAAGGGTGAGCGGGTCCCCTGACCTCGCCTCACGTAAACTTCAACGTTCGCTGAATAAACTTTAACTAAACCTATCTCTAAAGCTCCCATCATTTTATCATTTTCTGTTAAAAATTAAACTACAAACTTAACCTTATTTAAAACTATAAACTTATTATTAACATTAAACTATAAACTTGGAAACCTATCCTAAACTTATTACTGTACAGCGCGCCCGTTCTCAGGGCGGCCCCTTTAAATTCTGAGAAGGCTGCTGCGAGCTCTTCCCGACGGTGGGAGGGCTCTGACCTTTTCCTCTGATCTGCCGCAGCCTGTTGCTGCACTGACCCCTTCCTCTGATCTGCCGCAGCCTGTAGCTGCACTGACCCCTTCCTCTGATCTGCCGCAGCCTGTTGCTGCTGCGATGGGACCGGGCTGTATCTGGGCTGCCTTAACCTTGAGTCTACGCCTTGGGACAGTCTGGGGCCATACCCACATCTTCCTGGGCTGGGGTTCTCTACTTGACCTACGGGGAGTTGTCGGGGGCAGGAATCCCAGGCCCGACGGACCGGGTTCCGAGACTTCCACCGGGACGACCTGTGGTTCCACCACAGTCGCTGGCTCCGCCTCCGCTGACTCCGCCTCCCTGACCTCGGGACTTGCAGCTTGTGGCCCCGCCCTGCTCGGCCCAGCAGGCGGCCCTTCACTCGCGATCCCTGCCTCCCCCGAGGGCGGGACGTTCAAGGCGGGCGGCTCGGGCTCTGAGGTTCCCACCGTCACGCCCTGTGTTCCCACAGCGGCTGGTTCCGCCTCCCCTAGCTCCTCCCTCCTGTGTTCGGGACCTGCAGCTTGTGGCTCCGCCCTGCGCGGATCTCCATCTGCAGCCCCTGTCCTCCCTATACCTGAATTGGGGGCGACCCTTGCGTTCCCCAATTCCCACTCGTCTTCATCACTATCCTCATCTGACTCCCAACCCCACAAAAATGTTTCACGATTTTCCAGGATGTCTCTTCCCCTGATGCAAGCTGCTTTGCCTGCCTGTGTGCCTTGTGGTCCTACCTGGGGCTGCGCGTCCCCACTCGCGGGGTTTACCCCTGTGGTTTTCCCTTGCGCACCTGGCTTGTACAGTTTGCACTGGTTTACATGGAACCACTTAGTGCGCCGAGGTACCTTTACGGCGTATACCATGGGACTCGCCTTATCTACAATGTTGTAGGGTCCCATATACAGTGGTTCCAAACTCCCTACTCTGGCGTAGTTTCTGACCATGACCTGGTCTCCTACTTCCCACTCCCGCGTTTTGCGGGGTTCCAGCAACAGGCGATTGCCCTGATGCTGCCTTCCCATGTTCCCAGCCGCCTGCTCATAAACCTGCTTCAGGCGCTCCAAGAGGGTCTGGGCGAACTTGTCCCTGCTTATCTCTTGGAGCTGACCCTCAGTGAGCACCGGCGCTAGCACATGGGTGGGGGTTCGCATGAGCCTCCCAGTCATCACCTCGTGCGGGGAGTACCCCGTACTTTTTGACTGACTGGCCCGGACCCCCATGAGGACTAAAGGCAGAACCTCCGCCCATTTTTGGGGCGAGTTCCTAGTCTCTTTCCTCAATTTTTCCTTCAGGGTCCGGTTCATGCGTTCAACAATCCCGGATGACTGGGGATTGTGTGCTACGTGCCACTTCCCTTCAATGCCCAAAAGCATGAGGGTGTTCTGCATCACCTGGCCGGTGAAATGACTCCCTTGGTCTGACTCCACAAAACGGGGGAGTCCCCACCGCGAGAACACTTCCCGGACCAAGATTTTTGCAGTACCCAGTGCCGTAGCTGTTCGACAGGGGAAGGCTTCCACCCACTTGGAAAACACATCCACCAAGACAAGGCAGTATTTATAGCCTCCCTGGGTGGTGGGCAGGGGCCCTATATAGTCGATCTGTATCGACTGCCATGGTCCCTCTACCCTTCTTACGTGTCCCATGGGCACTTTCCTTTTCTGGGGGTCTGGGTTGTTTGCAGCGCACACAAGACAGTTTGCACAGAACTCGCGGACCTGTTCCCTGAGCCCTGGCCACCATCCCGCTTGCTCTACCCTTTGCCAGGTAACCTCGGGCCTGGGGTGCCCTGCCCCTGGTCCCTCGTGAGCCAACTGGAGGAATTCCCTCCTGTGCTGCTGCGGCACAACCCACTGCTCCTCGCGGAACAGCATGCCTTCCTTAACTGAGAGGGTTGCCGTACTGTACGGACCCTCTACCTGCTTCCCCTCAGCAATGGTTTTTAGGACTGCTTTTAGGGCGGGATCCTGGGTTTGGACGGTCTTAAGGTCTAGGGGCAATGCTACCCTGAAGTTCCCGGGATTCCCGTCCCTGCCTTGGATCGCTGCCATGGGTCTGGTCCCATAGGGGTCCCAGAAAATGCCGTTGCGGGCACCTTCCCTGGCTAGCGCATCCGCCTGCTGGTTGCCCTCCCCACGGGGCTCTGTGGAGGAGTGAGCCTTCACCTTATGGATGAAAATCTCCCCTTCCTCCCCTACTGCTGCTAGGATCTTTTCCAGCAAGGGCTTCACCGTTAAAGGTCGCCCGTCTGCGGAGGTGTATCCACGGCGGGACCAAATGGCCAGGTATTCCGTACACGAATTGCAGGTGAACATACTGTCCGAGCAAATCGTGTATGGGGTTGGGAAAATGTCTGGGTGGGTAACAACGTACACCACGGCAGACAGCTCAGCCTGCTGTGCGCTCATGGTGCTGGGGAGCTTGATCGCCAGGGCAAGGTTTGCCGCAGGGTCATAAACTCCACACCCTGTGAGTCGTTCGCCAGCAGATACTGTGCTAGACCCATCAACATAAATCTCGCGCCCAGTGGGATGTATCCCGGCCCGCAAACCTATGTTGACGTCCCACACCCCTTCCACCGAACATCGGTGGGCTGTACCGGGGTATACCAAATTGGCCGCAAGCCTGGGCTCGCAAAGACCTTTTACTCTAAGATCCATCTGGGAAAGAAGAAGGGTCCAGCGCGCAATACGCACGCTGCTTACGGTCCCATCTTTAATCCTCCCATCTAGAAGCATCTTAGTTGGTGTGTGATGGGTGAGGAGAGTGATGGGAGAGAGCCCTGTGAAGATCGCTGATCTTTTCACAGCCCAATGCGTGGCTAAAAGGTGCCTTTTGCAATTGGAAAAGCTTCTCTCCACATCCGTTAACACCCTGGACGAATAGACAACCGGCCTCAGCTTGCCGTGACGCTCTTGGAGCAGCACAGCGCTCAAGCTGTCCCCGCTGGCAGCTACCTCCAGGAAAAACTCCTTCCCCCCATCTATGGCCCCTAAAGCTGGCGCGGTCTGCAGATCCCTTTTTAACTTCTCGAAGGCTGCTTGGCAGCCCTCGTCCCAAGACCACTCCACTCCCTTATGGAGGAGTCGGAGGAGCGGCGCCGCTGTGGCCGCATAGTCTTCGATAAAATCCCTGCAGTAACCGGTCAGTCCCAAGAAGGACCTCACACCCCTTATGGTGTTGGGAATCGGTAACTCTTGCACCGACTCCCTCCTAGCTTTATCTATGGCTCTTTCCCCAGCGCGAATGGTCAGTCCCAGGAATTTTACTTCCTGCTGACCGATACGTGCTTTCTTAGGATTTACTTTAAAACCCTTTCTCGCTAGCAGCTCCAATAACTCGTCCAGCAGTGGTCCATGCTCCTCCCTTGAATCCGTAAATAGGAGCAAATCATCCACGTACTGCACTATCTGATTGGGCTGACTAAACTCCTTTAAACTTCCTGCCATACACTGATGGAAAATACTGGGGCTGTTGTGGAAACCCTGTGGCAGACAGTTCCATGTGTACTGTTGTCCTTTGAAAGTAAAGGCAAACTTGTACTGGTCCTCTCGCCGCAGCGGGATGGACCAAAAACCGTTCGAGATATCCAGCACCGTGAACGTGGTCGCGGACGCTGGGATACTCCCTATTAGGTCAGCAACTGCTGCTACCGTGGGCGCGCAGGCGGGAATGTTACTGTTAAGGACTCTGTAGTCCACCGTGGCCCTCCACGAATTATCCGGCTTCCTAACCGGCCATAATGGGGAGTTCACGTGTGTGGCTATCGGCCTCAACACGCCCTGCTGCACCAAGGAGGACATTGCTGTCTCCATATCGGGTTCTGCTTCTTTGGGGAAGTTATACTGCTTTTGGGGCCGGGTCATGGGGTCCCCATCTACGCTGACCTCAAACCCGGTAACCCTCCCACAATCGTGCTTGTGGGTTGCAAGCGCGTGCATGTTATCTGACACGTACGTTTGCATGTCCGTTGGGACATCTGCGACCATAAGCCCGAGGTCGTAGCCTCCGGATGGCTGCATGGTACACAGGACCCCTGTTTCTTCCTCCCCCGGAATTACCACTACCTCGCCTTTTTCACTCTTAGCCCCCCAGAGACAGTGATTTCTGAGGTCCACGAGGATCCCGTGCCCCGATAGGAGATCGGACCCGAGGATACCTCTTCCACCCCCCTCCTGCCATTCCATCAGTATGCACTTCCACTTGACGTGCAGTGCCTGTAAGGGATTCTCTCCTGACCCTGCGTGTCTCGTAGCCTGTGAGATTCACGCGGCTCTGTGCAGCCTGTATGTCAGTGCGGGTCTAGGCCTGGTCTCCAGCCAGTCTGGGAACACTAGACACCCCTGTGAGTGGTTCGAATCACTCTCCCTTACGGTTCTAGACACTGGACTTAGATGCGAGAGCAGTAATGGAGATAAAACTCATGTAGACTTGGTTTGAATGGTACGAAATGGAAAATCTTTATTGCATGATACTTAAAATTATGAAATACATGTCATACGCACAGATTAATGACAGTACAATCTTACAAACGGTTATAATCACTCTTAGGGAAACGAGGAACGAACGGCACAACGTAAATAGGGCACACATTACAAATATCCTTAATCTTTAAACCCTCCCCTATCAATATCTATCCTAAACTAGCTTCGTAGGATCTCGAGACTCATGCTCACCACTCGTAATAACTCGGAGAAATCCCGAATAGCTGATCGGATGTTTTTTTCACCGCAGCACCCACGTGTTGGTCAGGAGATCTCCTGGTCCCACTTGTTTACTGCTTCTGCTGCTCGGTCAGTCGGCTGGACCGTCCGCTGTAGTGAAGACCTCTGTTGGTTGGCTTCAAAGTATAATCGTGGAACACCGTTGTCAATATCACTGATACGATGTGTTTGCACAGTCCAGTTATCATCGATGCAATATGTCTTGTTAAAGAAGAACACTTCCTGTCGAGAAGACTTGGCTGATCGACCTACAGGCGCGGTCGGGATTTACTGACCGTGGCGATGGATATGGTCTTCTTCTCTTCTCCTCTCATCTCATCTCATCTCATCTCGGGCCTTTGGTTCCGCTGCCAGTTACCAACATAGGTCTTCTTTACGCGACACGAGGTAGATCCGAACGGATCAGAAAGTTCAACAGTCTTTTACACAGGAGCAGCCACGAGGTTACGAATCGACCGGATAAAACACAGGAGCAACCACGAATGCAGGAGCACGCGAGCGAGAGGCAAGAGTCAAGAGAGCGAATGGACGGTTTGGGGCCTGCAATTATAGTGCACAATTCTTCCGTTTCCCGCCCAACTATAATGTCCATTCTTTTGTTTAGGGTTTGGCGCCCAAAATGTCCTGTATGGGTGATCTCCGTCCTTAATGGGTTTCGGGGCTACTCATGAATGTTTGAGTACCTGCTAATATTTCTCCCATTGTTAAATCGGTCGGTGTTCCCCCTGGAGGGGTTTGGGGCTTCCAAGTGTCCTGTATAACTACCTGCTAACGGCTCTCTCATCGTAGAGCCGTTGGGAGTTTACATATTAATGTCCTTTGGATGGGCCCTTGATGGCTTTCCTTTGTACCTGGGAGACCGATTCCAGTATCGATGTTTATACTGTAAACCCATAATGTCTCGTGTATTATCTTCACTGTGCTGAATCGTTATCGATCTTGCAAAAATGTATAATGGAACGCCATCTTGTCTGCCTGTTGAAAAGTCTAGAATGTTCTGTCACGAGGTGCGGCGGCCATTTTACAGGCTGCTTGTGTCCAATTTAAACCTGACAGCATTCCGCTGAAATAAAAGCTGTTTTGAACGAAACTTTGTGTTTTCTCCTTATTAATCAAATCGTGATAATTGCGAATTCTACATGCCCCCAAACGAATGGACAGCGGAAAGGAGAACGCGCCAGCCTGTTCTTTTCCCGTGAACCCCGCTAATGTGAATGGAACCTTGGTAGATAGCGGTGAGTCAAAAGGACTATCTGTATGAATCACGGTGCAAGAAGCTCCCGTGTCCAACAAATAACTACCCTTCTGTTTCTCTACCTCCATTTCCACCAGGGGTCGCTTCCACGCATCATAGCTGAGCGGACACAGGTAGACGGGCTGCGCGGGCTCTAGTCATTGGGTATGGTTAGACGGTCCTGCGGCACCTACGGGGCCGGTAGCAACCGCCACTTTTCCATGTGCACTCATGAAGTTGCGCATGGCTCCCAATACTGATTCGAGGTCGTTGGAAGGGGTGGGTACACTAGCTTCCCTAGCAGAGACAGGCATCTGGGCTCGGGCTGCGGGATTTTTATCCCTGGAATCCTTCCAAGGGTTCCTGCAGTTCTTGCGCCAGTGCCCTGTCCTCCCACACCCGTAACAAGCATTACTTGCCTGCGGGGCGCGGTTACCCTCCTGATGCCACTCCCTTTGAGCCGGGGCTGCGGGTCGTACCTCATGTACTTTTCCCTTAAGGGGACGTGTTCCCATACCCCTGATATTGCGATATCCTATCGTGAGTCGATTCAAAACCGACTCTTCCGTAATGTTGGGGTCATTGGGATCAAACCACGCTTTTGCCTGCTCTCTGACGGCTGGTAAACTGTTGGCTACTATGCACCTAAGCCAATGATTTAAACCGGCGCCGTCCATATCGTCGCGCTCTAGCGTACCTGGACAGCTGCGCTGATATACTGGCCACAGCCTGTCGGCAAAAACCTTCGGGGGTTCTCCCTCCATCTGCACTGTCTGTCCCACTCTAGCAAACGGACCTTCATCGTCCGCCCCCAACACTTCTAGGACCTCATTTTTCAATGCCTCATAAGTCTTGGTTCCCCTCTTGCTCTCGTCCGAGAGACACTGAAGGATTGAACTGCCTAACGAAAATAACAGCATTTTTGCTGTTTCCCCATCATCGCAGCCGTTGATGGCTGCGGTTTGCTCAATTTCTCTGAAATGTACGGAAGGGTCGTCTGTCTCGGTCAGCTTCCGTACGTGATTTATCATAACTCTCAGCTGGTGTGAGCTGTGAGGCAACACAAGCTGGTTGAGGAGATCCCCTGGTTCCTCCCCACCGTTTCTGTTTGGGCCCCTTTTTATACCCGTAACTGGATACAACGGTCCCTTTTCCACTTCTTTCTCAGTGGGCTCTTTCGTTTCCTCCACTACTTCCTCCCTTACCCAGGTTTCCGAATAGCTGGGTGGCGCGGAGGGCGCAGTGGCTAATACTTCCTCTGCTTTACTTGGTGGGGATTTCTGAAACTCCTCATTTACTAGCGGCTGGTGTGCTGACGGACTGATAAGGCACACCATGCCGTGCGCTTTGTTTACGGCCTTTTTAAGGTGCTCTATCTCCTTTTGGCAGGCGCTATGATCGGCCCCCTGAAATTTATCCTCAAGGGCCAACTTATATGCCGCCCTAACCCCCGTTAAGCTCTCTTCCTGGGTTCTTATCTGGGCAGCTTGGCGGGCACATCGTTCCTTTAGTCTGCCCTCACTTAACTTTGCCTCAGTGACCTGGCACTCGAGGTAATCTATCCTTGTTTTATGGTGACTGGTGATTTCCTGGCGTTCTTGGTGCAGCGCACTCAAATTCCTAATGAGCAATTCCCCTCCAGAGACCTTCTCATCCATTTCCCCCTCTAAATGCCTGATCCGAGCTGTTAGCGTTGTAATGACCTGGTTTGAAATCTGGACCTGCCTTTTGTAACACATTAGCCAGACTGCTTTCTCGACTGTCTTTTTATGTTCCTTACTATCTGTCCACCTCTCGGCTGCCTCTAGTGGACTCTTATCCGCTAACAATTCACTTATCCATTTCTTAGTTAGATTTACCTTTCCGAACAGATAATCTGCTATCTTTTCCTGCATAACATTTCGTACAGTCACACCAAAGTCTAACACACTACCCTCTCGCTGCCAGTGTCCTGCCGCGGTCGCCATTTTCTGTAAGGGTTTTCCTTGACCGATTCTCAGCCTGTGAGATTCGTGTGGCTCTGTGCAGCCTGTATGTTAGTGCGGGTTTAGGCCTTGTTGCCTGTTCTGGTCTCCAGCCAGTCTGGGAGCACTATACACACCTGTGAGTGGTTCGAATCACTCGCCCTTACGGTTCTAGACACTGGACTTAGATGCGAGAGCAGTAATGGAGATGAAACTCAGGTAGACTCGGTTGAATGGTACGAAATGGAAAATCTTTATTGCATAATACTTAAGATTACGAAATACATGTCATAAGCACAGATTAATGACAGTACAATCTTACACGCAGTTATGTAACTAATTTCAGGGAAACGAGGAACGAACGACACATCGTAAATGGGGGCACACATTACAATTATCCTTAATACTTGAAACCCTCCCCTATCAATATCTGTCCTAAGCTAGATTCGTAGGATTCGAGACTCATGCTCACCACTCGTGATAACTCGGAGAGATTCCGAATAGCTGATCGGATGTTTTTCACCGCAGCACCCACGTGTCGATCAGGGGGTCTCCTGGCCCCACTTGTTTACTCGTTTCTGCTCCGGCTAGCAGGCTGGAGCGTCTGCTGTTATGAAGATCTGTGTTCGTGGTTTTCAAAGTCCAGTCAATACTTAAGAAAAAGAATCTTCCTGTGTCCGTTCTGTGAAGTTCGAAGAAGTCTTCCTGGCAAGGAAAAATGTCAATTCGACCTACAGGCGCGGTCGGGGCTTACTGACCGTGGCGACAAGTATGGTCTTCGTCTCTTCCCATCTCATCTCATCTCTTCTCGGGCCTTTGGTTCCGATACCGTTTATCAACACAGGTCTTCGTGACACGACACGAGGTAGATCCGAGCGGATCACAAAGTTCAACAGTCTTTTAAAAGAGACACGAGGCAAGCAGGAACAAGACGGCGAGTCAAGAACACAGGAGCAACCACGAGGATGAACACCAGCAAGATAAGAGAAAGATGGACGGTTGGAGCTTGTAATTATAGTGAAAAATCTTCCGTTTCCCGCCCAACCTTAATGTCTTTTCCTTTTGTTAGGGTTTGGCGCTCAAATGTCTTGTATAGGTGATCTCCGTTTTAATGGGTTTCGGGGCTACTCGTAAATGTCTGAGTATCTGTTAATATTTCTCCCATTGTTTAATCGGTCGGTGTTCTCCCTGGAGGGGTTTTGGGCTTCCAAGTGTTTTCTGTAACTACCCGCTAACGGCTCTCTCATCGTAGAGTCGTTGGGATTTTACATATTAATGTCTTTGGATGGGCTCTTGATTACTTGGTACAATAGCTTTCATTCGTACCTGGGAGACCGATTTCAGTATTTATGTGTATACTGTAAACCCATGATGTCTCGTGTATTATCTTCAATGTGCTGAGTCTTAATCGATCTCGCACAAATGTTTATTGGAACGCCATCTTGTCTGTCTGTCGAAAAGTCTAGAATGTTCCGCCACGAGGTGCGGCGGCCATTTTACAAGCTGCTTGTGTCCACTTTGAAACCTGACAGCATTCTGCTGAAATAAAAAGCTGTATGAACGAAACTAAGTGTTTTCTCCTTATTAATAAAATCGCGATATATTGCGAATTTTACAGTGTAGAGGAGGAAGTGTTGTAGAGGAGGGAGTGTTGCAGAGGAGGGAGGTGTAGAGGAGGGAGTGTTGTAGAGGAGCGAGTGTTGTAGAGGAGGGAGTGTTGTGGAGGAGGGAGTGTTGTGGAGGAGGGAGTGTTGTGGAGGAGGGAGTGTTGTGGAGGAGGGAGTGTTGTGGAGGAGGGAGTGTTGTGGAGGAGGGAGTGTTGTAGCGGAGGGAGTGTTGTAGAGGAGGGAGTGTTGTAGAGGAGGGAGGTGTTGTAGAGGAGGGAGGTGTTGTAGCGGAGGGAGTGTTGTAGCGGAGGGAGGTGTAGCGGAGGGAGTGTTGTAGAGGTGGGAGTGGTAGAGGAGGGAGTGTTGAAGAGGAGGAAGTGTTGTAGAGGAGCGAATGTTGTAGAGGAGGGAGTGTTGTAGAGGAGGGAGCGATGTAGAGGAGGGAGTATTGTAGCGGAGGGAGTGTTGTAGAGGAGGGAGTGTTGTAGAGGAGGGAGTGTTGTAGAGGAGGGAGTGTTGTAGAGGAGGGAGGTGTAGAGGAGGGAGTGTTGTAGAGGAGGGAGGTGTAGAGGAGGGAGTGTTGTAGAGGAGGGAGTGTTGTAGAGGAGGGTGTGTTGTAGAGGAGGGAGGTTTTGTAGAGGAGGGAGTGTTGTAGAGGAGGGAGTGTTGTAGAGGAGGGAGGTGTAGCGGAGGGAGGTGTAGCGGAGGAATGTTGTAGAGGAGGGAGTGTTGTAGAGGAGGGAGTATTGTAGAGGAGGGAGTGTTGTAGAGGAGGGAGTGTTGTAGAGGATGGAGGTGTAGAGGAGGGAGTGTTGTAGAGGAGGTAGGTGTAGCAGAGGGAGTGTTGTAGAGGAGGGAGTGTTGTAGCGGAGGGAGGTGTAGCGGAGGGAGGTGTAGCGGAGGAATGTTGTAGAGGAGGGAGTGTTGTAGAGGAGGGAGTATTGTAGAGGAGGGAGGTGTAGAGGCGGGAGTGTTGTAGAGGAGAGAGTGTTGTAGAGGAGGGAGTGTTGTAGACGAGGGAGGTGTTGTAGAGGAGGGAGTGTTGCAGCGGAGGGAGGTGTCGTAGAGGACGGAGGTGTTGTAGAGGAGGGAGTGTTGTGGAGGAGGGAGTGTTGTAGAGGAGGGAGTGTTGTAGAGGAGGGAGTGTTGTAGAGGAGGGAGTGTTGTAGAGGAGGGAGTGTTGTAGAGGAGGGAGTGTTGTAGAGGAGGGAGTGTTGTAGAGGAGGGAGTGTTGTAGAGGAGGGAGTGTTGTAGAGGAGGGAGTGTTGTCGAGGAGGGAGTGTTGTCGAGGAGTGAGTGTTGTCGAGGAGGGAGTGTTGTAGAGGAGGGAGTGTTGTAGAGGAGGGAGTGTTGTAGAGGAGGGAGGTGTTGCAGAGGAGGGAGGTGTTGTAGAGGAGGGAGGTGTTGCAGAGGAAGGAGTGTTGTAGCGGAGGGAGGTGTTGTAGAGGAGGGAGGTGTTGTAGAGGAGTGGAGTGTTGCAGCGGAGGGAGTGTTGTAGAGGAGGGAGTGTTGTAGAGGAGGGAATGTTGTAGAGGAGGGAGTGTTGTAGAGGAGGGAATGTTGTAGAGGAGGGAGTGTTGTAGAGGAGGGAGTGTTGTAGAGGAGGGAGTGTTGTAGAGGAGGGAGTGTTGTAGAGGATGGAGTGTTGTAGAGGAGGGAGTGTTGTAGAGGAGGGAGTGTTGTAGAGGAGGGAGTGTTGTAGAGGAGGGAGTGTTGTCGAGGAGGGAGTGTTGTCGAGGAGTGAGTGTTGTCGAGGAGGGAGTGTTGTAGAGGAGGGAGTGTTGTAGAGGAGGGAGTGTTGTAGAGGAGGGAGGTGTTGCAGAGGAGGGAGGTGTTGTAGAGGAGGGAGGTGTTGCAGAGGAAGGAGTGTTGTAGCGGAGGGAGGTGTTGTAGAGGAGGGAGGTGTTGTAGAGGAGTGGAGTGTTGCAGCGGAGGGAGTGTTGTAGAGGAGGGAGTGTTGTAGAGGAGGGAATGTTGTAGAGGAGGGAGTGTTGTAGAGGAGGGAGGTGTAGAGGAGGGAGTGTTGTAGAGGAGGGAGTGTTGCAGCGGAGGGAGTGTTGTAGAGGAGGGAGTGTTGTAGAGGAGGGAATGTTGTAGAGGAGGGAGTGTTGTAGAGGAGGGAGGTGTAGAGGAGGGAGTGTTGTAGAGGAGGGAGTGTTGTAGAGGAGGGAGTGTTGTAGAGGAGGGAGTGTTGTAGAAGAGGGAGTGTTGTAGAGGAGGGAGTGTTGTAGAAGAGGGAGTGTTGTAGAGGATGGAGGTGTAGAGAAGGAGTGTTGTAGAGGAGGGAGGTGTAGAGGAGGGAGTGTTGTAGAGGAGGGAGGTGTAAAGGAGGGAGTGTTGTAGAGGAGGGAGTGTTGTAGAGGAGGGAGTGTTGTAGAGGAGGGTGGTGTTGTAGAGTAGGGGAGTGTTGTAGCGGAGGGAGGTGTTGTAGAGGATGGAGGTGTTGTAGCGGAGGGAGGTGTAGTAGAGGAGGGAGTGTTGTAGACGAGGGAGGTGTTGTAGAGGAGGGAGTGTTGCAGCGGAGGGAGGTGTCGTAGAGGACGGAGGTGTTGTAGAGGAGGGAGTGTTGTAGAGGAGGGAGGGGTTGTAGCGGAGGGAGTGTTGTAGAGGAGGGAGTGTTGTAGAGGAGTGAGTGTTGTAGAGGAGGGAGTGTTGTATAGGAGGGAGTGTTGTAGCGGAGGGAGTGTTGTAGAGGAGGGAGTGTTGGAGAGGAGGGAGGTGTAGAGGAGGGAGTGTTGAAGAGGAGGGAGTGTTGTAGAGGAGGGAGTGTTGTAGAGCAGGGAGTGTTGTAGAGGAGGGAGGTGTAGAGGAGGGAGTGTTGTAGAGGAGAGAGTGTTGTAGAGGAGGGAGGGTTGTAGACGAGGGAGGTGTTGTAGAGGAGGGAGTGTTGCAGCGGAGGGAGGTGTCGTAGAGGATGGAGGTGTTGTAGCGGAGGGAGGTGTTGTAGAGGAGGGAGGTGTTGTAGAGGAGGGAGTGTTGTAGCGGAGGGAGTGTTGTAGAGGAGGGAGTGTTGTAGAGCAGGGAGTGTTGTAGAGGAGGGAGGTGTAGAGGAGGGAGTGTTGTAGAGGAGAGAGTGTTGTAGAGGAGGGAGGGTCGTAGACGAGGGAGGTGTTGTAGAGGAGGGAGTGTTGCAGCGGAGGGAGGTGTCGTAGAGGACGGAGGTGTTGTAGAGGAGGGAGTGTTGTAGAGGAGGTAGGGGTTGTAGCGGAGGGAGTGTTGTAGAGGAGGGAGTGTTGTAGAGGAGGGAGTGTTGTAGAGGAGGGAGTGTTGTATAGGAGGGAGTGTTGTAGCGGAGGGAGTGTTGTAGAGGAGGGAGTGTTGTAGAGGAGGGAGGTGTAGAGGAGGGAGTGTTGTAGAGGAGGGAGTGTTGTAGAGGAGGGAGTGTTGTAGAGGAGGGAGTGTTGTAGAGGAGGGAGTGTTGTAGAGGAGGGAGTGTTGTAGAGGAGGGAGTGTTGTAGAGGAGGGAGTGGTAGTGGAGGGAGTGTTGTAGAGGAGGGAGTGTTGCAGCGGAGGGAGGTGTTGTAGAGGACGGAGGTGTTGTAGAGGAGCGAGTGTTGTGGAGGAGGGAGTGTTGTAGAGGAGGGAGTGTTGTAGAGGAGGGAGTGTTGTATAGGAGGGAGTGTTGTAGAGGAGGGAGTGTTGTAGAGGAGGGAGTGTTGTAGAGGAGGGAGTGTTGTAGAGGAGGGAGTGTTGTCGAGGAGGGAGTGTTGTCGAGGAGTGAGTGCTGTCGAGGAGGGAGTGTTGTAGAGGAGGGAGTGTTGTAGAGGAGGGAGTGTTGTAGAGGAGGGAGGTGTTGCAGAGGAGGGAGTGTTGTAGAGGAGGGAGGTGTTGCAGAGGAGGGAGTGTTGCAGCGGAGGGAGTTGTTGCAGAGGAAGGAGTGTTGTAGCGGAGGGAGGTGTTGTAGAGGAGGGAGGTGTTGTAGAGGAGTGGAGTGTTGCAGCGGAGGGAGTGTTGCAGCGGAGGGAGTGTTGTAGAGGAGGGAGTGTTGTAGAGGAGGGAATGTTGTAGAGGAGGGAGTGTTGTATAGGAGGGAGTGTTGTAGCGGAGGGAGTATTGTAGAGGAGGGAGTGTTGTAGAGGAGGGAGGTGTAGAGGAGGGAGTGTTGTAGAGGAGGGAGTGTTGTAGAGGAGGGAGTGTTGTAGAGGAGGGAGTGTTCTAGCGGAGGGAGGTGTAGCGGAGGGAGTTTGTTAGAGGAGGGAGTGGTAGAGGAGGGAGTGTTGTAGAGGAGGGAGTGTTGTAGACGAGGGAGTGTTGTAGAGGAGGGAGTTTGTAGAGGAGGGAGGTGTTGCAGAGGAGGGAGGTGTTGTAGAGGAGGGAGGTGTTGCAGAGGAAGGAGTGTTGTAGCGGAGGGAGGTGTTGTAGAGGAGGGAGGTGTTGTAGAGGAGTGGAGTGTTGCAGCGGAGGGAGTGTTGTAGAGGAGGGAGTGTTGTAGAGGAGGGAATGTTGTAGAGGAGGGAGTGTTGTAGAGGAGGGAATGTTGTAGAGGAGGGAGTGTTGTAGAGGAGGGAGGTGTAGAGGAGGGAGTGTTGTAGAGGAGGGAGTGTTGCAGCGGAGGGAGTGTTGTAGAGGAGGGAGTGTTGTAGAGGAGGGAATGTTGTAGAGGAGGGAGTGTTGTAGAGGAGGGAGGTGTAGAGGAGGGAGTGTTGTAGAGGAGGGAGTGTTGTAGAGGAGGGAGTGTTGTAGAGGAGGGAGTGTTGTAGAAGAGGGAGTGTTGTAGAGGAGGGAGTGTTGTAGAGGAGGGAGTGTTGTAGAGGATGGAGGTGTAGAGGAGGGAGTGTTGTAGAGGAGGGAGGTGTAGAGGAGGGAGTGTTGTAGAGGAGGGAGGTGTAAAGGAGGGAGTGTTGTAGAGGAGGGAGTGTTGTAGAGGAGGGAGTGTTGTAGAGGAGGGTGGTGTTGTAGAGTAGGGGAGTGTTGTAGCGGAGGGAGGTGTTGTAGAGGATGGAGGTGTTGTAGCGGAGGGAGGTGTAGTAGAGGAGGGAGTGTTGTAGACGAGGGAGGTGTTGTAGAGGAAAGAGTGTTGCAGCGGAGGGAGGTGTCGTAGAGGACGGAGGTGTTGTAGAGGAGGGAGTGTTGTAGAGGAGGGAGGGGTTGTAGCGGAGGGAGTGTTGTAGAGGAGGGAGTGTTGTAGAGGAGTGAGTGTTGTAGAGGAGGGAGTGTTGTATAGGAGGGAGTGTTGTAGCGGAGGGAGTGTTGTAGAGGAGGGAGTGTTGGAGAGGAGGGAGGTGTAGAGGAGGGAGTGTTGAAGAGGAGGGAGTGTTGTAGAGGAGGGAGTGTTGTAGAGCAGGGAGTGTTGTAGAGGAGGGAGGTGTAGAGGAGGGAGTGTTGTAGAGGAGAGAGTGTTGTAGAGGAGGGAGGGTTGTAGACGAGGGAGGTGTTGTAGAGGAGGGAGTGTTGCAGCGGAGGGAGGTGTCGTAGAGGATGGAGGTGTTGTAGCGGAGGGAGGTGTTGTAGAGGAGGGAGGTGTTGTAGAGGAGGGAGTGTTGTAGCGGAGGGAGTGTTGTAGAGGAGGGAGTGTTGTAGAGAGGGAGTGTTGTAGAGGAGGGAGGTGTAGAGGAGGAGTGTTGTAGAGGAGGGAGTGTTGTAGCGGAGGGAGGTGTTGTAGAGGAGGGAGTGTTGTAGAGCAGGGAGTGTTGTAGAGGAGAGAGTGTTGTAGAGGAGGGAGGGTTGTAGACGAGGGAGGTGTTGTAGAGGAGGGAGTGTTGTAGAGGAGGGAGTGTTGTAGAGGAGGGAGTGTTGTAGAGGAGGGAGTGTTGTAGAGGAGGGAGTGTTGTATAGGAGGGAGTGTTGTAGCGGAGGGAGTGTTGTAGAGGAGGGAGTGTTGTAGAGGAGGGAGGTGTAGAGGAGGGAGTGTTGTAGAGGAGGGAGTGTTGTAGAGGAGGGAGTGTTGTAGAGGAGGGAGTGTTGTAGAGGAGGGAGTGTTGTAGAGGAGGGAGTGTTGTAGAGGAGGGAGTGTTGTAGAGGAGGGAGTGGTAGTGGAGGGAGTGTTGTAGAGGAGGGAGTGTTGCAGCGGAGGGAGGTGTTGTAGAGGACGGAGGTGTTGTAGAGGAGCGAGTGTTGTGGAGGAGGGAGTGTTGTAGAGGAGGGAGTGTTGTAGAGGAGGGAGTGTTGTATAGGAGGGAGTGTTGTAGAGGAGGGAGTGTTGTAGAGGAGGGAGTGTTGTAGAGGAGGGAGTGTTGTAGAGGAGGGAGTGTTGTCGAGGAGGGAGTGTTGTCGAGGAGTGAGTGCTGTCGAGGAGGGAGTGTTGTAGAGGAGGGAGTGTTGTAGAGGAGGGAGTGTTGTAGAGGAGGGAGGTGTTGCAGAGGAGGGAGTGTTGTAGAGGAGGGAGGTGTTGCAGAGGAGGGAGTGTTGCAGCGGAGGGAGTTGTTGCAGCGGAGGGAGTGTTGTAGAGGAGGGAGTGTTGTAGAGGAGGGAATGTTGTAGAGGAGGGAGTGTTGTAGAGGAGGGAGTGTTGTAGCGGAGGGAGTGTTGTAGAGGAGGGAGTGTTGTAGAGGAGGGAGGTGTAGAGGAGGGAGTGTTGTAGAGGAGGGAGTGTTGTAGAGGAGGGAGTGTTGTAGAGGAGGGAGTGTTCTAGCGGAGGGAGGTGTAGCGGAGGGAGTTTGTTAGAGGAGGGAGTGGTAGAGGAGGGAGTGTTGTAGAGGAGGGAGTGTTGTAGACGAGGGAGTGTTGTAGAGGAGGGAGTGTTGTAGAGGAGGGAGTGTTGTAGAGGATGGAGGTGTAGAGGAGGGAGTGTTGTAGAGGAGGGCGTGTTGTAGAGGAGGGAGTGTTGTAGAGGAGGGTGGTGTTGTAGAGTAGGGGAGTGTTGTAGCGGAGGGAGGTGTTGTATAGGATGGAGGTGTTGTAGCGGAGGGAGGTGTTGTAGAGGAGGGAGGTGTTGTAGAGGAGGGAGTGTTGTAGCGGAGGAAGTGTTGTAGAGGAGGGAGTGTTGTAGAGGAGGGAGTGTTGTAGAGGAGGGAGGTTTAGAGGAGGGAGTGTTGTAAAGGAGGGAGTGTTGTAGAGGAGGGAGGGATTGTAGCGGAGGGAGTGTTGTAGAGGAGGGAGTGGTAGAGGAGGGAGTGTTGTAGAGGAGGGAGTGTTGCAGCGGAGGGAGGTGTTGTAGAGGACGGAGGTGTTGTAGAGGAGGGAGTGTTGTGGAGGAGGGAGTGTTGTAGAGGAGGGAGTGTTGTAGAGGAGGGAGTGTTGTAGAGGAGGGAGTGTTGTAGAGGAGGGAGTGTTGTAGAGGAGGGAGTGTTGTAGAGGAGGGAGTGTTGTAGAGGAGGGAGTGTTGTAGAGGAGGGAGTGTTGTCGAGGAGGGAGTGTTGTCGAGGAGTGAGTGTTGTCGAGGAAGGAGTGTTGTAGAGGAGGGAGTGTTGTAGAGGAGGGAGTGTTGTAGAGGAGGGAGCTGTTGTCGAGGAGGGAGGTGTTGCAGAGGAGGGAGGTGTAGAGGAGGGAGTGTTGTAGAGGAGGGAGTGTTGTAGAGGAGGGAGTGTTGTAGAGGAGGGAGTGTTGTAGAGGAGGGAGTGTTGCAGCGGAGGGAGGTGTTGCAGAGGAAGGAGTGTTGTAGCGGAGGGAGGTGTTGTAGAGGAGGGAGGTGTTGTAGAGGAGTGGAGTGTTGCAGCGGAGGGAGTGTTGCAGCGGAGGGAGTGTTGTAGAGGAGGGAGTGTTGTAGAGGAGGGAATGTTGTAAAGAAGGGAGTGTTGTATAGGAGGGAGTGTTGTAGCGGAGGGAGTGTTGTAGAGGAGGGAGTGTTGTAGAGGAGGGAGGTGTAGAGGAGGGAGTGTTGTAGAGGAGGGAGTGTTGTAGAGGAGGGAGTGTTGTAGAGGAGGGAGTGTTGTAGAGGAGGGAGTGTTGTAGAGGAGGGAGTGTTGTAGAGGAGGGAGTGTTGTAGAGGAGGGAGTGTTGTAGAGGAGGGAGTGTTGTAGAGGATGGAGTTGTAGAGGAGGGAGTGTTGTAGAGGAGGGAGCTGTAAAGGAGGGAGTGTTGTAGAGGAGGGAGTGTTGTAGAGGAGGGAGTGTTGTAGAGGAGGGAGGTGTAGAGGAGGGAGGTGTTGTAGCGGAGGGAGTGTTCTAGTGGAGGGAGGTGTAGCGGAGGGAGTTTTGTAGAGGAGGGAGTGGTAGAGGAGGGAGTGTTGTAGAGGAGGGAGTGTTGTAGAGGAGGGAGTGTTGTAGAGGAGGGAGTGTTACATATACATAGATACATAGAAGATAGGAGCAGGAGTAGGCCATCCGGCCCTTCGAGCCTGCTCCGCCATTTAATGAGATCATGGCTGATCCTCCAATTCAGTATCCCGTCCCCGCCTTCTCTCCGTAACCCTTAACCCCTTTTGCCTGTAGAAATATATCTAATTCCCTCTTAAATATATTTAATGAGCTGGCGTACACTGCCCTCTGTGGCAATGAGTTCCACAGGTTCACCACCCTCTGAGTGAAGAAATTCCCCCTCATTTCTGTCTTAAATGGTTTAGCCCTTATCCTTAAATTATGTCCTCTAGTTCTGTTCTCACCCGCCAAGGGAAACATTCCTTCTGCATCTAGTCTGTCTAGACCTGTCAGAATTTTATACACTTCTATGAGGTCCCCTCTCAATCTTCTAAACTCCAGTGTGTACATCCAGTGTTGTAGAGGATGGAGTTGTAGAGGAGGGAGTGTTGTAGAGGAGGGAGCTGTAAAGGAGGGAGTGTTGTAGAGGAGGGAGTGTTGTAGAGGAGGGAGTGTTGTAGAGGAGGGAGGTGTAGAGGAGGGAGGTGTTGTAGCGGAGGGAGTGTTGTAGAGGAGGGAGTGTTGTAGAGGAGGGAGTGTTGTAGAGGAGGGAGTGTTGTATAGGAGGGAGTGTTGTAGCGGAGGGAGTGTTGTAGAAGAGGGAGTGTTGTAGAGGAGGGAGGTGTAGAGGAGGGAGTGTTGTAGAGGAGGGAGTGTTGTAGAGGAGGGAGTGTTGTAGAGGAGGGAGTGTTGTAGAGGAGGGAGTGTTGTAGAGGAGGGAGTGTTGTAGCGGAGGGAGGTGTAGCGGAGGGAGTGTTGTAGAGGAGGGAGTGGTAGAGGAGGGAGTGTTGTAGAGGAGGGAGTGTTGTAGAGGAGGGAGTGTTGTAGAGGAGGGAGTGTTGTAGAGGAGGGAGGTGTTGAAGAGGATGGAGGTGTAGAGGAGCGAGTGTTGTAGAGGAGGGAGGTGTAGAGGAGGGAGTGTTGTAAAGGAGGGAGTGTTGTAGAGGAGGGAGTATTGTAGAGGAGGGAGTGTTGTAGAGGAGGGTGGTGTTGTAGAGTAGGGGAGTGTTGTAGCGGAGGGAGGTGTTGTAGCGGAGGGAGGTGTTGTAGAGGAGGGAGGTGTTGTAGAGGAGGGAGTGTTGTAGCGGAGGGAGTGTTGTAGAGGAGGGAGTGTTGTAGAGGAGGGAGTGTTGTAGAGGAGGGAGGTGTAGAGGAGGGAGTGTTGTAAAGGAGGGAGTGTTGTAGAGGAGGGAGGGGTTGTAGCGGAGGGAGTGTTGTAGAGCAGTGGAGTGTTGTAGAGGAGTGGAGTGTTGTAGAGGAGGGAGGTGTTGTCGCGTAGGGAGTGTTCCAGATGAGGGAGGTGTAGAGGAGGGAGGTGTAGAGGAGGGAGGTGTAGAGGAGGGAGGTTTAGAGGAGGGAGGTGTTGAGGAGGGAGGTGTTGTAGAGGAGGGAGTGTTGTAGCGGTGGGAGTGTTGCAGAGGAGGGAGTGTTGTAGAGGAGGGAGTGCTGTAGAGGAGGGAGTGTTGTAGCGGAAGGAAGTGTTGTAGAGGAGGGAGTGTTGTAGCGGAAGGAGGTGTAGAGGAGGGAGTGTTGTAGAGGAGGGAGTGTTGTAGAGGAGGGAGGTGTTGTAGAGGAGGGAGGTGTAGAGGAGGGAGGTGTAGAGGAGGGAGTGTTGTAGAGGAGTGAGTGTTGTCGAGGAGGGAGTGTTGTAGAGGAGGGAGTGCTGTAGAGGAGGGAGTGTTGTAGAGGAGGGAGGTGTAGAGGAGGGAGTGTTGTAGAGGAGGGAGGTGTAGAGGAGGGAGTGTTGTAGAGGAGGGAGTGTTGTAGAGGAGGGAGGTGTTGTAGAGGAGGGAGGTGTAGAGGAGGGAGGTGTAGAGGAGGGAGTGTTGTAGAGGAGTGAGTGTTGTCGAGGAGGGAGTGTTGTAGAGGAGGGAGTGTTGTAGAGGAGGGAGTGTTGTAGAGGAGGGAGTGTTGCAGAGGAGGGAGTGTTGCAGAGGAGGGAGTGTTGTAGAGGAGGGAGTGTTGTAGAGGAGGGAGTGTTGTCGAGGAGGGAGTGTTGTAGCGGAGGGAGTGTTGTAGAGGAGGGAGTGTTGTAGAGGAGGGAGTGTTGTAGAGGAGGGAGGTGTAGAGGAGGGAGGTGTTGTAGAGGAGGGAGCTGTTGGAGCGGAGGGAGTGTTGTAGAGGAGGAAGTGTTGTAGAGGAGGGAGTGTTGTAGCGGAGGGAGTGTTGTAGAGGAGGGAGTGTTGTAGAGGAGGGAGGTGTAGAGGAGGGAGTGTTGTAGAGGAAGGAGTGTTGTAGAGGAGGGAGTGTTGTAGAGGAGGGAGTGTTGTAATGGATGGAGGTGTAGAGGAGGGAGTGTTGTAGAGGAGGAAGGTGTAGAGGAGGGAGTGTTGTAGAGGAGTGAGGTGTAGAGGAGGGAGTGTTGTAGAGGAGGGAGTGTTGTAGAGGAGGGAGTGTTGTAGAGGAGGGAGGTGTTGTAGAGGAGGGGAGTGTTGTAGCGGATGGAGGTGTTGTAGAGGAGGGAGGTGTTGTAGCGGAGTGAGGTGTTGTAGAGGAGGGAGTGTTGTAGAGGAGGGAGTGTTGTAGAGGAGGGAGTGTTCTAGAGGAGGGAGGTGTTGTAGAGGAGGGGAGTGTTGTAGCAGAGGGAGGTGTTGTAGAGGAGGGAGGTGTTGTAGCGGAGGGAGGTGTTGTAGCGGAGGGAGGTGTTGTAGAGGAGGGAGGTGTTGTAGCGGAGGGATGTGTTGTAGAGGAGGGAGTGTTGTAGAGGAGGGAGTGTTGTCGAGGAGGGAGTGTTGTAGAGGAGGGAGTGTTGTAGAGGAGGGAGTGTTGTAGAGGAGGGAGTGTTGTAGCGGAAGGAGGTGTAGTGGAGGGAGTGTTGTAGAGGAGGGAGTGGTAGAGGAGGTAGTATTGTAGAGGAGGGAGGTGTAGAGGAGGATGTGTTGTAGAGGAGGGAGTGTTGCAGAGGAGGGAGGTGTAGAGGAGGGAGTGTTGTAGAGGAGGGAGTGTTGTGGAGGAGGGAGTGTTGCGGAGGAGGGAGTGTTGTGGAGGAGGGAGTGTTGTGGAGGAGGGAGTGTTGTGGAGGAGGGAGTGTTGTAGAGGTGGGAGTGTTGTAGAGGAGGGAGTGTTGTAGAGGAGGAAGTGTTGTAGAGGAGGGAGTGTTGTAGAGGAGGGAGTGTTGTAGAGGAGGGAGGTGTTGTAGAGGAGGGAGGTGTAGAGGAGGGAGTGTTGTAGAGGAGGGAGTGTTGTAGCGGAGGGAGGTGTGGTAGCGGAGGGAGTGTTGTAGAGCAGTGGAGTGTTGTAGAGGAGTGGAGTGTTGTAGAGGAGGGAGGTGTTGTCGCGGAGGGAGTGTTGTAGAGGAGGGAGGTGTTGTAGAGGAGGGAGGTGTTGTAGAGGAGGGAAGTGTTGTAGAGGTGGGAAGTGTTCCAGAGGAGGGAGGTGCAGAGGAGGGAGGTGTAGAGGAGGGAGGTGTAGAGGAGGGAGGTGTAGAGGAGGGAGGTGTAGAGGAGGGAGTGTTGTAGAGGAGGGAGTGTTGTAGAGGAGGGAGTGCTGTAGCGGAGGGAGTGTTGTAGCGGAAGGAAGTGTTGTAGAGGAGGGAGTGTTGTAGAGGAGGGAGTGTTGTAGCGGAAGGAGGTGTAGTGGAGGGAGTGTTGTAGAGGAGGGAGTGGTAGAGGAGGGAGTGTTGTAGAGGAGGGAGTGTTGTAGAGGAGGGAGGTGTAGAGGAGGAAGTGTTGTAGAGGAGGCAGTGTTGCAGAGGAGGGAGGTGTAGAGGAGGGAGTGTTGTAGAGGAGGGAGTGTTGTAGAGGAGGGAGTGTTGTGGAGGAGGGAGTGTTGTGGAGGAGGGAGTGTTGTGGAGGAGGGAGTGTTGTGGAGGAGGTAGTGTTGTGGAGGAGGGAGTGTTGTAGAGGAGGGATTGTTGTAGAGGAGGGAGGTGTTGTAGATGAGTGGAGTGTTGTAGAGGAGGGAGGTGTTGTAGAGGAGGGAGTGTTGCAGCGGAGGGAGGTGTTGTAGAGGACGGAGGTGTTGTAGAGGAGGGAGTGTTGTGGAGGAGGGAGTGTTGTAGAGGAGGGAGGTGTTGTAGAGGAGGGAGTGTTGTAGAGGAGGGAGTGTTGTAGAGGAGGGAGTGTTGTAGAGGAGGGAGTGTTGTAGAGGAGGGAGTGTTGTAGAGGAGGGAGTGTTGTAGAGGAGGGAGTGTTGTCGAGGAGTGAGTGTTGTCGAGGAGGGAGTGTTGTAGAGGAGGGAGTGTTGTAGAGGAGGGAGTGTTGTAGAGGAGGGAGGTGTTGCAGAGGAGGGAGGTGTTGCAGAGGAGGGAGGTGTTGCAGAGGAGGGAGTGTTGCAGCGGAGGGAGGTGTTGCAGAGGAAGGAGTGCTGTAGCGGAGGGAGGTGTTGTAGAGGAGGGAGGTGTTGTAGAGGATTGGAGTGGAGTGTTGCAGCGGAGGGAGTGTTGCAGCGGAGGGAGTGTTGTAGAGGAGGGAGTGTTGTAGAGGAGGGAATGTTGTAGAGGAGGGAGTGTTGTATAGGAGGGAGTGTTGTAGCGGAGGGAGGTGTAGCGGAGGGAGTTTTGTAGAGGAGGGAGTGGTGGAGGAGGGAGTGTTGTAGAGGAGGGATTGTTGTAGAAGAGGGAGTGTTGTAGAGGAGGGAGTGTTGTAGAGGAGGGAGTGTTGTAGAGGATGGAGGTGTAGAGGAGGGAGTGTTGTAGAGGAGGGAGGTGTAGAGGAGGGAGTGTTGTAGAGGAGGGAGGTGTAAAGGAGGGAGTGTTGTAGAGGAGGGAGTGTTGTAGAGGAGGGAGGGTTGTAGAGGAGGGTGGTGTTGTAGAGTAGGGGAGTGTTGTAGCGGAGGGAGGTGTTGTAGAGGATGGAGGTGTTGTAGCGGAGGGAGGTGTTGTAGAGGAGGGAGGTGTTGTAGAGGAGGGAGTGTTGTAGCGGAGGGAGTGTTGTAGAGGAGGGAGTGTTGTAGAGGAGGGTGTGTTGTAGCAGAGGGAGGTGTAGCGGAGGGAGTGTTGTAGAGGAGGGAGTGGTAGTGGAGGGAGTGTTGTAGAGGAGGGAGTGTTGTAGAGGAGGGAGTGTTGTAGAGGAGGGAGTGTTGTAGAGGAGGGAGTGTTGTAGAGGAGGGAGTGTTGTAGAGGAGGGAGTGTTGTAGAGGAGGGAGTGTTGTAGAGGAGGGAGTGTTGTAGAGGAGGGAGTGTTGTCGAGGAGGGAGTGTTGTCGAGGAGTGAGTGTTGTCGAGGAGGGAGTGTTGTAGAGGAGGGAGTGTTGTAGAGGAGGGAGTGTTGTAGAGGAGGGAGGTGTTGCAGAGGAGGGAGGTGTTGTAGAGGAGGGAGGTGTTGCAGAGGAGGGAGTGTTGCAGCGGAGGGAGGTGTTGCAGAGGAAGGAGTGTTGTAGCGGAGGGAGGTGTTGTAGAGGAGGGAGGTGTTATAGAGGAGTGGAGTGTTGCAGCGGAGGGAGTGTTGCAGCGGAGGGAGTGTTGTAGAGGAGGGAGTGTTGTAGAGGAGGGAGTGTTGTAGAGGAGGGAGGTGTAGAGGAGGGAGTGTTGTAGAGGAGGGAGTGTTGTAGAGGAGGGAGTGTTGTAGAGGAGGGAGTGTTGTAGAGGAGGGAGGTGTAGAGGAGGGAGTGTTGTAGAGGAGGGAGTGTTGTAGAGGAGGGAGTGTTCTAGCGGAGGGAGGTGTAGCGGAGGGAGTTTTGTAGAGGAGGGAGTGTTAGAGGAGGGAGTGTTGTAGAGGAGGGAGTGTTGTCGAGGAGGGAGTGTTGTAGAGGAGGGAGTGTTGTAGAGGAGGGAGTGTTGTAGAGGATGGAGGTGTAGAGGAGGGAGTGTTGTAGAGGAGGGAGGTGTAGAGGAGGGAGTGTTGTAGAGGAGGGAGGTGTAAAGGAGGGAGTGTTGTAGAGGAGGGAGTGTTGTAGAGGAGGGAGTGTTGTAGAGGAGGGAGGGGTTGTAGCGGAGGGAGTGTTGTAGAGGAGGGAGTGGTAGAGGAGGGAGTGTTGTAGAGGAGGGAGTGTTGCAGCGGAGGGAGGTGTTGTAGAGGACGGAGGTGTTGTAGAGGAGGGAGTGTTGTGGAGGAGGGAGTGTTGTAGAGGAGGGAGTGTTGTAGAGGAGGGAGTGTTGTAGAGGAGGGAGTGTTGTAGAGGAGGGAGTGTTGTAGAGGAGGGAGTGTTGTAGAGGAGGGAGTGTTGTCGAGGAGGGAGTGTTGTCGAGGAGTGAGTGTTGTCGAGGAGGGAGTGTTGTCGAGGAGGGAGTGTTGTAGAGGAGGGAGTGTTGTAGAGAAGGGAGGTGTTGCAGAGGAGGGAGGTGTTGTAGAGGAGGGAGGTGTTGCAGAGGAGGGAGTGTTGCAGCGGAGGGAGGTGTTGCAGAGGAAGGAGTGTTGTAGAGGAGGGAGGTGTTGTAGAGGAGGGAGTGTTGTAGAGGAGTGGAGTGTTGCAGCGGAGGGAGTGTTGCAGCGGAGGGAGTGTTGTAGAGGAGGGAGTGTTGTAGAGGAGGGAATGTTGTAGAGGAGGGAGTGTTGTATAGGAGGGAGTGTTGTAGCGGAGGGAGTGTTGTAGAGGACGGAGTGTTGTAGAGGAGGGAGGTGTAGAGGAGGGAGTGTTGTAGAAGAGGGAGTGTTGTAGAGGAGGGAGTGTTGTAGAGGAGGGAGTGGTAAAGGAGGGAGTGTTGTAGAGGAGGGAGAGTTGTAGAGGAGGGAGTGTTCTAGCGGAGGGAGGTGTAGCAGAGGGAGTTTTGTAGAGGAGGGAGTGGTAAAGGAGGGAGTGTTGTAGAGGAGGGAGTGTTGTAGAGGAGGGAGTGTTGTAGAGGAGGGAGTGTTGTCGAGGAGGGAGTGTTGTAGAGGAGGGAGGTGTTGTAGCGGAGGCAGGTGTTGTAGAGGAGGGAGTGTTGTAGAGGAGGGAGTGTTGTCGAGGAGGGAGTGTTGTAGAGGAGGGAGTGTTGTAGAGGAGGGAGTGTTGTAGAGGAGGGAGTGTTGTCGAGGAGGGAGTGTTGTAGAGGAGGGAGGTGTTGTAGCGGAGGCAGGTGTTGTAGAGGAGGGAGTGTTGTAGAGGAGGGAGTGTTGTCGAGGAGGGAGTGTTGTAGAGGAGGGAGTGTTGTAGAGGAGGGAGTGTTGTAGAGGATGGAGGTGTAGAGGAGGGAGTGTTGTAGAGGAGGGAGGTGTAGAGGAGGGAGTGTTGTAGAGGAGGGAGGTGTAAAGGAGGGAGTGTTGTAGAGGAGGGAGTGTTGTAGAGGAGGGAGTGTTGTAGAGGAGGGTGGTGTTGTAGAGTAGGGGAGTGTTGTAGCGGAGGGAGGTGTTGTATCGGATGGAGGTGTTGTAGCGGAGGGAGGTGTTGTAGAGGAGGGAGGTGTTGTAGAGGAGGGAGTGTTGTAGCGGAGGGAGTGTTGTAGAGGAGGGAGTGTTGTAGAGGAGGGAGTGTTGTAGAGGAGGGAGGTGTAGAGGAGGGAGTGTTGTAAAGGAGGGAGTGTTGTAGAGGAGGGAGGTGTAGAGGAGGGAGGTGTTGTAGAGGAGGGAGTGTTGTAGAGGAGGGAGTGTTGTAGAGGAGGGAGTGTTGTAGAGGAGGGAGTGTTGTAGAGGAGGGAGTGTTGTCGAGGAGGGAGTGTTGTCGAGGAGTGAGTGTTGTCGAGGAGGGAGTGTTGTAGAGGAGGGAGTGTTGTAGAGGAGGGAGTGTTGTAGAGGAGGGAGGTGTTGCAGAGGAGGGAGGTGTTGTAGAGGAGGGAGGTGTTGCAGAGGAGGGAGTGTTGCAGCGGAGGGAGGTGTTGCAGAGGAAGGAGTGTTGTAGCGGAGGGAGGTGTTGTAGAGGAGGGAGTGTTGTAGAGGAGGGAGTGTTGTAGAGGAGTGGAGTGTTGCAGCGGAGGGAGTGTTGCAGCGGAGGGAGTGTTGTAGAGGAGGGAGTGTTGTAGAGGAGGGAATGTTGTAGAGGAGGGAGTGTTGTAGAGGAGGGAGTTTTGTAGAGGAGGGAGTGTTAGAGGAGGGAGTGTTGTAGAGGAGGGAGTGTTGTCGAGGAGGGAGTGTTGTAGAGGAGGGAGTGTTGTAGAGGAGGGAGTGTTGTAGAGGATGGAGGTGTAGAGGAGGGAGTGTTGTAGAGGAGGGAGGTGTAGAGGAGGGAGTGTTGTAGAGGAGGGGAGTGTTGTAGCCGAGGGAGGTGTTGTATAGGATGGAGGTGTTGTAGCGGAGGGAGGTGTTGTAGAGGAGGGAGTGTTGTAAAGGAGGGAGTGTTGTAGAGGAGGGAGGGGTTGTAGCGGAGGGAGTGTTGTAGAGGAGGGAGTGGTAGAGGAGGGAGTGTTGTAGAGGAGGGAGTGTTGCAGCGGAGGGAGGTGTTGTAGAGGACGGAGGTGTTGTAGAGGAGGGAGTGTTGTGGAGGAGGGAGTGTTGTAGAGGAGGGAGTGTTGTAGAGGAGGGAGTGTTGTAGAGGAGGGAGTGTTGTAGAGGAGGGAGTGTTGTAGAGGAGGGAGTGTTGTAGAGGAGGGAGTGTTGTCGAGGAGGGAGTGTTGTCGAGGAGTGAGTGTTGTCGAGGAGGGAGTGTTGTCGAGGAGGGAGTGTTGTAGAGGAGGGAGTGTTGTAGAGAAGGGAGGTGTTGCAGAGGAGGGAGGTGTTGTAGAGGAGGGAGGTGTTGCAGAGGAGGGAGTGTTGCAGCGGAGGGAGGTGTTGCAGAGGAGGGAGTGTTGTAGAGGAGGGAGTGTTGTAGAGGAGGGAATGTTGTAGAGGAGGGAGTGTTGTATAGGAGGGAGTGTTGTAGCGGAGGGAGTGTTGTAGAGGACGGAGTGTTGTAGAGGAGGGAGGTGTAGAGGAGGGAGTGTTGTAGAAGAGGGAGTGTTGTAGAGGAGGGAGAGTTGTAGAGGAGGGAGTGTTCTAGCGGAGGGAGGTGTAGCAGAGGGAGTTTTGTAGAGGAGGGAGTGGTAAAGGAGGGAGTGTTGTGGAGGAGGGAGTGTTGTAGAGGAGGGAGTGTTGTAGAGGAGGGAGTGTTGTAGAGGAGGGAGTGTTGTAGAGGATGGAGGTGTAGAGGAGGGAGTGTTGTAGAGGAGGGAGGTGTAGAGGAGGGAGTGTTGTAGAGGAGGGAGGTGTAAAGGAGGGAGTGTTGTAGAGGAGGGAGTGTTGTAGAGGAGGGAGTGTTGTAGAGGAGGGTGGTGTTGTAGAGTAGGGGAGTGTTGTAGCGGAGGGAGGTGTTGTATCGGATGGAGGTGTTGTAGCGGAGGGAGGTGTTGTAGAGGAGGGAGGTGTTGTAGAGGAGGGAGTGTTGTAGCGGAGGGAGTGTTGTAGAGGAGGGAGTGTTGTAGAGGAGGGAGTGTTGTAGAGGAGGGAGGTGTAGAGGAGGGAGTGTTGTAAAGGAGGGAGTGTTGTAGAGGAGGGAGGGGTTGTAGCGGAGGGAGTGTTGTAGAGGAGGGTGTGTTGTAGAGGAGGGAGTGTTGTAGCGGAGGGAGTGTTGTAGAGGAGGGAGTGTTGTAGAGGAGGGAGGTGTAGAGGAGGGAGTGTTGTAGAGGAGGGAGTGTTGTAGAGGAGGGAGTGTTGTAGAGGAGGGAGTGTTGTAGAGGAGGGAGTGTTGTAGAGGAGGGAGTGTTGCAGAGGAGGGAGGTGTTGTAGAGGATGGAGGTGTAGAGGAGCGAGTGTTGTAGAGGAGGGAGGTGTAGAGGAGGGAGTG
The DNA here is from genome assembly GCA_030390025.1 of Squalus acanthias. Taxonomy (NCBI): domain Eukaryota; kingdom Metazoa; phylum Chordata; class Chondrichthyes; order Squaliformes; family Squalidae; genus Squalus; species Squalus acanthias. The sequence goes on from JASTWF010000035.1 coordinate 351,488, forward strand.
TTGTAAAGGAGGGAGTGTTGTAGAGGAGGGAGTGTTGTAGAGGAGGGAGTGTTGTAGAGGAGGGTGGTGTTGTAGAGTAGGGGAGTGTTGTAGCGGAGGGAGGTGTTGTAGCGGAGGGAGGTGTTGAAGAGGAGGGAGGTGTTGTAGAGGAGGGAGTGTTGTAGCGGAGGGAGTGTTGTAGAGGAGGGAGTGTTGTAGAGGAGGGAGTGTTGTAGAGGAGGGAGGTGTAGAGGAGGGAGTGTTGTAAAGGAGGGAGTGTTGTAGAGGAGGGAGGGGTTGTAGCGGAGGGAGTGTTGTAGAGCAGTGGAGTGTTGTAGAGGAGTGGAGTGTTGTAGAGGAGGGAGGTGTTGTCGCGGAGGGAGTGTTCCAGATGAGGGAGGTGTAGAGGAGGGAGGTGTAGAGGAGGGAGGTGTAGAGGAGGGAGGTTTAGAGGAGGGAGGTGTTGAGGAGGGAGGTGTTGTAGAGGAGGGAGTGTTGTAGCGGTGGGAGTGTTGTAGAGGAGGGAGTATTGTAGAGGAGGGAGTGCTGTAGCGGAGGGAGTGTTGTAGCGGAAGGAAGTGTTGTAGAGGAGGGAGTGTTGTAGCGGAAGGAGGTTTAGCGGAGGGAGTGTTGTAGAGGAGGGAGTATTAGAGGAGGGAGTGTTGTAGAGGAGGGAGTGTTGCAGCGGAGGGAGTGTTGTAGAGGAGGGAGTGTTGTAGAGGAGGGAGTGTTGTAGAGGAGTGAGTGTTGTAGAGGAGGGAGGTGTTGTAGCGGAGGGAGTGTTGCAGCGGAGGGAGTGTTGCAGAGGAGGGAGTGTTGTAGAGGAGGGAGTGTTGTAGAGGAGGGAGTGTTGTAGAGGAGGGAGGTGTAGAGGAGGGAGTGTTGTAGAGGAGGGAGTGTTGTAGAGGAGGGAGGTGTTGTAGAGGAGGGAGGTGTAGAGGAGGGAGGTGTTGTAGAGGAGGGAGGTGTTGTAGAGGAGGGAGTGTTGTAGAGGAGGGAGGTGTTGTAGAGGAGGGAGTGTTGTAGCGGAGGGAGTGTTGTAGAGGAGGGAGTGTTGTAGAGGAGGGAGTGTTGTAGAGGAGGGAGTGTTGTAGAGGAGGGAGTGTTGTAGAGGAGGGAGGTGTAGAGGAGGGAGTGTTGTAGAGGAGGGAGTGTTGTAGAGGAGGGAGTGTTGTAGCGGAGGGAGGTGTAGCGGAGGGAGTGTTGTAGAGGAGGGAGTGTTGTAGAGGAGGGAGTGTTGTAGAGGAGGGAGTGTTGTAGAGGAGGGAGTGTTGCAGAGGAGGGAGGTGTTGTAGAGGATGGAGGTGTAGAGGAGCGAGTGTTGTAGAGGAGGGAGGTGTAGAGGAGGGAGTGTTGTAAAGGAGGGAGTGTTGTAGAGGAGGGAGTGTTGTAGAGGAGGGAGTGTTGTAGAGGAGGGTGGTGTTGTAGAGTAGGGGAGTGTTGTAGCGGAGGGAGGTGTTGTAGCGGAGGGAGGTGTTGAAGAGGAGGGAGGTGTTGTAGAGGAGGGAGTGTTGTAGCGGAGGGAGTGTTGTAGAGGAGGGAGTGTTGTAGAGGAGGGAGTGTTGTAGAGGAGGGAGGTGTAGAGGAGGGAGTGTTGTAAAGGAGGGAGTGTTGTAGAGGAGGGAGGGGTTGTAGCGGAGGGAGTGTTGTAGAGCAGTGGAGTGTTGTAGAGGAGTGGAGTGTTGTAGAGGAGGGAGGTGTTGTCGCGTAGGGAGTGTTCCAGATGAGGGAGGTGTAGAGGAGGGAGGTGTAGAGGAGGGAGGTGTAGAGGAGGGAGGTTTAGAGGAGGGAGGTGTTGAGGAGGGAGGTGTTGTAGAGGAGGGAGTGTTGTAGCGGTGGGAGTGTTGCAGAGGAGGGAGTGTTGTAGAGGAGGGAGTGCTGTAGCGGAGGGAGTGTTGTAGCGGAAGGAAGTGTTGTAGAGGAGGGAGTGTTGTAGCGGAAGGAGGTGTAGCGGAGGGAGTGTTGTAGAGGAGGGAGTATTAGAGGAGGGAGTGTTGTAGAGGAGGGAGTGTTGCAGCGGAGGGAGTGTTGTAGAGGAGGGAGTGTTGTAGAGGAGGGAGTGTTGTAGAGGAGGGAGTGTTGCAGCGGAGGGAGTGTTGCAGAGGAGGGAGGTGTTGTAGAAGAGGGAGTGATGTAGAGGAGGGAGTGTTGTAGAGGAGTGAGTGTTGTAGAGGAGGGAGGTGTTGTAGCGGAGGGAGTGTTGCAGCGGAGGGAGTGTTGCAGAGGAGGGAGTGTTGTAGAGGAGGGAGTGTTGTAGAGGAGGGAGTGTTGTAGAGGAGGGAGGTGTAGAGGAGGGAGTGTTGTAGAGGAGGGAGTGTTGTAGAGGAGGGAGGTGTTGTAGAGGAGGGAGGTGTAGAGGAGGGAGGTGTTGTAGAGGAGGGAGGTGTTGTAGAGGAGGGAGTGTTGTAGAGGAGGGAGGTGTAGAGGAGGGAGTGTTGTAGAGGAGGGAGTGTTGTAGAGGAGGGAGGTGTTGTAGAGGAGGGAGTGTTGTAGAGGAGGGAGTGTTGTAGAGGAGGGAGGTGTAGAGGAGGGAGTGTTGTAGAGGAGGGAGTGTTGTAGAGGAGGGAGGTGTTGTAGAGGAGGCAGATGTAGAGGAGGGAGGTGTTGTGGAGGAGGGAGGTGTAGAGGAGGGAGGTGTTGTAGAGGAGGGAGTGTTGTAGCGGAGGGAGTGTTGTAGAGGAGGGAGTGTTGTAGAGGAGGGAGTGTTGTAGCGGAGGGAGTGTTGTAGAGGAGGGAGTGTTGTAGAGGAGGGAGGTGTAGAGGTGGGAGTGTTGTAGAGGAAGGAGTGTTGTAGAGGAGGGAGTGTTGTAGAGGAGGGAGTGTTGTAGCGGAGGGAGTGTTGTAGAGGAGGGAGTGTTGTAGTGGAGAGAGGTGTAGCGGAGGGAGTGTTGTAGAGGAGGGAGTGGTAGAGGAGGGAGTGTTGTAGAGGAGGGAGTGTTGTCGAGGAGGGAGTGTTGTAGAGGAGGGAGTGTTGTAGAGGAGGGAGTGTTGTAATGGATGGAGGTGTAGAGGAGGGAGTGTTGTAGAGGAGGAAGGTGTAGAGGAGGGAGTGTTGTAGAGGAGGGAGGTGTAGAGGAGGGAGTGTTGTAGAGGAGGGAGTGTTGTAGAGGAGGGAGTGTTGTAGAGGAGGGAGGTGTTGTAGAGGAGGGGAGTGTTGTAGCGGATGGAGGTGTTGTAGAGGAGGGAGGTGTTGTAGAGGATGGAGGTGTAGAGGAGCGAGTGTTGTAGAGGAGGGAGGTGTAGAGGAGGGAGTGTTGTAAAGGAGGGAGTGTTGTAGAGGAGGGAGTGTTGTAGAGGAGGGAGTGTTGTAGAGGAGGGTGGTGTTGTAGAGTAGGGGAGTGTTGTAGCGGAGGGAGGTGTTGTAGCGGAGGGAGGTGTTGAAGAGGAGGGAGGTGTTGTAGAGGAGGGAGTGTTGTAGTGGAGGGAGTGTTGTAGAGGAGGGAGTGTTGTAGAGGAGGGAGTATTAGAGGAGGGAGTGTTGTAGAGGAGGGAGTGTTGCAGCGGAGGGAGTGTTGTAGAGGAGGGAGTGTTGTAGAGGAGGGAGTGTTGTAGAGGAGTGAGTGTTGTAGAGGAGGGAGGTGTTGTAGCGGAGGGAGTGCTGCAGCGGAGGGAGTGTTGCAGAGGAGGGAGTGTTGTAGAGGAGGGAGTGTTGTAGAGGAGGGAGTGTTGTAGAGGAGGGAGGTGTAGAGGAGGGAGTGTTGTAGAGGAGGGAGTGTTGTAGAGGAGGGAGGTGTTGTAGAGGAGGGAGGTGTAGAGGAGGGAGGTGTTGTAGAGGAGGGAGGTGTTGTAGAGGAGGGAGTGTTGTAGAGGAGGGAGGTGTAGAGGAGGGAGTGTTGTAGAGGAGGGAGTGTTGTAGAGGAGGGAGGTGTTGTAGAGGAGGGAGTCTTGTGGAGGAGGGAGTGTTGTAGAGGAGGGAGGTGTAGAGGAGGGAGTGTTGTAGAGGAGGGAGTGTTGTAGAGGAGGGAGGTGTTGTAGAGGAGGGAGGTGTAGAGGAGGGAGGTGTTGTAGAGGAGGGAGGTGTAGAGGAGGGAGGTGTAGAGGAGGGAGTGTTGTAGAGGAGGGAGTGTTGTAGAGGAGGGAGTGTTGCAGAGGAGGGAGTGTTGTAGAGGAGGGAGTGTTGTAGAGGAGGGAGGTGTTGTAGAGGAGGGAGTGTTGTAGAGGAGGGAGTGTTGTAGAGGAGGGAGTGTTGTAGCGGAGGGAGTGTTGTAGAGGAGGGAGTGCTGTAGAGGAGGGAGTGTTGTAGAGGAGGGAGGTGTAGAGGAGGGAGGTGTTGTAGAGGAGGGTGTGTTGTAGCGGAGGGAGTGTTGTAGAGGAGGGAGTGTTGTAGAGGAGGGAGTGTTGTAGCGGAGGGAGTGTTGTAGAGGAGGGAGTGTTGTAGAGGAGGGAGGTGTAGAGGAGGGAGGTGTTGTAGAGGAGGGAGTGTTGTAGCGGAGGGAGTGTTGTAGAGGAGGGAGTGTTGTAGAGGAGGGAGGTGTAGAGGTGGGAGTGTTGTAGAGGAAGGAGTGTTGTAGCGGAGGGAGTGTTGTAGAGGAGAGAGGTGTAGCGGAGGGAGTGTTGTAGAGGAGGGAGTGGTAGAGGAGGGAGTGTTGTAGAGGAGGGAGTGTTGTCGAGGAGGGAGTGTTGTAGAGGAGGGAGTGTTGTAGAGGAGGGAGTGTTGTAATGGATGGAGGTGTAGAGGAGGGAGTGTTGTAGAGGAGGGAGGTGTAGAGGAGGGAGTGTTGTAGAGGAGGGAGTGTTGTAGAGGAGGGAGTGTTGTAGAGGAGGGAGGTGTTGTAGAGGAGGGAGGTGTTGTAGAGGATGGAGGTGTAGAGGAGCGAGTGTTGTAGAGGAGGGAGGTGTAGAGGAGGGAGTGTTGTAAAGGAGGGAGTGTTGTAGAGGAGGGAGTGTTGTAGAGGAGGGAGTGTTGTAGAGGAGGGTGGTGTTGTAGAGTAGGGGAGTGTTGTAGCGGAGGGAGGTGTTGTAGCGGAGGGAGGTGTTGAAGAGGAGGGAGGTGTTGTAGAGGAGGGAGTGTTGTAGCGGAGGGAGTGTTGTAGAGGAGGGAGTGTTGTAGAGGAGGGAGTGTTGTAGAGGAGGGAGGTGTAGAGGAGGGAGTGTTGTAAAGGAGGGAGTGTTGTAGAGGAGGGAGGGGTTGTAGCGGAGGGAGTGTTGTAGAGCAGTGGAGTGTTGTATAGGAGTGGAGTGTTGTAGAGGAGGGAGGTGTTGTCGCGGAGGGAGTGTTCCAGATGAGGGAGGTGTAGAGGAGGGAGGTGTAGAGGAGGGAGGTGTAGAGGAGGGAGGTTTAGAGGAGGGAGGTGTTGAGGAGGGAGGTGTTGTAGAGGAGGGAGTGTTGTAGCGGTGGGAGTGTTGTAGAGGAGGGAGTGTTGTAGAGGAGGGAGTGCTGTAGCGGAGGGAGTGTTGTAGCGGAAGGAAGTATTGTAGAGGAGGGAGTGTTGTAGCGGAAGGAGGTGTAGCGGAGGGAGTGTTGTAGAGGAGGGAGTATTAGAGGAGGGAGTGTTGTAGAGGAGGGAGTGTTGCAGCGGAGGGAGTGTTGTAGAGGAGGGAGTGTTGTGGAGGAGGGAGTGTTGTAGAGGAGTGAGTGTTGTAGAGGAGGGAGGTGTTGTAGCGGAGGGAGTGTTGCAGCGGAGGGAGTGTTGCAGAGGAGGGAGTGTTGTAGAGGAGGGAGTGTTGTAGAGGAGGGAGTGTTGTAGAGGAGGGAGGTGTAGAGGAGGGAGTGTTGTAGAGGAGGTAGTGTTGTAGAGGAGGGAGGTGTTGTAGAGGAGGGAGGTGTAGAGGAGGGAGGTGTTGTAGAGGAGGGAGGTGTTGTAGAGGAGGGAGTGTTGTAGAGGAGGGAGGTGTAGAGGAGGGAGTGTTGTAGAGGAGGGAGGTGTTGTAGAGGAGGGAGTGTTGTAGAGGAGGGAGTGTTGTAGAGGAGGGAGGTGTAGAGGAGGCAGTGTTGTAGAGGAGGGAGTGTTGTAGAGGGGGGAGGTGTTGTAGAGGAGGGAGTGTTGTAGAGGAGGGAGTGTTGTAGAGGAGGGAGTGTTGTAGAGGAGGGAGTGTTGTAGAGGAGGGAGTGTTGTAGAGGAGGGAGTGTTGTAGAGGAGGGAGGTGTTGTAGAGGAGGGAGGTGTAGAGGAGGGAGTGTTGTAGAGGAGGGAGGTGTAGAGGAGGGAGGTGTAGAGGAGGGAGTGTTGTAGCGGAGGGAGTGTTGTAGAGGAGGGAGTGTTGTAGAGGAGGGAGGTGTTGTAGAGGAGGGAGTGTTGTAGAGGAGGGAGTGTTGTAGAGGAGGGAGTGTTGTAGCAGAGGGAGTGTTGTAGAGGAGGGAGTGTTGTAGAGGAGGGAGTGTTGTAGCGGAGGGAGGTGTTGTAGAGGAGGGAGGTGTTGTAGCGGAGGGAGGTGTTGTAGAGGAGGGAGTGTTGTAGAGGAGGGAGTGTTGTAGAGGAGGGAGTGTTCTAGAGGAGGGAGGTGTTGTAGAGGAGGGGAGTGTTGTCGCAGAGGGAGGTGTTGTAGAGGAGGGAGGTGTTGTAGCGGAGGGAGGTGTAGAGGAGGGAGTGTTGTAGAGGAGGGAGTGTTGTAGAGGAGGGAGTGTTGTAGAGGAGGGAGGTGTTGTAGAGGAGGGGAGTGTTGTAGCGGATGGAGGTGTTGTAGAGGAGGGAGGTGTTGTAGAGGAGGAAGGTGTAGAGGAGGGAGTGTTGTAGAGGAGGGAGGTGTAGAGGAGGGAGTGTTGTAGAGGAGGGAGTGTTGTAGAGGAGGGAGTGTTGTAGAGGAGGGAGGTGTTGTAGAGGAGGGGAGTGTTGTAGCGGATGGAGGTGTTGTAGAGGAGGGAGGTGTTGTAGCGGAGGGAGGTGTTGTAGAGGAGGGAGTGTTGTAGAGGAGGGAGTGTTGTAGAGGAGGGAGTGTTCTAGAGGAGGGAGGTGTTGTAGAGGAGGGGAGTGTTGTCGCAGAGGGAGGTGTTGTAGAGGAGGGAGGTGTTGTAGCGGAGGGAGGTGTTGGAGCGGAGGGAGGTGTTGTAGAGGAGGGAGTGTTGTAGAGGAGGGAGTGTTGTAGAGGAGGGAGTGTTGTAGAGGAGGGAGTGTTGTAGAGGAGGGAGTGTTGTAGCAGAGGGAGTGTTGTAGAGGAGGGAGTGTTGTAGAGGAGGGAGTGTTGTAGAGGAGGGAGGTGTAGAGGAGGGAGTGTTGTAGAGGAGGGAGTGTTGTAGCGGAGGGAGTGTTGTAGAGGAGGGAGTGTTGTAGAGGAGGGAGTGTTGTAGAGGAGGGAGTGTTGTAGAGGAGGAGTGTTGTAGAGGAGGGAGTGTTGTAGAGGAGGGAGTGTTGTAGAGGAGGGAGTGTTGTAGAGGAGGGAGTGTTGTAGAGGAGGGAGTGTTGTAGAGGAGGGAGTGTTGTAGAGGAGGGAGTGTTGTAATGGATGGAGGTGTAGAGGAGGGAGTGTTGTACAGGAGGAAGGTGTAGAGGAGGGAGTGTTGTAGAGGAGGGAGGTGTAGAGGAGGGAGTGTTGTAGAGGAGGGAGTGTTGTAGAGGAGGGAGTGTTGTAGAGGAGGGAGGTGTTGTAGAGGAGGGGAGTGTTGTAGCGGATGGAGGTGTTGTAGAGGAGGGAGGTGTTGTAGCGGAGGGAGGTGTTGTAGAGGAGGGAGTGTTGTAGAGGAGGGAGTGTTGTAGAGGAGGGAGTGTTCTAGAGGAGGGAGGTGTTGTAGAGGAGGGGAGTGTTGTCGCAGAGGGAGGTGTTGTAGAGGAGGGAGGTGTTGTAGCGGAGGGAGGTGTTGGAGCGGAGGGAGGTGTTGTAGAGGAGGGAGGTGTTGTAGCAGAGGGATGTGTTGTAGAGGAGGGAGTGTTGTAGAGGAGGGAGTGTTGTAGAGGAGGGAGTGTTGTAGAGGAGGGAGTGTTGTAGAGGAGGGAGTGTTGTAGAGGAGGGAGTGTTGTAGCGGAAGGAGGTGTAGTGGAGGGAGTGTTGTAGAGGAGGGAGTGGTAGAGGAGGGAGTATTGTAGAGGAGGGAGGTGTAGAGGAGCAAGTGTTGTAGAAGAGGGAGTGTTGCAGAGGAGGGAGGTGTAGAGGAGGGAGTGTTGTAGAGGAGGGAGTGTTGTAGAGGAGGGAGTGTTGTGGAGGAGGGAGTGTTGCGGAGGAGGGAGTGTTGTGGAGGAGGGAGTGTTGTGGAGGAGGGAGTGTTGTGGAGGAGGGAGTGTTGTAGAGGAGGGAGTGTTGTAGAGGTGGGGAGTGTTGTAGCGGAGGGAGGTGTTGTAGCGGAGGGAGGTGTTGAAGAGGAGGGAGGTGTTGTAGAGGAGGGAGTGTTGTAGCGGAGGGAGTGTTGTAGAGGAGGAAGGTGTAGAGGAGGGAGTGTTGTAGAGGAGGGAGGTGTAGAGGAGGGAGTGTTGTAGAGGAGGGAGTGTTGTAGAGGAGGGAGTGTTGTAGAGGAGGGAGGTGTTGTAGAGGAGGGGAGTGTTGTAGCGGATGGAGGTGTTGTAGAGGAGGGAGGTGTTGTAGAGGATGGAGGTGTAGAGGAGCGAGTGTTGTAGAGGAGGGAGGTGTAGAGGAGGGAGTGTTGTAAAGGAGGGAGTGTTGTAGAGGAGGGAGTGTTGTAGAGGAGGGAGTGTTGTAGAGGAGGGTGGTGTTGTAGAGTAGGGGAGTGCTGTAGCGGAGGGAGGTGTTGTAGCGGAGGGAGGTGTTGAAGAGGAGGGAGGTGTTGTAGAGGAGGGAGTGTTGTAGCGGAGGGAGTGTTGTAGAGGAGGGAGTGTTGTAGAGGAGGGAGTGTTGTAGAGGAGGGAGGTGTAGAGGAGGGAGTGTTGTAAAGGAGGGAGTGTTGTAGAGGAGGGAGGGGTTGTAGCGGAGGGAGTGTTGTAGAGCAGTGGAGTGTTGTATAGGAGTGGAGTGTTGTAGAGGAGGGAGGTGTTGTCGCGGAGGGAGTGTTCCAGATGAGGGAGGTGTAGAGGAGGGAGGTGTAGAGGAGGGAGGTGTAGAGGAGGGAGGTTTAGAGGAGGGAGGTGTTGAGGAGGGAGGTGTTGTAGAGGAGGGAGTGTTGTAGCGGTGGGAGTGTTGTAGAGGAGGGAGTGTTGTAGAGGAGGGAGTGCTGTAGCGGAGGGAGTGTTGTAGAGGAGGGAGTATTAGAGGAGGGAGTGTTGTAGAGGAGGGAGTGTTGCAGCGGAGGGAGTGTTGTAGAGGAGGGAGTGTTGTGGAGGAGGGAGTGTTGTAGAGGAGTGAGTGTTGTAGAGGAGGGAGGTGTTGTAGCGGAGGGAGTGTTGCAGCGGAGGGAGTGTTGCAGAGGAGGGAGTGTTGTAGAGGAGGGAGTGTTGTAGAGGAGGGAGTGTTGTAGAGGAGGGAGTGTTGTAGAGGAGGGAGTGTTGTAGAGGAGGGAGGTGTAGAGGAGGGAGTGTTGTAGAGGAGGGAGTGTTGTAGAGGAGGGAGTGTTGTAGAGGAGGGAGGTGTAGAGGAGGGAGTGTTGTAGAGGAGGGAGTGTTGTAGAGGAGGGAGGTGTTGTAGAGGAGGGAGGTGTAGAGGAGGGAGGTGTTGTAGAGGAGGGAGGTGTTGTAGAGGAGGGAGTGTTGTAGAGGAGGGAGGTGTAGAGGAGGGAGTGTTGTAGAGGAGGGAGGTGTTGTAGAGGAGGGAGTGTTGTAGAGGAGGGAGTGTTGTAGTGGAGGGAGGTGTAGAGGAGGGAGTGTTGTAGAGGAGGGAGTGTTGTAGAGGAGGGAGGTGTTGTAGAGGAGGGAGGTGTAGAGGAGGGAGGTGTTGTAGAGGAGGGAGGTGCAGAGGAGGGAGGTGTAGAGGAGGGAGTGTTGTAGAGGAGGGAGTGTTGTAGAGGAGGGAGTGTTGCAGAGGAGGGAGTGTTGTAGAGGAGGGAGTGTTGTAGAGGAGGGAGGTGTTGTAGAGGAGGGAGTGTTGTAGAGGAGGGAGTGTTGTAGAGGAGGGAGTGTTGTAGCAGAGGGAGTGTTGTAGAGGAGGGAGTGCTGTAGAGGAGGGAGTAAGAACATAAGAACATAAGAAATAGGAGCAGGAGTAGGCCAATCGGCCCCTCGAGCCTGCTCCGCCATTCAATAAGATCATGGCTGATCTGATCCTAACCGCCAATCTACTATCTATCACAGAACCATCTCCTGCATCTAACAGAATTGCACACACGAAATAGGAGCAGAATCAGGCTACGCAGTCCCTGGGCCCGCTCCACTACCCACAGGGCCATGACCGATCCGAACCTAGACTCATGTCCAAATTCCTGCCCGCTTCCCGTAACCCTTAATGCCCTTTACTTCTAGGAAACTGTCTATTTCTGTTTTAAATTTAATTAATGTTGTAGCTTCTACAGCTTTTTGTGGCAGCATATTCCATGGACCTACCACCCTCTGAGTGAAGTAGTTCCTCCTCATCTCAGTTTTGAAAGAGCAGCCCCTTATTCTAAGACTATGTCCCCTAGTTCTCGTCTCACCCGTCATCGGGAACATCCTCCCCGCATCCACCCGATCCAACCCCTTCACAATCTTATATGTTTCAATAAGATCGCCTCTCATTCTTCTGAACTCCAATGAGTAGAGTCCCAATCTACCCAACCTCTCCTCATATGACCACCCCCTCATCCCCGGGATTAACCGAGTGAACCTTTTTTGCACTGCCTCGAGAGCAAGGATGTCTTTCCTTAAGTAAGGACACCAAAACTGTATGCAGTATTCCAGGTGCGGTCTCACCAATACCTTGTACAACTGAAGCAATACCTCCCTATTTTTATATTCTATCCCCCTAGCAATGAAAGCCAACATTCCATTTGCCTTCTTAATCACTTGCTGCACCTGCATACTAACCTTTTGAGTTTCGTGCACCAGGACCCCCAGATCCCTTTGCACTTCAGTACTCTCCAGTTTCTTGCCATTAAGATAATAAATTGCTCTAGGATTTTTCCTGCCAAAGTGCATCACCTCACACTTTCCAGTGTTGTATTCCATCTGCCAAATCTCTGCCCACTTACTTAGCCTGTCTATGTCCCCTTGCAGGTTTTTTATGTCCTCCTCACTCACTACTTTCCCTCCCATCTTTGTATCATCTGCAAATTTTGATATGTTACACTTGGTCCCTTCCTCCAAATCGTTAATATAGATTGTGAAGAGTTGGGGACCCAGCACTGACCCCTGTGGAACACCACTAGTTACTGATTGCCAGTCTGAGAATGAACCATTTATCCCAACTCTTTGCTTTCTGTTAGATAGCCAATCCTCTATCCATGCCAGAATATTACCCCCAATCCCGTGATTTTTTACCTTAAGCAATAATCTTTTGTGTGGCACCTTGTCAAATGCCTTTTGGAAGTCTAAATACACTACGTCCACTGGTTCCCCTTTATCCACTCTATATGTTACTTCCTCAAAGAACTCCAGCAAATTTGTCAAACATGACTTCCCCTTCGTAAAACCATGCTGACTTTGTCCTATTAAATTATGATTATCCAAATGTCCTGTTACTGTTTCCTTAATAATGGACTCCAAAATTTTACCTACCACAGATGTTAGGCTAACCGGTCTATAGTTACCAGCCTTCTGTCTACTGCCCTTTTTAAATAAGGGTGTTACATTAGCAGTTTTCCAGTCTGCCGGGACCTTAGCGGAATCCAGGGAGTTTTGAAAAATTATTACCAATGCATCTACAATCCCTACCGCCACTTCCTTCAAGACTCTAGGATGTAAGCCATCAGGTCCAGGTGATTTATCCGCCTTGGGTCCCATTATTTTACCGAGTACCACTTCCTTAGTGATTTTGATCGTGTTTAGCTCCTCTCCCCCTATAGCCCCCTGTTTGTCCAGTGTTGGGATATTCTTAGTGTCCTCTACTGTAAAGACTGATACAAAATATTCATTCAGTGTTTTTGCCATCTCCATATTTCCCACCATTAATTTCCCGGTCTCATCCTCTAAGGGACCAACATTTACTTTAGCCACCCTTTTTCTTTTTATATAACTATAAAAACTCTTACTATCTGTTTTTATATTTTTTGCTAATTTACTTTCATAATCTATCTTCCCTTTCTTAATCAATCTTTTTGTTATTTTTTGCTGCCTTTTAAAGTTTTCCCAATCCTCTGTCCTCCCACTAGATTTCGCTACCTTATATGCCCTTGTTTTTAGTCGAATACTATCCTTAATTTCTTTACTTAGCCACGGATGACTGTCCTTTCTTTTACACCCTTTTCTTTTCAGTGGAATATATTTTTTTTGGAAGTTGTAAAATAACTCCTTGAATGTACACCACTGATCATGTGTCGTCTTACCCTTTAATCTATTTTCCCAATCCACTCTACTCAATTCCGCTCGCATACCTTCATAGTCTCCTTTATTCAAGCTTAGCACGCTTGTTTGAGATCCAACCTTCTCACCCTCTAATTGAGTATGGAATTCAACCATGTTATGGTCACTCATTCCAAGGGGATCCTTTACTAGGACATTTTTAATTAATCCTGTCTCGTTACACAGGACCAGATCTAAGGTTGCTTGCCCCCTGGTCGGTTCAGTTACATACTGCTCAAGAAACCCATCCCTAATACACTCAATGAACTCATCCTCAAGGCAGCCCTGCCCCATTTGTAGAGTGTTGTAGAGGAGGGAGGTGTAGAGGAGGGAGGTGTTGTAGAGGAGGGAGTGTTGTAGCGGAGGGAGTGTTGTAGAGGAGGGAGTGTTGTAGAGGAGGGAGTGTTGTAGCGGAGGGAGTGTTGTAGAGGAGGGAGTGTTGTAGAGGAGGGAGGTGTAGAGGTGGGAGTGTTGTAGAGGAAGGAGTGTTGTAGAGGAGGGAGTGTTGTAGAGGAGGGAGTGTTGTAGCGGAGGGAGTGTTGTAGAGGAGGGAGTGTTGTAGCGGAGAGAGGTGTAGCGGAGGGAGTGTTGTAGAGGAGGGAGTGGTAGAGGAGGGAGTGTTGTAGAGGAGGGAGTGTTGTAGAGGAGGGAGTGTTGTAGAGGAGGGAGTGTTGTAGAGGAGGGAGTGTTGTAATGGATGGAGGTGTAGAGGAGGGAGTGTTGTAGAGGAGGAAGGTGTAGAGGAGGGAGTGTTGTAGAGGAGGGAGGTGTAGAGGAGGGAGTGTTGTAGAGGAGGGAGTGTTGTAGAGGAGGGAGGTGTTGTAGAGGAGGGGAGTGTTGTAGCGGATGGAGGTGTTGTAGAGGAGGGAGGTGTTGTAGCGGAGGGAGGTGTTGTAGAGGAGGGAGTGTTGTAGAGGAGGGAGTGTTGTAGAGGAGGGAGTGTTCTAGAGGAGGGAGGTGTTGTAGAGGAGGGGAGTGTTGTCGCAGAGGGAGGTGTTGTAGAGGAGGGAGGTGTTGTAGCGGAGGGAGGTGTTGGAGCGGAGGGAGGTGTTGTAGAGGAGGGAGGTGTTGTAGCGGAGGGATGTGTTGTAGAGGAGGGAGTGTTGTAGAGGAGGGAGTGTTGTAGAGGAGGGAGTGTTGTAGAGGAGGGAGTGTTGTAGAGGAGGGAGTGTTGTAGCGGAAGGAGGTGTAGTGGAGGGAGTGTTGTAGAGGAGGGAGTGGTAGAGGAGGGAGTATTGTAGAGGAGGGAGGTGTAGAGGAGCAAGTGTTGTAGAGGAGGGAGTGTTGCAGAGGAGGGAGGTGTAGAGGAGGGAGTGTTGTAGAGGAGGGAGTGTTGTAGAGGAGGGAGTGTTGTGGAGGAGGGAGTGTTGCGGAGGAGGGAGTGTTGTGGAGGAGGGAGTGTTGTGGAGGAGGGAGTGTTGTGGAGGAGGGAGTGTTGTAGAGGAGGGAGTGTTGTAGAGGAGGGAGTGTTGTAGAGGAGGTAGTGTTGTAGAGGAGGGAGGTGTTGTAGAGGAGGGAGGTGTAGAGGAGGGAGGTGTTGTAGAGGAGGGAGGTGTTGTAGAGGAGGGAGTGTTGTAGAGGAGGGAGGTGTAGAGGAGGGAGTGTTGTAGAGGAGGGAGGTGTTGTAGAGGAGGGAGTGTTGTAGAGGAGGGAGTGTTGTAGAGGAGGGAGGTGTAGAGGAGGGAGTGTTGTAGAGGAGGGAGTGTTGTAGAGGAGGGAGGTGTTGTAGAGGAGGGAGGTGTAGAGGAGGGAGGTGTTGTAGAGGAGGGAGGTGCAGAGGAGGGAGGTGTAGAGGAGGGAGTGTTGTAGAGGAGGGAGTGTTGTAGAGGAGGGAGTGTTGCAGAGGAGGGAGTGTTGTAGAGGAGGGAGTGTTGTAGAGGAGGGAGGTGTTGTAGAGGAGGGAGTGTTGTAGAGGAGGGAGTGTTGTAGAGGAGGGAGTGTTGTAGCGGAGGGAGTGTTGTAGAGGAGGGAGTGCTGTAGAGGAGGGAGTGTTGTAGAGGAGGGAGGTGTAGAGGAGGGAGGTGTTGTAGAGGAGGGAGTGTTGTAGCGGAGGGAGTGTTGTAGAGGAGGGAGTGTTGTAGAGGAGGGAGTGTTGTAGCGGAGGGAGTGTTGTAGAGGAGGGAGTGTTGTAGAGGAGGGAGGTGTAGAGGTGGGAGTGTTGTAGAGGAAGGAGTGTTGTAGAGGAGGGAGTGTTGTAGAGGAGGGAGTGTTGTAGCGGAGGGAGTGTTGTAGAGGAGGGAGTGTTGTAGCGGAGAGAGGTGTAGCGGAGGGAGTGTTGTAGAGGAGAGAGTGGTAGAGGAGGGAGTGTTGTAGAGGAGGGAGTGTTGTAGAGGAGGGAGTGTTGTAGAGGAGGGAGTGTTGTAGAGGAGGGAGTGTTGTAATGGATGGAGGTGTAGAGGAGGGAGTGTTGTAGAGGAGGAAGGTGTAGAGGAGGGAGTGTTGTAGAGGAGGGAGTGTTGTCGAGGAGTGAGGTGTTGTAGAGGAGGGAGTGTTGTAGAGGAGGGAGTGTTGTAGAGGAGGGAGTGTTGTAGAGGAGGGAGGTGTTGTAGAGGAGGGGAGTGTTGTAGCGGATGGAGGTGTTGTAGAGGAGGGAGGTGTTGTAGCGGAGGGAGGTGTTGTAGAGGAGGGAGTGTTGTAGAGGAGGGAGTGTTGTAGAGGAGGGAGTGTTCTAGAGGAGGGAGGTGTTGTAGAGGAGGGGAGTGTTGTCGCAGAGGGAGGTGTTGTAGAGGAGGGAGGTGTTGTAGCGGAGGGAGGTGTTGGAGCGGAGGGAGGTGTTGTAGAGGAGGGAGGTGTTGTAGCGGAGGGAGTGTTGTAGAGGAGGGAGTGTTGTAGAGGAGGGAGTGTTGTAGAGGAGGGAGTGTTGTAGAGGAGGGAGTGTTGTAGAGGAGGGAGTGTTGTAGAGGAGGGAGTGTTGTAGCGGAGGGAGTGTGTAGAGGAGGGAGTGTTGTAGAGGAGGGAGTGTTGTAGAGGAGGGAGTGTTGTAGAGGAGGGAGTGTTGTAGAGGAGGGAGGTGTAGAGGAGGGAGGTGTAGAGGAGGGAGTGTTGTAGAGGAGGGAGTGTTGTAGAGGAGGGAGTGTTGTAGAGGAGGGAGTGTTGTAGAGGAGGGAGTGTTGTAGAGGAGGGAGTGTTGTAGAGGAGGGAGTGTTGTAGAGGAGGGAGTGTTGTAGAGGAGGGAGTGTTGTAGAGGAGGGAGTGTTGTAGAGGAGGGAGTGTTGTAGAGGAGGGAGTGTTGTAGCGGAGGGAGTGTTGTAGAGGAGGGAGTGTTGTAGCGGAGGGAGTGTTGTAGAGGAGGGAGTGTTGTAGAGGAGGGAGTGTTGTAGAGGAGGGAGTGTTGTAGAGGAGAGAGAGTTGTAGAGGAGGGAGTGTTGTAGAGGAGGGAGGTGTAGAGGAGGGAGTGTTGTAGAGGAGGGAGTGTTGTAGCAGAGGGAGGTGTAGCGGAGGGAGTGTTGTAGAGGAGGGAGTGTTGTAGAGGAGGGAGTGTTGTAGAGGAGGGAGGTGTAGAGGAGGGAGTGTTGTAGAGGAGGGAGTGTTGTAGAGGAGGGAGTGTTGTAGAGGAGGGAGTGTTGTAGAGGAGGGAGTGTTGTAGAGGAGGGAGTGTTGCAGCGGAGGGAGTGTTGTAGAGGAGGGAGTGTTGTAGCGGAGGGAGTGTTGTAGAGGAGGGAGTGTTGTAGAGGAGGGAGTGTTGCAGCGGAGGGAGTGTTGTAGAGGAGGGAGTGTTGTAGAGGAGGGAGTGTTGTAGAGGAGGGAGTGTTGTAGAGGAGGGAGTGTTGCAGCGGAGGGAGTGTTGTAGAGGAGGGAGTGTTGTAGAGGAGGGAGTGTTGCAGCGGAGGGAGTGTTGTAGAGGAGGGAGTGTTGCAGAGGAGGGAGTGTTGTCGAGGAGGGAGTGTTGTAGAGGAGGGAGTGTTGTAGAGGAGGGAGTGTTGTAGAGGAGGGAGTGCTGTAGAGGAGGGAGTGTTGTAGAGGAGGGAGTGTTGTAGAGGAGGGAGTGTTGCAGCGGAGGGAGTGTTGTAGAGGAGGGAGTGTTGTAGAGGAGGGAGTGTTGTAGAGGAGGGAGTGTTGCAGCGGAGGGAGTGTTGTAGAGGAGGGAGTGTTGTAGCGGAGGGAGTGTTGTAGAGGAGGGAGTGTTGTAGAGGAGGGAGTGTTGTAGACGAGGGAGGTGTTGTAGAGGAGGGAGTGTTGTAGAGGAGGGAGTGTTGTAGAGGAGGGAGTGTTGTAGAGGAGGGAGTGTTGTAGAGGAGGGAGTGTTGTAGAGGAGGGAGTGTTGTAGAGGAGGGGGTGTTGTAGAGGAGGGAGTGTTGTAGAGGAGGGAGTGTTGTAGAGGAGGGAGTGTTGTAGAGGAGGGGGTGTTGTCGAGGAGTGAGTGTTGTCGAGGAGGGAGTGTTGTAGAGCAGGGAGTGTTGTAGAGGAGGGAGTGTTGTAGACGAGGGAGGTGTTGTAGAGGAGGGAGGTGTTGCAGAGGAGGGAGGTGTTGTAGAGGAGGGAGGTGTTGCAGAGGAAGGAGTGTTGTAGCGGAGGGAGGTGTTGTAGAGGAGGGAGGTGTTGTAGAGGAGTGGAGTGTTGCAGCGGAGGGAGTGTTGCAGCGGAGGGAGTGTTGTAGAGGAGGGAGTGTTGTAGAGGAGGGAGTGTTGTAGAGGAGGGAGTGTTGTATAGGAGGGAGTGTTGTAGCGGAGGGAGTGTTGTAGAGGAGGGAGTGTTGTAGAGGAGGGAGGTGTAGAGGAGGGAGTGTTGTAGAGGAGGGAGTGTTGTAGAGGAGGGAGGTGTTGTAGAGGTGGGAGGTGTTGCAGAGGAGGGAGGTGTTGTAGAGGATGGAGGTGTTGCAGAGCAGGGAGTGTTGTAGAGGAGGGAGTGTTGTAGAGGAGGGAGTGTTGTAGAGGAGGGAGTGTTGTAGAGGAGGGAGGTGTTGCAGAGAAAGGAGTGTTGTAGCGGAGGGAGGTGTTGTAGAGGAGGGAGTGTTTCAGCGGAGGGAGTGTTGCAGCGGAGGGAGTGTTGTAGAGGAGGGAGTGTTGTAGAGGAGGGAGTGTTGTAGCAGAGGGAGGTGTAGCGGAGGGAGTGTTGTAGAAGAGGGAGTGGTAGAGGAGGGAGTGTTGTAGAGGAGGGAGGTGTTGTAGAGGAGGGAGTGTTGTAGAGGAGGGAGCGTTGTAGAGGAGGGAGTGTTCTAGCGGAGGGAGTGTTGTAGAGGAGGGAGTGTTGTAGCAGAGGGAGTGGTAGAGGAGGGAGTGTTGTAGAGGAGGGAGGTGTTGTAGAGGAGGGAGTGTTGTAGAAGAGGGAGTGGTAGAGGAGGGAGTGTTGTAGAGGAGGGAGGTGTTGTAGAGGAGGGAGTGTTGTAGAGGAGGGAGCGTTGTAGAGGAGGGAGTGTTGTAGAGGAGGGAGTGTTGTAGAGGAGGGAGTGTTGTAGAGGAGGGGGTGTTGTAGAGGAGGGAGTGTTGTAGAGGAGGGAGTGTTGTAGAGGAGGGAGTGTTGTAGAGGAGGGAGTGTTGTAGAGGAGGGAGTGTTGTAGCGGAGGGAGTGTTGTAGAGGAGGGACTGTTGTAGAGGAGGGAGGTGTAGAGGAGGGAGTGTTGTAGAGGAGGGAGTGTTGTAGAGGAGGGAGTGTTGTAGAGGAGGGAGTGTTCTAGCTGAGGGAGTGTTGTAGAGGAGGGAGTGTTGTAGTGGAGGGAGGTGTAGCGGAGGGAGTGTTGTAGAGGAGGGAGTGGTAGAGGAGGGGGTATTGTAGAGGAGGGAGTGTTGTAGAGGAGGGAGTGTTGTAGAGGAGGGAGTGTTGTAGAGGAGGGAGTGTTGTAGAGGAGGGAGTGTTGTAGAGGAGGGAGGTGTAGAGGAGGGAGTGTGGTAGAGGAGGGAGTGTTGCAGAGGAGGGAGGTGTAGAGGAGGGAGTGTTGTAGAGGAGGGAGTGTTGTAGAGGAGGGAGTGTTGTGGAGCAGGGAGTGTTGTGGATGAGGGAGTGTTGTAGAGGAGGGAGTGTTGTAGAGGAGGGAGTGTTGTGGAGCAGGGAGTGTTGTGGAGGAGGCAGTGTTGTGGAGGAGGGAGTGTTGTAGAGGAGGGAGTGTTGTAGAGGAGGGAGTGTTGCAGCGGAGGGAGGTGTTGTAGAGGAGGGAGGTGTTGTAGAGGAGGGACTGTTGTCGAGGAGGGAGTGTTGTCGAGGAGGGAGTGTTGTAGAGGAGGGAGTGTTGTAGAGGAGGGAGGTGTAGAGGAGGGAGTGTTGTAGAGGAGGGAGTGTTGTAGAGGAGGGAGTGTTGTCGAGGAGGGAGTGTTGTCGAGGAGGGACTGTTGTCGAGGAGGGAGTGTTGTCGAGGAGGGAGTGTTGTAGAGGAGGGAGTGTTGTAGAGGAGGGAGTGTTGTAGAGGAGGGAGTGTTGTCGAGGAGGGAGTGTTGTCGAGGAGGGACTGTTGTCGAGGAGGGAGTGTTGTCGAGGAGGGAGTGTTGTCGAGGAGGGAGTGTTGTAGAGGAGGGAGGTGTTGTAGAGGAGGGAGGTGTTGTAGAGGAGGGAGTTGTTGTAGCGGAGGGAGGTGTTGTAGAGGAGGGAGGTGTTGTAGAGGTGGGAGGTGTTGCAGAGGAGGGAGGTGTTGTAGAGGAGGGAGGTGTTGCAGAGCAGGGAGTGTTGTAGAGGAGGGAGTGTTGTAGAGGAGGGAGTGTTGTAGAGGAGGGAGTGTTGTAGAGGAGGGAGGTGTAGAGGCGGGAGTGTTGTAGAGGAGGGAGTGTTGTAGAGGAGGGAGTGTTGTAGCGGAGGGAGTGTTGTAGAGGAGGGAGTGTTGTCGAGGAGGGAGTGTTGTAGAGGAGGGAGTGTTGTAGAGGAGGGAGTGTTGTAGAGGAGGGAGTGTTGTAGAGGAGGGAGTGTTGTAGAGGAGGGAGTGTTGTAGAGGAGGGAGGTGTAGAGGAGGGAGTGTTGTAGAGGAGGGAGGTGTAGAGGAGGGAGTCTTGTAGAGGAGGGAGTGGTAGAGGAGGGAGTGTTGTAGAGGAGGGAGTGTTGTAGAGGAGGGAGTGTTGTAGAGGAGGGAGTGTTGTAGAGGAGGGAGTGTTGTAGAGGAGGGAGTGTTGTAGTGGAGGGAGTGTTGTAGTGGAGGGAGTGTTGTAGTGGAGGGAGTGGTAGAGGAGGGAGTGGTAGAGGAGGGAGTGTTGTAGAGGAGGGAGTGTTGTAGAGGAGGGAGTGTTGTAGAGGAGGGAGTGTTGTAGAGGAGGGAGTGTTGTAGAGGAGGGAGTGTTGTAGAGGAGGGAGTGTTGTAGAGGAGGGAGTGTTGTAGAGGAGGGAGTGTTGTAGAGGAGGGAGGTGTAGAGGAGGGAGTGTTGTAGAGTAGGGAGTGTTGTAGAGGAGGGAGTGTTGTAGAGGAGGGGGTGTTGTAGAGGAGGGAGTGTTGTAGAGGAGGGAGTGTTGTAGAGGAGGGAGTGTTGTAGAGGAGGGAGTGTGGTAGAGGAGGGAGTGGTAGAGGAGGGAGTGTTGTAGAGGAGGGAGTGTTGTAGAGGAGGGAGTGTTGTGGAGGAGGGAGTGTTGTAGAGGAGGGAGTGTTGTAGAGGAGGGAGTGTTGTAGAGGAGGGAGGTGTAGAGGAGGGAGTGTTGTAGAGGAGGGAGTGTTGTAGAGGAGGGAGGTGTAGAGGAGGGAGGTGTTGTAGAGGAGGGAGTGTTGTAGAGGAGGGAGTGTTGTAGAGGAGGGAGTGTTGTAGAGGAGGGAGGTGTAGAGGAGGGAGGTGTTGTAGAGGAGGGAGTGTTGTAGAGGAGGGAGTGTTGTAGAGGAGGGAGTGTTGTAGAGGAGGGAGTGTTGTAGAGGAGGGAGTGTTGTGGAGGAGGGAGTGTTGTAGAGGAGGGAGTGTTGTAGTGGAGGGAGTGTTGTAGTGGAGGGAGTGTTGTAGTGGAGGGAGGTGTTGTAGAGGAGGGAGTGTTGTAGAGGAGGGAGTGTTGTAGAGGAGGGAGTGTTGTAGAGGAGGGAGTGTTGTAGAGGAGGGAGTGTTGTAGAGGAGGGAGTGTTGTAGAGGAGGGAGTGTTGTAGAGGAGGGAGTGTTGTAGAGGAGGGAGTGTTGTAGAGGAGGGAGGTGTAGAGGAGGGAGGTGTTGTAGAGGAGGGAGTGTTGTAGAGGAGGGAGTATTGTAGAGGAGGGAGTGTTGTGGAGGAGGGAGTGTTGTAGAGGAGGGGGTGTTGTAGAGGAGGGAGTGTTGTAGAGGAGGGAGTGTTGTAGAGGAGGGGGTGTTGTAGAGGAGGGAGTGTTGTAGAGGAGGGAGTGTTGTGGAGGAGGGAGTGTTGTAGAGGAGGGAGTGTTGTAGAGGAGGGAGTGTTGTGGAGGAGGGAGTGTTGCAGAGGAGGGAGTGTTGTAGAGGAGGGAGTGTTGTAGAGGAGGGAGGTGTAGTGGAGGGAGTGTTGTAGAGGAGGGAGGTGTAGAGGAGGGAGTGTTGTAGAGGAGGGAGGTGTAGTGGAGGGAGTGTTGTAGAGGAGGGAGGTGTAGAGGAGGGAGGTGTTGTAGAGGAGGGAGTGTTGTAGAGGAGGGAGTGTTGTAGAGGAGGGAGTGTTGTAGAGGAGGGAGGTGTAGAGGAGGGAGGTGTTGTAGAGGAGGGAGTGTTGTAGAGGAGGGAGTGTTGTAGAGGAGGGAGTGTTGTAGAGGAGGGAGTGTTGTAGAGGAGGGAGTGTTGTGGAGGAGGGAGTGTTGTAGAGGAGGGAGTGTTGTAGTGGAGGGAGTGTTGTAGTGGAGGGAGTGTTGTAGTGGAGGGAGGTGTAGCGGAGGGAGTGTTGTAGAGGAGGGGGTATTGTAGAGGAGGGAGTGTTGTAGAGGAGGGGGTATTGTAGAGGAGGGAGTGTTGTAGAGGAGGGAGTGTTGTAGAGGAGGGAGTGTTGTAGAGGAGGGGGTATTGTAGAGGAGGGAGTGTTGTAGAGGAGGGAGTGTTGTAGAGGAGGGAGGTGTTGTAGAGGAGGGAGTGTTGTAGAGGAGGGAGTGTTGCAGAGGAGGGAGTGTTGTAGAGGAGGGAGGTGTTGTAGAGGAGTGGAGTGTTGTAGAGGAGGGAGTGTTGTAGAGGAGGGAGGTGTAGAGGAGGGAGTGTGGTAGAGGAGGGAGTGTTGCAGAGGAGGGAGGTGTAGAGGAGGGAGTGTTGTAGAGGAGGGAGTGTTGTAGAGGAGGGAGTGTTGTGGAGCAGGGAGTGTTGTGGATGAGGGAGTGTTGTAGAGGAGGGAGTGTTGTAGAGGAGGGAGTGTTGTGGAGCAGGGAGTGTTGTGGAGGAGGCAGTGTTGTGGAGGAGGGAGTGTTGTAGAGGAGGGAGTGTTGTAGCGGAGGGATTGTTGTAGAGGAGGGAGTGTTGCAGAGGAGGGAGGTGTTGTAGAGGAGTGGAGTGTTGTAGAGGAGGGAGGTGTTGTAGAGGAGGGAGTGTTGTAGAGGAGGGAGTGTTGTAGGGGAGGGAGTATTGTAGCGGAGGGAGTGTTGTAGAGGAGGGAGTGGTAGAGGAGGGAGTGTTGTAGAGGAGGGAGTGTTGTAGAGGAGGGAGTGTTGTAGAGGAGGGAGTGTTGTAGAGGAGGGAGGTGCAGAGGAGGGAGTGTTGTAGAGGAGGGAGTGTTGTAGAGGAGGGAGTGTTGTAGCGGAGGGCGTGTTGTAGAGGAGGGAGGTGTTGTAGAGGAGGGAGTGTTGTAGAGGGGGGCGTGTTGTAGAGGAGGGAGTGTTGTAGAGGAGGGAGTGTTGTAGAGGAGGGAGGTGTTGTAGAGGAGGGAGTGTTGTAGAGGAGGGAGTGTTGCAGAGGAGGGAGTGTTGTAGAGGAGGGAGGTGTTGTAGAGGAGGGAGTGTTGTAGAGGAGGGAGTGTTGTAGCGGAGGGCGTGTTGTAGAGGAGGGAGGTGTTGTAGAGGAGGGAGTGTTGTAGAGGGGGGCGTGTTGTAGAGGAGGGAGTGTTGTAGAGGAGGGCGTGTTGTAGAGGAGGGCGTGTTGTAGAGGAGGGAGTGTTGTAGAGGAGGGCGTGTTGTAGAGGAGGGAGGTGTTGTAGAGGAGGGGAGTGTTGTAGAGGAGGGAGGTGTTGTAGAGGAGGGTGTGTTGTAACGGAGGGAGTGTTGTAGAGGAGGGAGTGTTGTAGAGGAGGGGAGTGTTGTAGCGGAGGGAGGTGTTGTAGAGGAGGGTGTGTTGTAACGGAGGGAGTGTTGTAGAGGAGGGAGTGTTGTAGAGGAGGGCGTGTTGTAGAGGAGGGAGTGTTGTAGAGGAGGGAGTGTTGTAGAGGAGGGAGTGTTGTAGCGGAGGGCGTGTTGTAACGGAGGGAGTGTTGTAGAGGAGGGAGTGTTGTAGAGGAGGGAGGTGTTGTAGAGGAGGGAGTGTTGTAGAGGAGGGATTGTTGTAGAGGAGGGAGTGTTGTAGCGGAGGGCGTGTTGTAGAGGAGGGAGTGTTGTAGAGGAGGGAGGTGTTGTAGAGGAGGGAGTGTTGTAGAGGAGGGCGTGTTGTAGAGGAGGGCGTGTTGTAGAGGAGGGAGTGTTGTAGAGGAGGGCGTGTTGTAGAGGAGGGCGTGTTGTAGAGGAGGGCGTGTTGTAGAGGAGGGCGTGTTGTCGAGGAGGGCGTGTTGTAGAGGAGGGTGCTTTGTTGTAGCGGAGCCAGAGATGGGAGTACATTTGGGGAATCGGGGGGGTGCTGGGGTTGTGCTTACGGTTGGTGAGGGGCTCGAGGAAAGTGTCTGGAATAATTGAGTGAGAGAGGGATGATGGGATGGAGCGCTGGTAAAGTTCTGGTGACATTCTGCCCTCCTTCCGAGGCCAAGATATCCTTTCTAAGGTGCTGCGCACAGAACTGCTCACAGTGCTCCAGGTGTGGTCTAACCAGTGCTTTGTACAGCTGCAGCATAACTTCCTCCCCTTTATAGTCCAGCCCTCTAGTTATAAAGACTGACTAAATCTGGGAATAAAAAGCTGGTATCAATAATGGTGACAATGTAACTACCTGATTGTTGTAAAAACCCATCTGGTTCACTGATGTCCTTTAGAGAAGGAAATCTGTCGTCCTTACCCAGTCTGGCCTATATGTGACTCCAGACCCACAGCGATGTGGTTGACTCTTAGCTGCCCTCTGAAATGGCCTAGCAAGACACTCAGTTGTAGCAAAACGCTACAAAGAGTAACAAGAATAAAACCGGCTTTGACCTAGTCATCGGCTTCAGATACGACAAAGGTACACCCAGCCCAGTCGACCCTGCAAAGTCTTTCTCACTAACATCTGGGAACTTGTGTCAAAATTGGGAGAGCTGTCCCACAGACTAGTCAAGTGACAGCCTGACATAGTCATACCCACAGAATCATACCTTTCAGCCAACGTCCCAGACTCCTCGGTCACCATTCCTGGGTATGTCCTGGCGATTCTGTATCTATTTACTTCACCTGAGGAAGGGGCAATCGATAGCTCCGAAAGCTTGTGATTTCAAATAAAACTGTTGGACTATAACCTGGTGTTGTGCGACCTCTCAATTTTGTCCACCCCAGTCCAACACCGGCATCTCCGCATCATGATAACTAACCGAAACCAGAGAGTCGGAATAAATGGGTCATTTTCAGGATGGCAAACTGTAACTAGTGGGGTGCCACAGGGATCAGTGCTGGGGCCCCAACTACTTACAATCTATAATAATGACTTGGATGATTTGCTGACGATACAAAGATAAGTAGGAAAGCAAGGTGTGAGGAGGACACATAGGGGTAGAAATTAGGTCGCGCCCCATTTGGGGCGCAAATATCGTCCGGACGCAAATATTAGCGCCTGGCGCTAATTATCGGCACTGACAGGAAACTTCACTTTTACCGCCCCGGGAGGTGAGTGGAGCGCTAAAGCAGGCGCTGCACACCTCTCTTAAGGCGCAAAGGCCGAGCAGTGAGGCGCTAACTCGGAGCGCTGGCGAAGCTCATGTAATGTCAGTCAGCAATGGAACACACACACAATGGCACGGGCCAGTTCTTAAAGGGGATGGTTAATCTTGCTTTCCATCCACATCCTGTTCATTGCTGCCTTGAATCTCGGCCTGGAGAGACTTGCACATCAAATGTGCTGGAAAGAACAATGGAGCGTACCAGGCAAAGAGCTCAGAGTGCAGCTCCCACAGTCTCTGCTAAATCGATACAAGGAATGGCAAATCAAAATGAACCTGCAAAGTGCTGCTCAGTACCCAAAACTCCTTCACACAACGTTGAATCTCTCCAGAAGTCTCTCCCTCTCTCTCTCAGAATGCGTAGTTCAAAAATGCCACCAACAATAAAAGACAGGAAGAGGCCCCCTTTAAATAGCGCCCCCCCCAGCCCCACAGCGATTGATAGCGTTCCAGTCTTCTGGTCGTTGGAAGCGCCAGGCGGTAAGGCAGGGGGCGCCACTCAATTTCCGCTACGGGGCGCCACAAGGGCGTTGCACCATGGAATGACGTCACAATCTGCGCGCGCAGGTGGTCGCAGCGGTAAGTTTTAGCGCCGCCGCACAATCTCAAGTTAAGTTCTCGAGCGGCGCAAACATCGCTGCGCCCGGGCGTTAGCGGCTTTGCGCCCCATTAGCGCCCTCTTAAGGCGCTAACGGGAGGCGCAACCAAGTGAATTTTTACCCCATAGAGTCTGCAAATGGATATAGATAGGTTAAGTGAGTGGGCAAAAATTTGGCAGCTGGAGTATAATGTGGGAAAATGTGAAGTTATCCACTTTGGTAGGAAGAATATAAAAGCAAAATTATACTTAAATAGAGAGAGACTACAGAATGCTGCGGTACAGAGGGTCCTGGGTGTCCTCGTACATGAAATACACAAAGTTAGCATGCAGGTACAGCAAGTAATTAGGAAGGCAAATGGAATATTGGCCTTTATTGCAAGGGGGATGGAGTATAAAAGTAGGGAAGTCTTGCTACAACTGTACAGGGCGTTGGTGAGACCACAGCCGGAGTACTGCGTACAGTTTTGGTCTCCTTATTCAAGGAGGGATATACTTGCATTGGAGGCAGTTCAGAGAAGGTTCACTAGGTTGATTCCTGAGTTGAAGGGGTTGTCTTATGAGGAAAGGTTGAACAGGTTGGGCCTATACTCATTGGAGTTTAGAAGAGTGAGAGGTGATCTTATTGTAACATATAAGATTCTGATGGGGCTTGACAGGGTAGATGCAGAGAGGATGTTTCCCCTCGTGGGGGAATCTAGAACTAGGGGGCATAGTTTCAGAATAAGGGGTCATCCATTTAAAACGGAGATGAGGAGGAATTTCTTCTCTCAGACGGTCGTGAATCTTTGGAATTCTCTATCCCAGAGAGCTGTGGAGGCGGAGTCATTGAATATATTCAAGGCGGAGATAAACAGATTTTTGAAAAACAGGGGAATCAAGGGTTCTGGGGAACGGGCAGGAAAGTGGAGTTGAGGCGAAGATCAGATGGACTCACTTTGGAGCATCCACGATTCTGAGAGGGTTGTGAATAGCACATTTAGTGAGTTGGTCACACCGCAGGTTAAGGCCAGAGTAGATAGTACATGGGTGACCAAAAGGCAGAGCAAGGGCAGGAAGGTAGTGCAGGAATCCCCTGGGGTTGTCTCCCTCAGCAACAGGTTCACCGCCTTAGGTGCTGTTGTCGGGGGGGATGACTCATCGGGGGAAGGCACCAGCAGCCAGGCTCATGGCACCATGACTGGATCTGTTGCAAAGAAGGGAGGGAAAAAGAGTGGCAGGGCTATAGTAATAGGGGATTCGATTGTAAGGGGAATAGATAGGAGTTTCTGTGGTCGCGACCGAGACTCCAGGATGGTAATTTGCCTCCCTGGTGCAAGGGTCAAGGATGTCTCGGCGCGGGTGCAGAACATTCTGGAGGGGGAGGGGGAACAGCCAGTTGTCGTGATACATGTTGGTACCAACGACGTAGCTAAAAAAAGGGAAGAGGTCCTACAAGTAGAATTTAGGGAGTTAGGAGCCAAGCTAAAAAGTAGGACCTCGAAGGTAGTAATCTCTGGATTACTACCAGTGCCACGTGCTAGTAAGAGTACAGAGAACAGGATAGTTAGGCTAAATACGTGGCTTGAGCAGTGGTGTAAGAGGGAGGGTTTTAAATTTTTGAGGCATTGGGACCAGTTTTGTGGTAGGTGTGACCTATACAAAAGGGACGGTCTACACCTGTGCAAAGATGGAACTGAGGTTCTCGGGGTAAATTTTGATAAAGCAGTTCGGGAGCATTTAAACTAGTATGGCAGGGGGCTAGAAACCCATGTAGTGAAATAGAGGAAAGTGAAAGGCAGACAGAAATAAATGGTAAAAAGGAGAGGAACAAAAAACAAAGGGCCAAACTAATTCATAAAAAATGTGAGCATAAAAAAAGCCTGAGGGTTTTATACCTTAATGCGAGAAGCATCAGGAACAAGGTAGATGAATTAGCTGTGGAAATAGAGGTTAATAATTATGATCTAATTGGGATTACGGAAACATGGTTGCAGGGTGAGCAGGGCTGGGAGCTTAACATACAGGGGTATTCAGTATTTAGGAAGGATCGACAAAAAAGAAAGGGAGGAGGGGTAGCATTGCTGGTAAAAGAGGGGATAAATGCAATTGAAAGGAAGGATATTAACTCAGTTAATACAGAATCTATATGGGTGGAGCTAAGAAATAGCGAGGGGCGAAAAACATTAATAGGAGTGGTATATAGGCCTCCAAATAGTAAAATAGAGGTTGGGGAGGGCATCACGAGGGAAATTAGAGAAGCGTGCAATAAGAGCACAGCTGTCATCATAGGTGACTTTAACTTACATATAGATTGGACTAGCCTAATCAGTAAAAATAATGAGGAGGAGGAATTCCTTGAGTGTTTAAGGGATGGTTATCTGGATCAATATGTCGAGGAACCAACTCGGGAACAGGCTATATTGGACTGGGTACTGTGCAATGAGAAGGGACTAATTAGTAATCTTGTTGTACGGGGACCCTTGGGTCAGAGCGATCATAACATGATCGATTTCTCACTCGAAATGGAGAGCGAAGAAATTGACTCAGAGACTCAGGTCCTGAATTTAAACAAGGGGAATTATGATGCCATTAGACGGGAACTGAGTAGGTCTGATTGGACAACGTTCCTGGGAGGACTGGAGGTAGATAAACAATGGCAAGCATTTAAAGATAGAATGACAAAATTGCAAAAATTGTTTATACCAATCTGGCATAAAAGGAAATCTAAAAAGGTGACTCAACCGTGGATAACAGGGGAAATTAGAGACAGCATAAAATCCAAAGATAGGGCGTATAAAATAGCCAAAAAACGCGCCAGAGCGGAAGATTGGGAACAGTTTAAGATAGAGCAAAGGAGGGCAAAGGGCTTAATCAAGAAGGGCAAAATAGCTTACGAAAGCAAGCTGGCGGAAAATATAAAAACTAACTCCAAAAGCTTTTATAAGTATATCAAGAGGAAAAGACTGGTGAAAACCAAAGTTGGTCCATTGCAGTCAGATACGGGGGAATATATAATGGGAAATAAGGAAATGGCAGACCAACTAAATGCATACTTTGGGTCAGTCTTTACGAAGGAAGACACAAAAAACCTCCCTGGGATATCGGGAAAAATAGGGACATTGGCAAAGGAGGAACTGACGCAAATCAATATCTCTAAGGATATGGTGTTAAGGAAGCTAAAGGGATTGAAGGCGGACAAATCCCCAGGGCCTGATAACATGCATCCTAGGGTACTGAAGGAGGTGGCCCTAGAGATAGCGGATGCACTAAGCATGATTTTTCAGAATTCATTAGACTCGGGAACAGTGCCCATGGATTGGAGGGTAGCTAACGTTACCCCACTATTCAAAAAGGGGGGTAGGGAAAAAGCAGGTAATTACAGACCTGTAAGCCTTACATCAGTTGTGGGCAAAATGCTGGAGTCCATCATTAAGGATGAAATAGCCGAGCACTTAGCAAATGGGGACAGGATAGGACAGAGTCAACATGGATTTACAAAGGGTAAATCGTGCTTGACTAATCTATTGGAATTTTTTGAGGGAGTAACTGGTAAAATAGATGGGGGAGAGCCAGTAGATGTGGTGTACCTGGACTTCCAAAAGGCCTTCGATAAGGTCCCACATAAAAGATTAGCATGGAAAATTGAAGCTCATGGGATAAAGGGGAAAGTATTGACGTGGATAGAGAACTGGCTGTCAGATAGAAAACAGAGAGTTGGAATAAACGGCTCATTTTCTGAATGGCAGGCAGTAACAAGTGGGGTACCACAGGGATCTGTCCTGGGTCCCCAGCTGTTCACAATTTATATTAATGACCTGGATCAGGGAGTCGAATGCAGCATTTCCAAATTTGCAGACGACACTAAACTAGGAGGGGGGGTGGGCTCAGAGGAGGAGACCAGGAAGCTCCAGAGCGATTTGGACAGACTGGGTGATTGGGCGGATAAATGGCAGATGCACTATAATGTGGACAAGTGCGAAGTTATCCACCTTGGGTGCAGGAACGGGAGGGCAAATTATTATTTAAATGGCAATAAATTGGGGGAGGGGGAAGTACAGAGAGACCTGGGTGTTCTTGTACACCAGTCACTGAAGGCGAGCATGCAGGTGCAACAGGCGGTCAAGAAGGCAAACGGTATGCTGGCCTTCATAGCAAAAGGGTTGGAATACAGGAACAGGGATACCTTGCTGCAGCTGTACAGGGCACTGGTGAGACCACACCTCGAGTACTGTGTACAGTTTTGGTCGCCTCATCTGAGGAAAGATGTTCTTGCCATGGAGGGGGTGCAGCGGCGATTCACCAGGCTGATACCAGGAATGGCGGGATTGACCTATGAGGAGAGACTATGTAGTTTAGGGATGTACACACTGGAGTTTAGAAGATTGAGAGGGGACCTCATAGAAGTGTATAAAATTCTGACAGGTCTAGACAGATTAGATGCAGAAGGAATGTTTCCCTTGGCGGGTGAGAACAGAACTAGAGGACATAATTTAAGGATAAGGGCTAAACCATTTAGGACAGAAATGAGGGGGAATTTCTTCACTCAGAGAGTGGTGAACCTGTGGAACTCATTGCCACAGAGGGCAGTGTACGCCAGCTCATTAAATATATTTAAGAGGGAATTAGATATATTTCTACAGGCAAAAGGGGTTAAGGGTTACGGAGAGAAGGCGGGGACGGGATACTGAATTGAAGGATCAGCCATGATCTCATTAAATGGCGGAGCAGGCTCGAAGGGCCGGATGGCCTACTCCTGCTCCTATCTTCTATGTATCTATGTATCTATAACCATGATCTTATTGAATGGCGGAGCAGGCTCAAGGGGCCGAATGGCCTACTCCTGCTCCTGTTTCTTATGTTCTTATGTCCTGTCCCACTGGCAGGACAGACCCACCAAAGGTGGCTGCACAGTGGAACACAGTCAGGAGGAAGTGACCCTGGGAGTCCTCAAAATTGACTCCGGACTCCTTAAAGTCTCATGGCATCAGGTCAAGCATGGGCAAGGAAACCTCCTGCTGATTACCACCTACCGCCCTCCCTCAGCTGATGAATCAGTACTCCTCCATGTTGAACACCACTTGCATGAAGCAGTGAGGGTAGCAAGGGCACAGAATGTACTCTGGGTGGGGAACTTCAATAAAATAAAATATGAAAGGAAGCTTGCAGAGAACATTAAAATGGACTGCAAAAGCTTCTATAAATATGTAAAAAGAAAGAGGTTAGTAAAAACAAACGTAGGTCCCCTGCAGTCGGAAACAGGGGAAGTCGTAATGGGGAACAAGGAAATGGCAGATCAATTGAACAAGTACTTTGGTTCGGTGTTTACTGTGGAGGACACACACAACCTGCCGGAAATAAAAGGGGTCAGAGGATCTGGTAAGAGGGAGGAGCTGAGGGAAATCCTTATTAGTCGGGAAAAGGTATTGGGGAAATTGATGGGACTGAAGGCTGAAAAATCCCCGGGGCCTGATGGTCTGCATCCCAGAGTACTTAAGGAGGTGGCCTTGGAAATAGTGGATGCATTGACGATCATTTTCCAACATTCCTTAGACTCTGGATCAGTTCCGATGGAGTGGAGGGTGGCCAATGTAACCCCTCTTTTTAAAAAAGGAGGGAGGGAGAAAGCAGGGAATTATAGACCGGTCAGCCTGACATCGGTCGTGGGTAAAATGATGGAAGCAATTATTAAAGATGTCATAACAGACCATTTGGAAAGTGGCGACATGATAGGTCCAAGTCAGCATGGATTTGTGAAAGGGAAATCATGCTTGACAAATCTTCTGGAATTTTTTGAGGATGTTTCCAATAGGGTGGACAGGGGGGAACCAGTAGATGTGGTGTATTTGGACTTTCAGAAGGCCTTCGACAAGGTCCCACACAAGAGATTGGTGAGCAAAGTTAAAGCACATGGGATTGGGGGTAATGTGTTGACATGGATTGAGAACTGGTTGGCACACAGGAAACAAAGAGTAGGAGTAAATGGGTACTTTTCAGAATGGCAGGCAGTGACCAGCGGGGTACCGCAGGGTTCGGTGCTGGGACCCCAGCTGTTTACATTATATATTAATGATTTGGACGAAGGGATTAAATGTAATATCTCCAAATTTGCGGATGACACTAAATTGGGAGGCAGTGTGAACAATGAGGAGGATGCTAGGAGGCTACAGAGTGACTTGGACAGGTTGGGTGAATGGGCAAATGTATGGCAGATGAAGTACAATGTGGATAAATGTGAGGTTATCCACTTTGGTGGTAAAAATAGAGAGGCGGACTATTACCTGAATGGTGGCAGATTAGGGAAAGGGCACGTGCAACGAGACCTGGGCGTCATGGTACATCAGTCACTGAAGGTAGGAATGCAAGTGCAGCAGGCAGTCAAGAAAGCAAACGGAATGATGGCCTTCATAGCAAGGGGATTTGAGTACAGGAGTAGGGAGGTGATGCTACAGTTGTACAGGGCCTTGGTGAGGCCACACCTGGAGTATTGTGCGCAGTTTTGGTCTCCTAACTTAAGGAAGGACATTCTTGCTATTGAGGGAGTGCAGCGAAGGTTCACTAGATTGATTCCTGGGATGGCCGGACTGACATATCAAGAAAGATTGGGTCAACTGAACTTGTATCCTCTGGAGTTCAGAAGAATGAGGGGGGATCTTATAGAGACATTTAAAATCCTGACTGGTTTAGACAAATTAGATGCGGGCAGAATGTTCCCAATGGTAGGGAAAACTAGAACCAGGGGTCACAGTCTAAGGATTAAGGGGAAGCCATTTAGGACTGAGCTGAGGAGGAACTTCTTCACCCAGAGAGTGGTGAATCTATGGAATTCTCTTCCACAGAAGGTTGTTGAGGCCAGTTCGCTAAATATATTCAAAAGGGAGTTAGATATAACACTCACAACTAAGGGGATCAAGGGGTATGGCGAGAAAGCAGGAATGGGGTACTGAGGTAGCATGTTCAGCCATGAACGCATTGAATGGCGGTGCAGGCTCGAAGGACCGAATGGTCTACTCCTGTACCTATTTTCTATGTTTCTATGTCCATCATCAAGACTGGCACAATAGCACCACTACTGACTGAGCTGGCCGTGAAGGACATAGCTTGCAGACTGGGCCTGCAGCAGGTGGTGAGAGAACCAACAGGACGGAAAAACCTACTTGACTTTGTCATCACCAATCTACCTGTCGCAGATACATCTGTCATGACGGTATTGGTAGGAGTGACCACTGCACAATCCTTGTGGAGTCGAAGTCTCATCTTCACACTGAGGACACCTTCCATCATGTTGTGTGGCACTACCACCGTGCTAAATGGGATAGATTCAGAACAAACCTAGGAGCTCAAAACTTGGCATCCACAAGCCTCTGTGGGTCATCAGCAGCAGCAGAATTGTAATCAACCACAATCTGTAACCTCATGGCTTGGCATACGTCACTGCAGGACAGTGTCCTAGGCCCAGCTACCTTCAGCTGCTTCATCAATGACCTTCCCTCTATCATAAAATCAGAAGTGGGGATGGTCGCTGAAGATTGCACAGTGTTCAGTTCCATTCGCAATTCCTCAGATAATGAAGCAGTCCATGTCCGCATGCAGCAAGACCTGGATGACATTTAGGCTTGGGCTGATAAGTGACGAGTAACATTCGTGCCACACAAGTGCCAGGCAATGAACATCTCCAACAAGATAGAGTCTAACCACTTCCCCTTGACATTCAACAGCATTACCATCGCCGAATCCCCCACCATCAATATGCTGGGGGTCAGCATTGACTAGAAACTTAACTAGACCAGCCACATAAATACTGTGGCTATAAGAGGCTGGGTATTCTGCGGCGAGTGACTCGCCTCCAGACACCCCAAAGTCATTCCACCATCTACAAGGCACAAGTAAAGAGTATGATGGAATACTCTCCACTTGTCTGGATGAGTGCAGCTCCAACAACACTCGAGAAGCTCGACACCATCCAGGACAAAGCAGCCCACTTGATTGGCACCCCATCCACCACCTTAAACATTCACTCCCTCCACCACCGGCGTAACGTGGCTGCAGTGTGTACCATCTACAAGATGCACTGCAGCAACTCGCCAAGGCTTCTTCAGCAGCACCTCCCAAACCCCCCACCTCTAACACCTAGAAGGACAAGGGCAGCAGGCGCTTGGAAACACCACCACCTGCGAGTTCCCCTCCAAGTCACACACCATCCTGACTTAGAAATATATCACCGTTCCTTCATCGTCGCTGGGTCAAACTCCTGGAACTCCCTCCCTAACAGCACTGTGGGAGTACCTTCACCACACGGACTGTAGCGGTTCAAGAAGGCAGCTCACCACCAGCTTCTCACGGTCAACTGGGGATGGACAAAAAATGCTGGCCTTGCCAGCGACGCCCACATCCCATGAATGAATAAAAAATATCCTTCACTCCTCCATCACCATCAAGCCAGGGGACCAACCCTGGTTCAATGAGGAGTGCAGAAGAGCATGCCAGGAGCAGCACCAGGCGTACCTAAAAATGAGGTGCCAACCTGGGGAAGCTACAACACAGGACTACATGCATGCTAAAATGCGGAAGCAGCATGCTATAGACAGAGCTAAGCGATCCCACAATCAACGGATCAGATCAAAGCTCTGCAGTCCTGCCACATCCAGTCTTGAATGGTGGTGGACCATTAAACAACTGAGGGGAGGAGGAGGATACACTAACATCCCCATCCTCAATGATGGTGGAGCCCAGCACATGAGTGCAAAACACCAGACTGAAGCGTTTGCAACCATCTTCAGCCAGAAGTGCCGAGTGGATGATCCATCTCGGCCTCCTCGTGAGGTTCCCCTGTGCCAATCTTCAGCCAATTCGATTCACTAAATCTAGTCATTTATGGGCTGGCAGCAGTAAAAAAATGACCATGAAAACTTTCGGATTGTTGTAAAAACCTAACGGGATCACGACTGTCTCACGGGGAAAGAAACCTGCCACCCCGATTGGTTGACTCTTAGCAAGGCACTCAGTTGTAAAAATGATCAGTGGCGATCTTTAACAGTTACACTTGTGTGAAGCACCTTGGGACCTTTTTTCTACGATAAGGGCACTATATTAACGCCAGTTGTTATTGTCATTGTTATTACGAGGCCCCCACAGGACCCATTGCCTTCTTAACGTAATAACTGCCCGTGTTACGCACATCCCAAGAACGCATTAAAAAAAACTTTTAGTGTGCACTTGCTGCAGAGGGACGTGGGATTTAAGGTGATGGTCCCCTTCTCAGGACTCTGCATGATCCCCATTTCTGTGACATTGCCCCTTTAACAAATCTAAACTTTCTTTGCAGTTCATAAACAATAGTTTGAGATCCAAAAAAAGTTTCCAAACAAGTTACCGGTCAAACCGGTATGTTTGGAAAATATTCAAAGTACAATCAGTTGGACTCTGTACTCTGCCTCAGTTGAAATAATCCTGGCATCATGGAGCTGTCTCTGCTCACCTCCCTGCTCATTTCACTCGCCTCTCACCCTGTTTGGCTCATCGTTTCAGTTGTCCTGTATCTCGTTGTCCGGTTGCAAAGGAGAGGATGGTGGAGACCGAGAAAGTGTCCAGTGGATCTCACTGGGAAAACGGCCATTGTCACTGGAGCTAACACAGGTAAGAGTCTGCAGCAGTTTGGCTCAGTCAGTAACACTCCCCCTCCCTCTGAATCAGAAGGTCACGGGCTCAAGCCCCACTCGAGAGCTTCAGCCCCATAATCCAGGCTGACCTTTCAGTGCAGTACGGAGGGAGTCACTGAACGGCTGCAGGGCATTCTGAAGGGGGAGAGCGAACAGTCAGAGGTCATGGTTCACATTGGTACCAACGACATGGGTAGAAAGAGGGATGAGGTCCTGCAACAAGAATTTAGGGAACTAGGTAGCAGATTAAAAAGTAGGACCTCAAAGGTTGTAATCTCTGGATTACTCCTGGTGCCATGTGCTAGTGAGTATAGGAATAGGAGGATAGAGCAGATGAATGCGTGGCTAAAGAGTTGGTGCAGGAGGGAGGGCTTTAGTTTCCTGGATCACTGGGTCTGTTTCTGGGGAAGGTGGTACCTGTACAAGTCGGATGGGTTGCACCTGAACCGGAACGGGACCAACATCCTTGCGGGGAGGTTTGCTAGTGCTGTTGGGGGGGGGGGTTTAAACTAACTTGGCAGGGGGATGGGATATGGAGTGGAGCTATAGTAGAGGGTGATGCACAGCCAAATATAGAGGAAAAAACAAGTCAGTCTGGAAGGCAGAGCAAATATGTAACAGGACAAGGGAGTATGGCAAGGCTAGATGGCATTTATTTTAATGCAAGGATTCTTACGAGTAAGGCAGATGAATTGAAGGTGTTGATGAACACATGGGAGTATGATATTGTTACTATCACAGAGACATGGTTGAGGGAGGGGCAGGACCGGCAGCTCAATATTCCGGGGTATAGAATCTTCAGGCGAGGCAGAGGGGGGTGTAAAAGAGGAGGGGGTGTCGCAATATTAATCAAGGAGTCAATTACTGCTGGAAGGAGGGATGATATCTTAGCAGGTTCCTCTAATGAGGCCATATGGGTAGAACTTAAAAACAAAAAGTGGGCAAGCACTTTGCTGGGAGTGTACTATCGGCCCCCAAACAGTCAGGGGGAGATAGAAGAACAGATATGTAGGCAAATCTCAGAGAAGTGTAGAAATAATAGGGTAATAATAGTAGGGGATTTCAACTTCCCCAATATTAACTGGGATAGTCAGAGTGTGAAAGGCTTAGAGGGTGCGGAATTCTTAAAGTGCATCCAGGAGAGCTTTTTGAGCCAGCATGTAGAAAGTCCTACAAGAGAGGGGGCGGTACTGGACCTAATTCTAGGGAATGTAGCCGGGCAAGTGGTAGAAGTGTCAGTAGGAGAGCATTTTGGTGACAGTGAACATAATTCGGTGAGATTTAAGGTAGTCATGGAAAAGGACAAAGATGGACCAGAAATAAAGGTTCTAAATTGGGGGAAGGCCAATTTTAATATGATAAGGCAGGATCTGGCCAAAGTGGACTGGGATCAGCTACTTGTAGGAAAATCCACATCAGAGCAGTGGGAGTCATTCAGAAAGGAAATAGAGAGAGTACAGCGCCAACATGTTCCCGTAAAGGTCAAGGGTGGGACCAACAAGTCCAGGGAACCCTGGATGTCAAGGGATATACAAGAATGGATTAGGAAAAAAAGGGAGGCTTTTGGCAGATACAAAGGCCTAAAAACAGTGGAAGCCCTAGAGGAGTATAGAACGTACAGGGGGGTACTTATAAAAGACATTAGGAGAGCGAAGAGGGGGCATGAAAAAGCACTGGCGGGCAGAATAAAGGAAAATCCCAAGGTGTTTTATAAGTATACTAAGGGCAAGAGGATAACCAGGGAAAGAGTAGGGCACATTAGGGACCAAAGTGGCAATCTGTGTGTAGAGCCGGAAGATGTAGGTGAGGTTTTAAATGAATATTTTGCATCTGTGTTCACTATGAAGAAGGACGATGTAGGCATAGAAATCAGGCAGGGGGATTGTGATATACTTGAACAAATTAGCATTGAGAGGGAGGAGGTACTAGCGGGTTTAAAAGTGGATAAATCCCCAGGCCCAGACGAGATGTATCCCAGGCTGCTGTGTGAGGCAAGGGAGGAGATTGCAGGGGCTCTGACACAAATTTTCAGAGCCTCTCTGGCCACAGGGGAGGTGCCAGAGGACTGGAGGACAGCTAACGTAGTACCATTATTCAAGAAGGGTAGTAGGGATAAACCAGGGAATTACAGGCCAGTGAGCCTAACATCAGTGGTAGGGAAATTATTGGAAAAAATTCTGAGTGACAGAATTAGTCTCCACTTGGAGATACAAGAATTAATCAAGGATAGTCAGCATGGCTTTGTCAGGGGGAGATCATGTCTAACCAGTTTGATTGAATGTTTCGAGGGGATGACTTGGTGTGTGGATGAGGGTAGTGCAGTTGATGTAGTCTACATGGACTTCAGTAAGGCTTTTGACAAAGTCCCGCATGGGAGACTGGTCAAGAAGGTAAGAACCCATGGGATCCAGGGCAACTTGGCACATTGGATCCAAAATTGGCTTAGTGGCAGGAGGCAGAGGGTGATGGTCGAAGGTTGTTTTTGTGACTGGAAGCCTGTGTCCAGTGGTGTACCACAGGGATCGGTGCTGGGTCCCTTGCTGTTTGTAGTGTACATTAATAACTTAGATATGAATGTAGGAGATATGATCAGTAAGTTTGCAGACGACACGAAAATTGGTGGAGTGGTAAATAGCGAGGAGGGAAGCCTCAGGCTACAGGATGATATAGACGGGTTGGTCAAATGGGCAGAACAGTGGCAAATGGAATTTAACCCTGATAAGTGTGAGGTGATGCATTTTGGAAGGACTAACAAGGCAAGGGAATACACAATGAATGGTAGGACCCTAGGAAGGACAGAGGATGAGAGGGACCTTGGTGTGCATGTACATAGATCCCTGAAGGCAGCAGGACAGGTAGATAAGGTGGTTAAGAAGGCATATGGGATACTTGCCTTCATTAGCCAAGGCATAGAATATAAGAGCAGGGAGGTTATGATGGAGCTGTACAAAACGCTAGTTAGGCCACAGCTGGAATACTGTGTGCAGTTCTGGTCGCCACACTATAGGAAGGATGTGATTGCATTGGAGAGGGTGCAGAGGAGCTTCACCAGGATGTTATCTGGGCTGGAGCGTTTCAGCTATGAAGAGAGACTGGACAGGCTGGGGTTGTTTCCCTTAGAGCAGAGAAGGTGGAGGGGGGACCTGATTGAGGTGTACAAAATTATGAGGGGCATAGATAGAAAGGAACTTTTCCCCTTAGTAGAGGGGTCAATAACCAGGGGGCATAGTTTCAAGGTAAGGGGCAGGAGGTTTAGAGGGGATTTGAGGAAAAACTTTTTCACCCAGAGGGTGGTTGGAATCTGGAACTCACTGCCTGAAAGGGTGGTAGAGGCAGGAACCCTCACAACATTCAAGAAGCATTTAGATGAGCACTTGAAACGCCATAGCATACAAGGCTACGGACCAAGTGCTGGAAAATGGGATTAGAATAGACAGGGCTTGATGGCCGGCGCAGACACGATGGGCCGAAGGGCCTCTTTCTGTGCTGTATAACTCTATGACTGACTGGCAGAGGTGCCGTCTTTCGGATGAGACGTTAAACCGATGCCCTGTCGCTGGTTCAGGTGGGTGTTAAAGATCCCATGACAATATTGGATGAAGAGCAGGGCCAACAATCTCCCCTCAATAAAAACCTTCAAATGCCTGGCATTAAACTCAACAGAACGTATCCCAGCGTTTGGAAACGAAAGCTGTGAATGAAATTTAAGTTTCCATTGATCCCTTGACTGTGCCTCAAATGTGCCTGCCCAGACCTGTGCAAAACTCAATGCCTCGGATTTTAGCTGCCATTTGGATTTAACGGCCGCAGCCCGGAATTCCCGGGACTGAGGAAAACCCGGCAGCTAAAGGGAGGCGAGAAGGGCCAGATCCAGCAGGGGGATATAAGGAGAGAGAGGGATGTTGTAAAGGAGGGAGAGGGAGGGAAGGAAGTTGTAAAGAGAGAGAGGGAGGGAAGGAAGTTGTAAAGAGAGAGAGGGAGGGATGTTGTAAGGAGAGAGAGAGGGAGGGAAGGAAGTTGTAAAGAGAGAGAGGGAGGGATGTTGTAAGGAGAGAGAGAGGGAGGGATGTTGTAAAGGAAAGAGAGAGGGAGGGATGTTGTAAAGGAAAGAGAGGGAGGGATGTTGTAAAGGAGAGAGGGAGGGAGGGATGTTGTAAAGGAGAGAGAGAGGGAGGGATGTTGTAAAGGAGAGAGAGAGAGGGATGTTGTAAAGGAGAGAGAGAGAGAGGGATGTTGTAAAGGAGAGAGAGGGATGTTGTAAAGGAGAGAGGGAGGGAGGGATGTTGTAAAGGAGAGAGAGAGGGAGGGATGTTGTAAAGGAGCGAGAGAGAGGGATGTTGTAAAGGAGAGAGAGAGAGGGATGTTGTAAAGGAGAGAGAGGGATGTTGTAAAGAAGAGAGAGAGAGGGAGGGATGTTGTAAAGGAGAGAGGGAGGGAGGGATGTTGTAAAAGAGAGAGAGAGAGGGATGTTGTAAAGGAGAAAGGGAGGGATGTAAAGGAGAGAGAGGGGGAGGGATGTAAAGGAGAGAGAGAGAGAGAGAGGGATGTTGTAAAGGAGAGAGAGGGATGTTGTAAAGGAGAGAGAGAGAGAGGGATGTTGTAAAGGAGAGATCATGATGTGGAGATGCCGGCGTTGGACTGGGGTGGACAAAAATGAGAAGTCGCACAACACCAGGTTATAGTCCAACAGATTTATTTAATTATTTAAAAGCTTGTAAAATTAAATAAATCTGTTGGACTATAACCTGGTGTTGTGCGACTTCTCGTAAAGGAGAGAGAGAGAGGGGGATGTTGTAAAGGAGAGAGAGAGAGAGGGATGTTGTAAAGGAGAGAGAGAGAGAGGGATGTTGTAAAGGAGAGAGAGAGAGGGGGATGTTGTAAAGTAGAGAGAGAGAGGGGGATGTTGTAAAGGAGAGAGAGAGAGAGGGATGTTGTAAAGGAGGAGTCCCCCCTCATAGAATCATTAGTACAGCACAGGAGGCCATTCGGCCCATCGAGTCTGCGCCGGCTCTTTCGAAGAGCAATCCAGTCAGTCCCACTCCCGCTCTTTCCCCATATCCCTGCAGTTTTTTCTCCTTCCAGTATTTAGCCAGTTCCCTAAAGGAAAAGCGTTGTGTTTTGGAGCTTCATTGCCGTGAGCCTTTTTCCTGTGTGCCCAGGGATCGGGAGGTACATCGCTCAGGACTTTGCCCAGAGAAATGCTCGTGTGATCCTGGCCTGCCGTAGTTTGCAGCGAGGACAGAGAGCGGAGCGAGAGATACGGCGCAGGACGGGGAACAGTAACGTTCACCTGCGCATTCTGGACACCAGCTCCATGGAATCGGTGAGGAACTTCACGGAGCGGATTAAGAAGGAGGAGAAACGGCTGGATATCCTTGTAAATAACGCAGGCACTACAGGTAATGTGCAACAGTGTAGAATAGGGTTTTAATAGGATTGCTTATAAAAATACTATATTGAAATAAAAGTAAATAAGGAACATTTTCAATGCAAAATAGATGAATGTAAAGAACATCATAACCTGTATTCCTATAGGTCGCCTCAGCTGTAGGGAGATCATTATGTTAAGGAGAATAATTAGTTAATATCGTGTGACACGGCCACATCAAATCAACATTTAAACATTTTTAACAATCTATTCTCAGTACCAGAACAGGTTGGAAAACATTCTACTGATAATCTCTGCAATAATTTCTGGAATGCACTGCCTGACAGGGCGGTGGAAGCAGATTCAATAGTTGTAATCTATGTGGTTCCAACAAATGACGGGCAGAGACACGATGAGTGGCAGTCAAGGTGCTTGTTTACTCGGCCAGAGCGGACTGAGCATGCTCACACTAAACCACGTGACAAATCATGTGACAATACATCACACTGCTTTCCCCTTAAAATAAAATGTACATATTCCCCTCTCAACACAACAAAACTACGGTCCCACCTTTCCCAGCATTACACGTACCACAAAACTAAAACTCCTAGCTTTTTTTCTTTTAACTCAACTACAAATCCAGTTTAATACCAGGTTTGCGGAGCCTTCCTGATCTCCTTACAGGAGGTTTTGGTGTTGAACCAATTTTCGGGCTGTTTTGTTCTGGTTCCGAACTCAAAGATGCTCCTGTTTCTATCTCAGATTTGTTTGAACCTGGTACTTCAGTTTCTGAAGTCTGAACTGAGTCAAACTCATGTATTTGTTCATGATCAAGTGGTTCAAGATCACAGAGTTAACGTTTCAGGTCTGTGACCCTTCGTCAGAACTGGAAAAAGTTAGGGATGTAACAGGTTTTAAGCAGGTGCAGAGGCAGGAAAAGGGGGGAGAGGGGAGGAAGGAACTAAAGGGATGGTCTGTGCTAGGGTGGAAGGCAGGAGAGATTAAATGTTGCAAATGGGAATGGCAGAATCATCAACAGCTGCCGCCTGAAAAAATGGGGGCAGGGGTTATAGTCTGAAATTGTTGAACTCTATGTTGAGTCCAGAAGACTGTAAAGGGCCTAGTCGAAAGATGAGGTGCTGTTCCTCGAACTTACGTTGAGCTTCATTGGAACAGTGTAAGAGGACGGTGAGGTCAGAGTGGGAGTGAAGCGGAGAATTAAAATGACAAGTGACCGGAAGCTCAGGGTCACCCTTACGGACTGAACGGAGGTGTTCCGCAAAGCGGTCACCCAATCTGCGTTTGGTCTCCCCAGTGTAGAGGAGACCGCATCGTGAGCAGCGAATACAGTATACTAAATTGCAAGAAGTTCAAGTAAATCGCTGTTTCACCTGGAAGGGGTGTTTGGGGCCCTGGACAGTGGGAAGGGAGGAGGTAAAAGAGCAGGTGTTGCATCTCCTGCGCTTGCACGGGAAGGTGCCGTGGGGAGGGGAGGGGCTGTTGGGGGGGACCCCGAGCTTTCGGTTGCTTGTCACTTTAATTCTCCGCTCCACTCCCACTCAGACCTCACCATCCTCGGCCTCTTACACTGTTCCAATGAAGCTCAACGTAAGCTCGAGGAACAGCACCTCATCTTTCGACTAGGCACTTTACAGCCTTCTGGACTCAACATTGAGTGCAACAATTTCAGACTATAACCCCTGCCCCCATTTTTTTCAGGCGGCAGCTGTTGATGATTTTGCCATCCCCATTTGCAACTTTTAATCTCTCCTGCCTTCCACCCTAGCACAGACCATCCCTTTAGTTCCTTCCTCCCCTCCCCCCCTTTCCCTGCCCCTACAGCTTCTTAAAACCTGTTACATCCCTAACTTTTTCCCAGTTCTGACGAAGGGTCACAGACCTGAAACGTTAACTCTGTTCCTCTCTCCACGGATGCTGCCTGACCGGCTGAGTGTTTCCAGCATTTTCTGTTGTTATTTCGGATTTCCAGCATCCGCAGTATTTTGCTCTTGGTTCAAAATCATGTCTTGGTTCATCTCTAGCAGAGATCATTTGATCTACATGAACACTTCGGATGTTGTCACCAATTTCAACCAAGTATCTCTTGGTTCCACCAACCTCTCCTCCGGTTCCTATATCCCACTTGTGTGAACTTGACTTTCCGGGGGACTGAGAACACGAACACACTCGTTTTGTCTGAAATTGCCGTCATAATAACGTTCCTGACTCAACTGTTTCTGTTCAACTCTTGAGGCCAAATTTGGTTGAACAAGACTCAATCATAGAAACATAGAACAATAATGTGGACAAGTGCGAAGTTATCCACCTTGGGTGCAGGAACGGGAGGGCAAATTATTATTTAAATGGCAATAAATTGGGAGAGGGGGAAGTACAGAGAGACCTGGGTGTTCTTGTACACCAGTCACTGAAGGCGAGCATACAGGTGCAACAGGCGGTCAAGAAGGCAAACGGTATGCTGGCCTTCATAGCAAAAGGGTTGGAATACAGGAACAGGGATACCTTGCTGCAGCTGTACAGGGCACTGGTGAGACCACACCTCGAGTACTGTGTACAGTTTTGGTCGCCTCATCTGAGGAAAGATGTTCTTGCCATGGAGGGGGTGCAGCGGCGATTCACCAGGCTGATACCAGGAATGGCGGGATTGACCTATGAGGAGAGACTATGTAGTTTAGGGATGTACACACTGGAGTTTAGAAGATTGAGAGGGGACCTCATAGAAGTGTATAAAATTCTGACAGGTCTAGACAGACTAGATGCAGAAGGAATGTTTCCCTTGGCGGGTGAGAACAGAACTAGAGGACATAATTTAAGGATAAGGGCTAAACCATTTAGGACAGAAATGAGGGGGAATTTCTTCACTCAGAGGGTGGTGAACCTGTGGAACTCATTGCCACAGAGGGCAGTGTACGCCAGCTCATTAAATATATTTAAGAGGGAATTAGATATATTTCTACAGGCAAAAGGGGTTAAGGGTTACGGAGAGAAGGCGGGGACGGGATACTGAATTGGAGGATCAGCCATGATCTCATTAAATGGCGGAGCAGGCTCGAAGGGCCGGATGGCCTACTCCTGCTCCTATCTTCTATGTATCTATGTATCTATGTAATAGGAGCAGGAGTCGGCCGTTCGGCCCTTCGCGCCTGCTCCGCCATTCAATATGATCATGGCTGATCCTCTATCTCAATACCATATTCCCGCTCTCTCTCCTTGATGCCTTTTGTGTCTAGAAATCTATCTATCTCCTTCTTGGGAGGTGTTCTCAACCTCCTCTTCATCAAGAGTTCTGCTGGGGTATGTCCATTTGGAGTGTGCGGAGTAGTTCTGTACTTCAGCAAGAAATTTGCGAAACGTTGCTTCATGCTGAGTCCCGAAGAACCCTGCCACACTTGCTTTTTGAGAGCTTCTTTTACTATTCACCTCAACCGAGCCGGGACCAATATTCTCGCGGGGAGGTTTGTTAGTGCTGTTGGGGAGGGTTTAAACTAACTTGGCAGGGGGATGGGCACCAGTATATAGGAGTAGAAAAGAGGAAGAAGGTGCGTAAAAGAGTGAGTGTGTTGGATAGTACTAGAGGCGGTAGTAGTACCATATTAGAAAGGAGCAGACTAAGAAAGACTATGAAAAATTGAAAAATGGGTTTCGAATGCATGTACATAAACACACAAAGTGTGGTGAATAAGGTTGGCGAGCTACAAGCACAATTAGCCGTGTGGCAATATGATGTTGTGGCAATAATGGAAACGTGGCTTAAAAACGGTGAAGACTGGGTACTTAATATTCAAGGGTACAAGGTGTTCAGAAAAGATAGGGAAGGAAAAAAGGGAGGTGGGGGGGGCCAGTGCTGATTAAGGAAGACATTGTAGTGTTGGAAAGGGAGGATGTTCTTGAGGGGACAAGGACCGAATCCATTTGGTTAGAGTTGAGGAGCAAAAAGGGTATGATCACGCTATTGGGGGTATTCTACAGGCCTCCAAATAATG
Organism: Squalus acanthias; assembly: GCA_030390025.1. NCBI lineage: Eukaryota > Metazoa > Chordata > Chondrichthyes > Squaliformes > Squalidae > Squalus > Squalus acanthias. Next base: position 395,088 of record JASTWF010000035.1, read on the forward strand.
AGAGGGAGGTAGAGGAGCAAATCTGCAGGGAAATCGCAGAGATATGCAAGAGCTATAGAGTGGTGATATTGGGGGACTTTAATTACCCAAATATCGATTGGGATAATGCTAGAGTAAAGGGAAAGTAGGGGGAGGAATTTCTGAAATATGTTCAGGAGAATTTCCTTGACCAATATGTTCCAGGCCCAACTAGGAAGGAGGCATTGCTGGATCTGGTGCTGGGGAATGAGGTGGGCCAGGTCGACCAACTGTCTGTGGGAGAACACTTGGGTACGAGTGATCATCGTATCATAAGATTTAGATTAGCAATGGAGAGGAGCAAGGAACAATCTAGAGTGGAACTTCTAAATTGGAATAGGACTAACTTCAATGGGATGTGAAAGGATCTAGCCAGGGTAAAATGGAACCAAAGACTGACAGGAAAAATGTAATGGAACAATGGGTGATCTTTAAGGGGGAGATGTTCCAAGTACAGGCTAGGTACATTCCAACAAGAGGGAAGAGTAAGGGAACCAAAGCAAGGGCTCCTTGGATGATGAGGGAGATAGAGAAGATGATGAAACAAAAAAAGAGGGTGTATGATGAATGTCAGGTGAATTCTTCAAGGGAGAACCAGACCAAATACAATAAATTGAGAGGGGATGTGAAGATGAAAATAAGATTGGCAAAGAGAGAATATGAGAGTAGAATGGCAGTTATCATAAAAGGGAACCCAAAAATCTTCTACCAGCATATAAACAGTAAGCGGACAGTAAGAGGCGGGGTGGGGCCTATTAGAGACAAAGAAGGTGATATATGCTGAGAGGCGCAGGGCAAGGCTTTTTTTTATTCGTTTATGGGATGTGGGTGTCGCTGGCAAGGCCAGAATTTATTGCCCATCCCTAATTGCCCTTGAGAAGGTGGTGGTGAACTGCCTTCTTGAACCGCTGCAGTCCGTGTGGTGATGGTACTCCCACAGTGCTGTTAGGGAGGAAGTTCCAGGATTTTGACCCAGCGACGATGAAGGAATGGTGATATACTTCTAAGTCAGGATGGTGTGTGACTTGGAGGGGAACATGGAGGTGGTGGTGTTCCCATGCTCCTGCTGCCCTTGTCCTTCTAGGTGGAAGAGGTCGCGGGTCTGGGAGGTGCTGTCGAAGTAGCCTTGGCGAGTTGCTGCAGTGCATCTTGTAGATGGTGCACACTGCAGCCACGGTGCGCCAGTGGTGGAGGGAGTGAATGTTTAAGGTGGTGGATGGGGTGCCAATCAAGCGGGCTGCTTTGTCCTGGATGGTGTCGAGCTTCTTGAGTGTTGTTGGAGCTGCACTCATCCAGGCAAGTGGAGAGTATTCCATCACACTCCTTACTTGTGCCTTGTAGATGGTGGAAAGGCTTTGGGCAGTCAGGAGGTGAGACACTCGCCGCAGAATACCCAGCCTCTGACCTGCTCTTGTGGCCACAGTATTTATGTGGCTGGTCCAGTTAAGTTTCTGGTCCTTGGTGACCACCCAGGATGTTGATGGTGGGGGATTTGGCGATGGTAATGCTGTTGAATTTGAAGAGGCGGTGGTTAGACTCTCTCTTGTTGGAGATGGTCATTGCCTGGCACTTGTGTGGCGCGAATGTAACCTGCCACTTATCAGCCCAAGCCTGAACGTCGTCCAGGTCTTGCTGCATGCGGGCATGGACTGCTTCATTATCTGAGGTGTTGTGAATGGCACTGAACACTGTGCAATCATCAGCGAATATCCCCATTTCTGACCTTATGTTGGAGGGAAGGTCATTGATGAAGCAGCTGAAGATGGTTGGGCCTAGGACACTGCCCTGAGGAACTCCTGCAGCGATGTCCTGGGGCTGTGATGATTGAGCTCCAACCACCACAACTATCTTCCTTTGTGCTAGGTATGACACCAGCCAGTGAAGAGTTTTCCTCCCGATTCCCATTGACTTCAGTTTTACGAGGGCTCCTTGATGCCACACTCGGTCAAATGCTGCCTTGATATCAAGGGCAGTCACTCTCACCTCACCTCTGGAATACAGCTCCTTTGTCCATCGTAGCCTGGAAGATTTTGGGGGAGGACTTTACACCATACGGCAGCTTGGTGTATGAGTACAGTCCCTTGTGTGTGTTGATGGTGAGATACTGTTGACTCTATTTGTCAACATTCAGCTGAGCTTAAGCGTGCGACAGGTCAAGCTTGGAGAAAACCTTTGACCCAGAGAGTGCTGCATACAAATCTTGCGATGTAGGTAACGGGTACTGCTCATCGTCAACCGCTTGGTTGATAGTAACTTTGTAGTCACCGCACAAGCGTACAGTCTTGTCTGCTTTAGGCACTACAGCAATCAAGGTAGCCCATTCACTTTTTTCAGTTTTTACCAGCACTCTGTTCTCTCTCAGCTTCGCTAGCTCTTCCTCCATCTGCCTTATCAATGCATAGGGGACCGACCTTTCCTTACAATAGACAGGCTTCGCGTTGGACATGATGCGGATATGCGTGTCATACCCAGTGATGCCCTCATAACTGTCTGAGAACATGCTTTTATACTTTCCCCTCCCCACCTTCAGCATTCCGAAGGGACTGCTCCCTCCGCGACACCCTGGTCCACTCCTCTATCACCCCCAACACCCCTTTCCCTCCCCACGGCACCTTCCCGTGCAAGCGCAGGAGATGCAACACCTGCTCTTTTACCTCCTCCCTTCCCACTGTCCAGGGCCCCAAACACTCCTTCCAGGTGAAACAGCGATTTACTTGTACTTCTTGCAATCTAGTATACTGTATTCGCTGCTCACGATGTGGTCTCCTCTACATTGGGGAGACCAAACGCAGATTGGGTGACCGCTTTGCGGAACACCTCCATTCAGTGTGTAAGTGTGACCCCGAGCTTCCGGTCGCCTGTCACTTTAATTCTCCGCTCCACTCCCACTCAGACCTCACCGTCCTCGGCCTCTTACACTGTTCCACTGAAGCTCAATGTAAGCTCGAGGAACAGCACCTCATCTTTCGATAAGGCACTTTACAGCCTTCCGGACTCAACATCGAGTTCAACAATTTCAGACCATAACCTCGGCCCATGTTTTCTTTTTTGTCTCACATGGCAGCTGTTGATGATTCTGCCATTCCCATTTACACTTCATCTAGAGCCATCTTTTGTTTCTTAACTTGTCCAATCACCATCTCCTTTTGTCTTGCACCATCATCCCTTTTGTCTTTCAATCTCTCCTGCCTTCCAGCCTATCCCAGACCTTCCCTTTTGTTCTTTCCTCCCCTCCCCCCTTTCCCTGCCCGTCACTTGCTTAAAAATCTGTTACTTCTCCAACTTTTTCCAGTTCTTTTTCATGGAGCTGAGCCGTGAACTCTGTTTCTCTCTCCGCGGAAGCTGCCTGACCTGCTGAGTGTTTCCAGCATTTTCTGTTGTTTCAGATTTCCAGCATCCGCAGTATTTTGCTTTTGCTTTTATACTTGTGTCGAGTCGCTTCTTTGAAGCATCTACACTGAAGATGTTTCTCCAGTCTAGTTTTAACTTTCTCAACCAGTCTTTGCCCATGAGGGTTGGCCTGTTGTTGTAGCTCGCTACAATAATAGGCAGCTTTACTGACTGGCCGTTGTGCTGAACTGTACATTCCATTTGTCCACATGTCTCTAGGATTTCTCCGTAGTAGGTTTTTAACTCTACGGTACTCTTTGTAAATGGTATCTGATTAAACTTACTCTCATATGTGTCCTTACTCATGGTAGAGCAGTCCGCCGCTGTGTTGATACACATATCAATATATTGCTCTTACACTGCTCCAACGAAACTCAACGTAAGCTCGAGGAACAGCACCTCATCTTTCTAGGGCAGTTGGAAAGATTAACTGGCAGTGTTCTCTGTCTATATATGCTGTGCCTATATGCATCTCTTCACTTCACCTGATGAAGGAAACATAGAAACATAGAAACATAGAATCTAGGAGCAGGAGTAGGCCATTCGGCCCGTCGAGCCTGCTCCACCATTCAATACGATCATGGCTGATCATCCAAATCCAGTACCCTGTCCCTGCTTTAATCCCCACAGTACACATATCCCACCCTACCCCCGTAACCCCACCTATTTAATTCCCCCTAACATATCCCATCCTATCCCCATAACCCCACATATTTAATCCCCCCCTAACACTAAGGGTCAATTTATCATAGCCAAATCAACCTAACCCGCACATTTTTGGACTGAGGGAGGAAACCGGAGCACCCGGAGGAAACCCACGCAGACACGGGGAGAATGTGCAAACTCCACACAGACAGTCACCCGAGGTCAGATTCGAACCCGGGTCCCTGGCGCTGTGAGGCACCAGTGCTAACCACTATGCCACCGTGTTGCAGCGCTCCGAAAGCTTGTGATTTCAAATAAAGCTGTTGGACTATAACCTGGTGTTGTGCAACTTCTCACATTTGTCCAACCCCCCAGTCCAACACCGGCATCTCCACATCATGGCATCTTTCTATTAGGCACTTTACAGCCTTCTGGACTTAACATCGAGTTCAACAATTTCAGGCTATAAATTGGCCCCTGTATTTCTTTCTTTCTTCTCTTGTTTCCTCACATGGTAGCTGTTAATGTCGCTGCTATCATCATTCACACATCATCTAGAGCCATCTTTTGTTTCTTAACTTGTCCAATCACCATCTCCTTTTGTCTTGCACCATCATCCCTTTTGTCAGTAAATCTCTCCTGCCTCCCAGCCTATCACAGACCTTCCCTTTATTCTCTCCTCCCCTCCATGCTGCCCCTGCTTAAAAATCTCTCCTCCCCAACCTTTTCCAGTTCTGACGAAGGGTTCGACCTGAAACGTTGACTCTGTTTCTCTCTCCTCGATGCTGCCTGACCTGTTGAGTGTTTCCAGCACTTTCTGTTGTTATTTCAATATATTGCTCGTTGATCAAAAATGTTATATGAAAGTCTTTCTCACGACTGCTAGCGTTGCCGCTAGCGGCATAGATACTGTAGATGCCTAGTTCTTCAACATCAGGTGTGTTCACTTCAATATTGTGAATTCCTCCCTTTTGTTGTCACTTACATTGCAAAGTTGGCAAGCCAGCTGCACGGGATCCTCGGAGCGCTGTGCGCAGCTGACAGGGAACATTGGTTTAGAGGTGACTGATGCACTGGACATGACAAAGTCTATGGGCCCTGATAACATCTCGGCTGTAGTGTTGAAGACCTGTGCACCAGAGCTAGCCGCTCCTCCAGCCAAGCTGTTCCAGTACAGCCCTGACACTGGCATCTAACTGACAATGTGTAAGATTGCCCAGGTACCACCTATCCATGAAAAACAGGATAAATCTAACATATTGTAAGTCATCTCCCACCCTGTTCCCAGTCTGATCCTGGACTCTCAGTCCCACTCCCGCCCTGTTCCCAGTCTGATCCAGGACTCTCAGTCCCACTCCCGCCCTGTTCCCAGTCTGATCCTGGACTCTCAGTCCCACTCCCGCCCTGTTCCCAGTCTGATCCTGGAATCTCAGTCCCACTCCCGCCCTGTTCCCAGTCTGATCCTGGACTCTCAGTCCCACTCCCGCCCTGTTCCCAGTCTGATCCTGGACTCTCAGTCCCACTCTGGCCCTGTTCCCAGTCTGATCCTGGACTCTCAGTCCCACTCCCGCCCTGTTCCCAGTCTGATCCTGGACTCTCAGTCCCACTCCGCCCTGTTCCCAGTCTGATCCAGGACTCGGTCCCACTCCCGCCCTGTTCCCAGTCTGATCCTGGACTCTCAGTCCCACTCACACCCTTTTCCCAGTCTGATCCTGGACTCTCAGTCCCACTCCGCCCTGTTCCCAGTCTGATCCTGGACTCTCAGTCACACTCCCGCCCTGTTCCCAGTCTGATCCTGGACTCTCAGTCCCACTCCGCCCTGTTCCAAGTCTGATCCTGGACTCTCAGTCCCACTCCGCCCTGTTCCAAGTCTGATCCTGGACTCTCAGTCCCACTCCGCCCTGTTCCCAGTCTGATCCAGGACTCGGTCCCACTCCCGCCCTGTTCCCAGTCTGATCCTGGACTCTCAGTCCCACTCACACCCTGTTCCCAGTCTGATCCTGGACTCTCAGTCCCACTCCGCCCTGTTCCAAGTCTGATCCTGGACTCTCAGTCCCACTCCCGCCCTGTTCCCAGTCTGATCCTGGACTCTCAGTCCCACTCCCGCCCTGTTCCCAGTCTGATCCTGGACTCTCAGTCCCACTCCCGCCCTGTTCCCAGTCTGATCCTGGACTCTCAGTCCCACTCCCGCCCTGTTCCCAGTCTGATCCTGGACTCTCAGTCCCACTCACACCCTGTTCCCAGTCTGATCCTGGACTCTCAGTCCCACTCCCGCCCTGTTCTCGCCCTGTACCCAGCCTGGTGAAAATGGCCCCAGTGTGTTTACAGCAGGACTGAATTGAAGGGACTTTGTGCTGGGTAATTGCTCTGGATCTGGATTAACGCAGCCGAGTGTCTTCTCTCTCAGGTTTGAAGCCGGCAATCACCTCTGAGGGTTTGGAACTGACCTATGCCACCAACCACCTGGGCCCATTCCTCCTGACAAGCCTGCTGCTGGGTGAGTGATTCTCTCTGCATTGATGATAATACAGGTCAATAAGGCCATAAAAAGCAAACCAAGCATTGGGTTCATTTCTAGAGGGATAGAAATGGAAAGCAGAGAAGTTATGCTAAACTTGTATGGAACCTTGGTTCGATCACACTTGGAGCACTGTGCACAGTTCTGGTCGCCGTATTATAAAGGATATAGAGGCACTGGAGAAGGTGCAAAAATGATTGACAAGAATTAGACCAGAACTGAGAGATTATATCTATCAGGATGCTTTGGCAACAAGAGTAGGTCAGAGGCGAGGTATTCTGCAGCGAGTGTCTCACCTCCTGACTCCCCAAAGCCTTTCCACCATCTACAAGGCACAAGTAAGGAGTGTGATGGAATACTCTCCACTTGCCTGGATGAGTGCAGATCCAACAACACTCAAGAAGCTCGACACCATCCAGGACAAAGCAGCCCGCTTGATTGGCACCCCATCTACCACCTTAAACATTCACTCCCTCCACCACCAGCGTACCGTGGCTGCAGTGTGTTCCATCTACAAGATGCACTGCAGCAACTCGCCAAGGCTTCTTCGGTAGCACCTCCCAAACCCACAAACTCTTCCACCTAGAAGGACAAGGGCAGCAGGCGCATGGGAACACCACCACCTCCACGTTCCCCTCCAAGTCACACACCATCCTGACTTGGAAGTATATCGGCCGTTCCTTCATCGTCGCTGGGTCAAAATCCTGGAACTCCCTCCCTAACAGCACTGTGGGAGTACCTTCAACACACAGACTGCAGCGGTTCAAGAAGGCAGCTCACCACCACCTTCTCAAGGGCAATTAGGGATGGGCAATAAATGCCGGCCTTGTCAGCGATGCCCACATCCCATAAACAAATTTTTAAAAAAGGAAAGCTTGAACAGGCTGGAGCTCTTTTCTCTAGAAAAGAGAAGGCTGAGGGGTGACCTGATAGAGGTCCTTAAGATTATGAAAGGGTTCGATAGGGTAGACGAGACCAGAACTAGGGGCCATCAATATAAGATAGTCACTAATAAATCCAATAGGGAATTCAGGAGAAACTTCTTTACCCAGAGAGTGGTGAGAATGTGGAACTCGCTACCACAGGGAGTGGTTCAGGTGAATAGTTAAGAGGCATTCAAGGGGAGGCCAGATGAACAAACACCTGAGGGAGAAAGGAATAGAAGGTTATGTTGATGGGGTGAGATGAGGAGGGGTGGGAGGAGGCTCGTGTGGAGCATAACCACCAGCACAGACCAGTTGGGCCGAATGGCCTGTTTCTGTGCTGTACATTCTATGTAATTCTATGTCGTTCTGTCACAATCTCGTTTCCAATTTTTAGATTTGGTGAAGTGCTCGCAGAATGCACGGATTGTGAATGTCTCTTCGATGATTCACAGATGGGGGGAGGTAGACTTCAGGCAGATGAGAGGCGACAACCTGCCAAACTCCCTGGGAAAGTTGATGTACCAGAACACCAAACTAATGAACGTCCTGTTCACACTGGAGCTGTCCAATCAACTCCGTCACACAGGTAGGAACAGCCGGGGCTGGAGGGGGGGATGGGGTCTGTCGCTAAGAGTCAGTGTTCACCCGGACATTCAATACTGTGCGTTTATGAGGGCCGCAATCATTAGTAATCCAGAGGCCTGGACTAATAATCCAGAGAACGTGAGTTCAATTCCTACCATGGCGGTTTGAGAATTCGAATTCAGTCAATTAAAATCTGGAAATAAAAAGCTGGGATCAGTAAACGTGACCATGAAGCTGTGGGATTGTTGTTAAAAACCCAACTGGTTTCACTGATGTCCGTTAGGGAAGGAAACCTGCCGTCCTTACCCGGTCTGGGCCTATATGTGACTCCAGACCCACACCAACGTGGTTGACTCTTAACTGCCCTCAGTTGTATTAAGAAGGCGGCTCACCACCACCTTCTCAGGGCAGCTAGGGATGGGCAATAAATGCTGGCCTTGCCAGCGACGCCCACATCCCATAAACAAATGAAAAAGGTGCCTGACGGGATGAGCTGGGACGCTGAGATGGAAAAGATTTAAGGAGGTTGCTGAAGGTGGGGAGAGATATTGCAGGATGGAGGTTTAGACAGAGCTTCTCAACGACTGCTGCAATGTTGGGATGCAGGAGTGGACCTGTAGCCAGGCTCAGTCCCAGTTAAAACCCACAAAGACTGAGTGAACCATTCGCTTCCATTGGAAGGTGAGTCAGAGCTGCAACTCGCCATCACATCACTGACCTGGGGAGATCTTTCCTCCTCTCACTGTCGGGCATGACCTGTCCTTTATTTGAGGTGCGCTCTGTTGCTGTGCTCCCGCACCCTCCACAGGACACGTTGCCAATGATATTCCCATCCAGGGCCAGGTGGAGAATCCAGCCCCAGACAGATGTTGAGGTGGAACCCGGTGTGCCGGTTTGGTGAGTGGGGGCGTATCTGGGAGTGGGAGGAGGATGGTGCGGGCGGCACTGTCAAAGCCTTTGGAGAGATGAAGGAGAATGAGGAGGGATAGTGCATCATGGTCACCGTCGCAGAGAATGGCGTTCGTGGCTTGGGTTTGAGCTGTTGTGGTGCCGTGCAAGGGGTGGAGAAACCTGAATGGAAAGATTGAACCCACTCCCCCCGAAACATTAACACCCCCTCCGAAACATGAACCCTCCAGTGATTGTAGGACTGTGCAGCATAGTGGAGGAGGGCAGTTTTGTGTGCTGTAATTAATGAGGCTGAGAGTTGTATTTCAGGACTCTTATTACCTTGATAACTCTAGTTAGATCATTAAACTTATTTCTACCATTTCCACCATGCTCTTGGTACAATAGAGTCATAGAGTCATAGAGTTTATACAGCGCAGAAAGAGGCCCTTCGGCCCATCGTGTCCGCGCCGGCCATCAAGCCCTGTCTATTCTAATCCCATTTTCCAGCACTTGGTCCGTAGCCTTGTATGCTATGGCGTTTCAAGTGCTCATCTAAATGCTTCTTGAATGTTGTGAGGGTTCCTGCCTCTACCATCCTTTCAGGCAGTGAGTTCCAGATTCCAACCACCCTCTGGGTGAAAAAGTTTTTCCTCAAATCCCCTCTAAACCTCCTGCCCCTTACCTTGAAACTATGCCCCCTGGTTATTGACCCCTCTACTAAGGGGAAAAGTTCCTTTCTATCTACCCTATCTATGCCCCTCATAATTTTGTACACCTCAATCAGGTCCCCCCTCAGCCTTCTCTGCTCTAAAGAAAACAACCCCAGCCTGTCCAGTCTCTCTTCATAGCTGAAGCGCTCCAGCCCAGGTAACATCCTGGTGAATCTCCTCTGCACCCTCTCCAATGCAATCACATCCTTCCTATAGTGTGGCGACCAGAACTGCACACAGTATTCCAGCTGTGGCCGAACTAGCGTTTTGTACAGCTCCATCATAACCTCCCTGCTCTTATATTCTATGCCTCGGCTAATGAAGGCAAGTATCCCATATGCCTTTTTAACCACCTTATCTACCTGTCCTGCTGCCTTCAGGGATCTATGTACATGCACACCAAGGTCCCTCTGATCCTCTGTCCTTCCTAGGGTCCTACCATTCATTGTGTATTCCCTTGCCTTGTTAGTCCTCCCAAAATGCATCACCTCACACTTTTCAGAGTTAAATTCCATTTGCCACTGTTCTGCCCATCTAACCAACCCGTCTATATCGTCCTGTAGCCTGAGGCTTCCCTCCTCGCTATTTACCACTCCACCAATTTTCGTGTCATCTGCGAACTTACTGATCATATCTCCTACATTCATATCTAAATCATTAATGTACACTACAAACAGCAAAGGACCCAGCACCGATCCCTGCGGTACACTACTGGACACAGGCTTTCAGTCACAAAAACAACCTTCGACCATCACCCTCTGCCTCCTCCCACTTAGCCAATTTTGGATCCTATGCGCCAAGTTGCCCTGGATCCCATGGGCTCTTACCTTTTTGACCAGTCTCCCATGCGGGACTTTGTCAAAAGCCTTACTGAAGTCCATGTAGACCACATCAACTGCACTACCCTCATCCACACACCAAGTCAACCCCTCGAAAAATTCAATCAAATTGGTTAGACATGATCTCCCCCTGACAAAGCCATGCTGACTATCCTTGATTAATCCTTGCCTCTCCAAGTGGAGACTAATTCTGTCCCTCAGAATTTTTTCCAATAATTTCCCTACCACTGATGTTAGACTCACTGGCCTGTAATTCCCTGGTTTATTCCTACTACCCTTCTTGAATAATGGTACTACGTTAGCTGTTCTCCAGTCCTCTGGCACCTCCCCTGTGGCCAGAGAGGTTCTGAAAATTTGTGTCGGAGCCCCTGCAATCTCCTCCCTTGCCTCACACAGCAGCCTGGGATACATCTCGTCTGGGCCTGGGGATTTATCCACTTTTAAGCCCGCTAAAACTGCTAGTACCTCCTCCCTCTCAATACTAATTTGTTCAAGTATATCACATCCCCCTGCCTGATTTCTATGCCTACATCTTACTTCTCCATAGTGAACACAGATGCAAAATATTCATTTAAAACCCCATCTACATCTTCTGGCTCTACACACAGATTGCCACTTTGGTTCCTAATGGGCCCTACTCTTTCCCTGGTTATCCTCTTGCCCTTAATATACTTATAAAACACCTTGGGATTTTCCTGTATTTTGCCCGCCAGTGTTATTTCAAGCCCTCTCTTTGCTCTCCTAATTTCTTTAAGTACCCCCCTGCACTTTCTATACTCCTCTAGGGCTTCCACTGTTTTTGGTCCTTTGTATCTGCCAAAAGCCTCCCTTTTTTTCCGAATCCATTCTCGTGTATCCCTTGACATCCAGGGTTCCCTGGGCTTGTCGGTCCCACCCTTGACCTTTACGGGAACATGTTGCCGTTGTACTCTCTCTATTTCCTTTCTGAATGACTCCCACTGCTCTGATGTGGATTTTCCTACAAGTAGCTGATCCCAGTCCACTTTGGCCAGATCCTGCCTTATCATATTGAAGTCGGTGTTAGATCAGAATTGGGACTTTTTCACAGGGGCCCACTTCTGACACCGGGACTAATTAAAGTCCTAAGAGGTCACCCCTGCTCCCGGCATCCCAATTACTCACCAACGGGCCTTACTGTTACATCGAATTTGGAGCAAAACCAGACGGAGACGGAACTGAAGACAAAGTAAAAGTTTATTGGAAACTAGCCAGAAGGCTTTGTGCACAAAGGGAGACAGGTTGATCTCCTCAGACTCGAACCCAACTCTCCAAGGATAAATTACATACAAGCATTGATATACCTTTTGATACGCAACACCCACAGGTTACAAAAGTGGGCGTGCACATAGAAACAGCGTCGCTACCATTGCTCCCTTATTGGTTAATGATCAGTCACTCAATGTTGGGAGACGCCTTGAAATGTTCTGTGACATTAAACATAACACATAGTTGTTATACATAGGGCCTTCATCTAGTCTCTGGGGGCGAGGTCTACCAGACTCCATCTTGTCTCTTAATCAAGGTCGTACCACGCTTATCTTTCCTTTCCCATATTGTTGTATTTTCTGTAAGGGGTTATGTCGTGCTTGTATCACAGATGGTGCTGGTGCGGGGTTAGGCCTTCGTTGCCTAATACTATTGCTTGCTCTGGTCTCCGGCCAGCCTTGTTGCAATAAGCACCTGTGAGTGGTTCGACCCACTCGCCCTTACGGTTCTAACACTGGACTTAGGTGCGAGAGCAGTAATGCAGAGAAAAACTCAAATAGACCCGGTTGAATAGTACGAACTGGAAATCTTTATTGCATAGCGTCCAAAATCATGAAGTACATGTCATAGGCGCAAATTAACGAGAGTACAAGTATACATACATTCATAAAGCTTGGTCTATGGTAATGAAGAACGCACGGCACATCGTAAAAAGGGGAACACATTATACTTTATCCTTAATAAAACCACCCTCCCTTATCAATACCTACACTACATCTAGATTTGTAGGATCGGGAAACATGCTCACCACTCGTGTTACTTCGGAGAATTTTTAAGTGAGGCACTCGGCTCGTTTCGCTGCAGCGCCTGACTGTCACGTGTTTGGAGGGGTCTCTGTACCCCACTTGTTTATCTTCGCTGCTGCGGCAAGCAGGCTGGGCTCCCCGTTGTCATGAAGAACTCGACAGCACTCGGGCCCGGCTGTAGAATTCAAAAAAAAGTCTTCCTGTACCGACACCGGTTGTCGGTAGGATTCAAAGAAAAGTCTTCAACTGTGCAGTAACCTGTAGAGTTCAAGAAATGGGTCGTATATTTTCGGGCGCGGTCGGGGTTTACTGACCGCGGCGGCACGTGGATTCTTCTTCTTCTCTTGTCATCTCGTCTTGTCTTGTTGGGCCTTCGGGTCCAAACACCATTTACCGACTCTCGGGATGGTGCACCCGATCACTGGCCTTCGTCGAGGCGGCTCGTTCCAATTGAGCTCCACCCAACATTCGAATAACCGTCCAGTGCGGCTAAAGTCCAGAGTCAACAGAGTCCAGAGAAAACACAGAAGTTCAGCCCGAGTCAAGAGACCGCAGAGATAAGAGTCGAATCAAGAGACCGATGGACATTTGCTCACTATAGTTATAGTGCTGTGTTCCCTTATCTCCCGCCCAAATCTTAATGCTTGTCCTTTGTGAAATATTGGCGCTCAAAACTCCCAGCATGGGGCGATTCTTGTCTTTAACGGGTTTCGGTAGTACCTGAAACTGGCCAACTTCCCGTTAATGTTTTCCCCATTGTTGGCCCAGCCAGGATCGTATGAACCGTCTCCCTGACTGGTTTTGGGGGCCCCCGAATACTTGTTTAATCACCCGAGAATGGCTCTCTCATTGTAGAGCCGTGGAGGTATTTGTGTATTGATGTGTCTGGATGGGCCTTCGATTGCCCAGTACAATTGTCCTTACTTGTGCATGGAAAACGATTCCAGCACTCATATCTTTTGCTATTGTCACAAATGCAAACAGGTTGCATCCTGTCTTTATCAGTGCTTATCGAGTATGATCCCGCCTTATATTGAAAAATATTTATTCGAACGCCATCTTGTCTGCCCACTGAAATTCTGGAAGCTTCTGCCACGATGCGCGGCGGCCATTTTACAGGCTTCTGTGTCCTTTATATCAAGACAGCATTTCGTTTAAATAAACTGATCAAACGAATCTGCTTCTATCTTGTTATTTCGAATCGCGATAATTGCGAAACTTTACAGTCCCTCCTGTTGATGCGAATAACTCCGCTTATCGTATCAATTAAAAGTGGTGGTGAGCAAAATTATCCCGATTCTCCACATCCAAACACTCCCTTAACTTAAACTATCTATGGTCTCCATGCCGTCCTCATTTCCCAGGGAAATTACATTGTTTAAACTTGGACAAACCGTAGGCAGCATTGCCTTTAAACTTACATTGCGAATACGCCTTCCAGGTGCAACAGGCCGATGCCTCTCGCACCACCTGTATGTGCATGTTTTTATTATACAAGGAAAAATAATCAAAACAACTCTTTTAAAATACAAAGGTTCTAAACTTAGTTACACATCTACATAACTAAACAATCAATTACAAAACACACATGGTAAAATGGAGCGGCGTCATCCTGGCCGTTTACACGGTACTTTTCTCATTCACGCGCACGTAACGTTCTCTCCACTCCCCTGTGTTCTCCTGCTTTGTGAGGCGTTTGCCTCTCTTGCAGTGTACGACCAATAGGTACACTACAATTATAACTTGGCACACAACCGAAATGTGGGAGGCTATCCTGATCCATGACGGAACTTCAATATTGGTGAACAGGTCCCACCACGGTGGGATTACTATGTCCAAAATTTCTGTCCCTATTTCGACAGTCTTTTGTTCCAGGGTGTAAAAATGTTTTTGTGATACCGCGACGGCTTTCAAAAGCTTGGTGAGGTGTTCAGGGAGAGGGGGAATGATGTATCCGAAATGCGTGTCGAATCGCTGCAAGTCGGTGAAATTCTCTTTTACTGTAAGATGAACAGTGGATGGTTCAGGGATCGGGACAATTCGCTGTTGTGCCACTTGAACTTCAGCCCTGGGTTTAAAACAGAAACTGCTGTCACTCACCGGACACCGGCTGTGCTGTCCATGCTGGTAGTGTTGCGCTGCAGTGGTAACGCAATATGTTCCACCCCCTATGTATGCCACCTGCGGAGGCACATGATCTTGTGTCATTGCCTCCATGGTGCAATTCATGGGCTTGGCGCCAGCCGTTCTGAACCCGCATTGTGGTGTTGAAAAGGCATTCAAGTGCTGGGGACACAGGATGATGTGTGCTCCCCGGCCACGACAACCCGAAAGGTCGGTACCTGTCATCGTTTGCTCCCAGCGGATGACGTAAGGTGGGACCGCTGCGTAGCGAATGTGGGCTCTCCCCTGAATGACACCAATGTTCTCCACCCGATACACCGGGGCGGGCTTTGCTGTGTCGCCCAAGACCGGCATATGTAGTACTATACCCATGATGGTATGGTTTGACCGTCCGCAGTCCACGGGGACTGGGTATGCCTCTGAGGCTAGCCTGAGCTGGCACGGGCTTAATGCGTTCTGAAAAGGGTGGAGCGCCTGCAGGTGTTTGTTACTTATCCAGGACGGGACCAAACCTTGTTTTAAATCCTCCAAATTACTGCGGCCCTCGCCCAGTAACCACGCCCCGTATAGTACGCACACCTCGTTCTGCGCAGCTTGATCGGATGCGTTCCGATCTTCCCTGATCAGGGCATTTACCGTTCTCGCATGCTTCTCCAGCTCTGCTATAATCTCCTTTAAGTGTAGTGTCATGGCCTGGTCCTCATGTAACTCAGACCCTACTGCCTTGTTTTCGCTTGTGATGATGCTTTTTAATTGTGTTTTTAAACCATTGATCTGGGTCTGCAGCTCCACGTTGTCTAGAGCGTTGACCACAGATGTTCCTGTATTAAAGGCAGTGAACATGTCGTTCACAATACCCCTTCTTTGTCTCCCCACCTGACCCAAAACTTCGTGTGGTGTGGTGTACAAGCTTGTTTTGTCAATCTCCGCAAAATCAAACTCGTAGAATTGTCTGAACATGTTTGTCAACAGGACCTGGTACAATTGTTCCGTTTCTTTGGGACACCACTCTGGTAAACGCACCTCGGTGAGATTTAGAATCACCGAAGCCACCGTGTAATGTACCCCTTGAAATAGTATCTGGTCTGTTGGGACCAGTACCAAACCATTCCCGGGCCCCTTAGTGGTTTTAGGGCACCCTTCCTCCTGAGCCAAAACCACCGGAATCGTGGGCGGAGCCTTGCGTGGGCGCGTGATGAGTTCAGTGGCGTTTACCGGGATCGGGGAGAATGGAGCTCCGCACCCCTTTGTGCTGACATCCCACCTCATCCCTTTCCCGTTATCCTGCCACTGGTGTACGAAAAATATGGATATACCCTTGGGGCAAACGTACTTCGATCCCCACATACAAACATATATTCCCTCATCCAGTTCCCACCATTTGTCCCAACAGACTTTCAATTGTCCGTTAGTCCACGTAATTGTCCGATGGGTATTGTTACCCAATCGCTCCCACTCGACCGAGGAATTTCTCATAGTCTTGATTAACTTCCGTAACCACCACCATCGGCTCAACGGGACCTTCCCATTGCATGTCAAACAAATCCTTTTGCCGACGGTGACGCTGATTCTGGGTGCAATGATCCTCACTCTGGGGCACAGTAAAGAAGTCTCTTTGTAGGCAAATCCGGATGCGCTGGAGTATTCCGTTGAATTCGTTCCCAGCCATCCCGGCCACCTTCCCTTGTGGAAATAAGTGGCGGTTTCCTCAGCCTTTCGCTCCCCGGTCCCATCCGTCATGATGGGGCCCGTGTCCCCGGAGCAACCAAACACAACGACATCCTTGGTGAGGCCCCGATAGGCCAATCCATATCCGATCGTTGCGAGCACTATCAGAATCCGTTCCATCTTTCCTGGTTCCTGTGATCAGATAAAATGATGTAGCCAGCCTCCCAAGAGTCTCTGGCTTTTGTGAAGGGTGAGCGGGTCCCTTGACCTCGTCTCACATATAACGACATGTATGCTGGATAGACTTTAACTATTCCTATCTCTAACTCCCATCATTTATCTTTTACTTTTAAAATTAAACTACAAACTTACCAAACTTACAAAACTTAAACTTAAACTTATCCTAAACTTAAACTGTACAGCGCCGCCCGTTCCCAGGGCGGCCTACCTAAATTCTGCGAAGGCTGCCCCGAGCTTTTCCCAGTGGTGGGAGGGCACTGACCCCTTCCTTTGATCTGCCGCAGCCTGTCGCCGCTGCGCTGGGACTGGGATCTCCCTGGGCTGCCTTGACCTTGAACTTACGCCTGGGGGTGCACGGGGGATTCGGCCACGACTTCCTGGGCTGGGGTGTCCGACCTGACCTACGGAGGGCTACTTTGGGCAAGATTTCCAGGGCCGACGGACCAGGAACCAAGACTTCCACCGTCGCGGCCTGTGGTTCCACCACAGCCGCTGGCTCCGTCTCCCCTGGCTCCGCCCCCCTGAACTCGGGATTTGCAGTTTCTGGCTCCACCCTACTTGGCCCAGTATGTGGTCCTCCACTCGCAATCCCTACCTTCCCCAAGGGCAAGACTTCCAGGGCCGACGGACCGGGTACCGAGACTTCCACCGTCATGGCCGGTGGTCCTACCACAGCCGCTGGCTCCGTCTCCCCTAGCTCCGCCTCCCTGGGCTCGGGATCTGCAGTTTCCGATTCCACCCTGTGTGGATCTCCACTCGCAGCCCCTATCTCCCCTGAGCTTGAGTCGAGGACGAAACTTTCGTCCTCCGACCCCAGCACCTCTCCGATCGGGTCACTACCTTGGTCAAGCTCCTCGAGCTCTTCCTCACCTGAATCCCAACACCAAGAAAAGATCCTACACTTTTCTAGAATGTCCTCTCCCCTCAAGCAGGCTGCTTTACCGGTCTGTGTGCCCTGTGGTCCTACCCGGGGCTGCGAGTCCCCACTCGCAGGTCTGGCCCCTGTGATTGGCCCCTGTGCTCCCGGCTTATACAACTTGCACTGGTTAATGTGGAACCATTTCGTGCGCCGAGGTACCTTTACAGGCGTACACCATGGGACTCGCTTTATCTACAATACTGTAGGGTCCCATATACAGTGGTTCCAAACTCCCTACTCTGGCATAGTTCCTAACCATGACCTGATCTCCGACTTCCCACTCCTGCTTCTTACGGGGTTCCAGCAACAGGCGATTGCCCTGATGCTGTCTTCCCATGTTCCCAGCTGCCTGCTCATAAACCTGCTTCAGGCGTTCCAAGAGGGTCTGGACAAACTTGTCCCGTTTCACCTCTTGGAGCTGTACCTCAGTGAGCACCGGGGCTAGGACATGGGTGGGGGTTCGCATGATCCTACCAGTCATCACCTCGTACGGGGAATACCCCGTACTCTTCGACTGGCTGGCCCGGATTCCCATGAGGACGAGAGGCAGAACCTCCGCCCATTTTTGGGGCGAGTTCATAGTCTCTTTCCTCAGCTTCTCCTTGAGGGTCCGGTTCATGCGTTCAACAATCCCGGATGACTGGGGATTGTGCGCTACGTGCCACTTCCCTTCAATGCCCAAAAGCATGAGGGTGTTCTGCATCACCTGGCCGGTGAAATGACTCCCTTGGTCTGACTCCACGAAACGGGGGAGACCCCACCGCGAGAACACTTCCCGGACCAAGATCTTGGCAGTACCCAGCGCCGTAGCTGTTCTACAGGGGAAGGCTTCTACCCATTTGGAAAACACATCCACCAAGACGAGGCAGTATTTGTAGCCTCCCTGGGTGGTGGGCAGGGGCCCTATGCAATCGATCTGTATCGACTGTCATGGTCCCTCCACCCTCCTGATGTGCCCCATGTGCACTTTCCTTTTCTGGGGGTCTGGGTTGTTTGCAGCGCACACAAGACAGTTTGCACAGAACTCGCGGACCTGCTCCCTGAGTCTTGGCCACCATCCCGCCTGCTCTACCCGTTGCCAGGTAACCTCCGGCCCGGGGTGTCCTGCCCCCGGCCCCTCATGAGCCAACTGGAGGAATTCCCTCCTGTGCTGCTGCGGCACAACCCACTGTTCTTTGCGGAACAGCATGCCTTCTTTAACGGAAAGGGTTGCCGTACTGTACGGGCCCTCTACCTGCTTACCCTCAGTAATCGTTCTGAGAACTGCTTTTAGGGCGGGATCCTGGTTCTGGACGGTCTTAAGGTCTAGGGGCAGTGCTACCCTGGTGTTCCCGGGATTCCCTTCCCTGCCTTGGATCGCTGCCACGGGTCCGGGTCCATAGGGGTCCCAGAAAATGCCGTTACGGGCACCCTCCCTGGCTAGCGCATCCGCCTGCTGGTTGCCCTCCCCGCGGGGCTCTGTGGAGGAGTGAGCCTTCACCTTATGGATGAAAATCTCCCCTTCCTCCCCTACTGCTGCTAGGATCTTTTCCAGCAAGGGCTTCACCGTTAAAGGTCGCCCGTCCGCGGAGGTGTATCCGCGGCGGGACCAAATGGCCAGGTATTCCGTACACGAATTGCACGTAAACATACTGTCCGAACAAATCGTGTATGGGGTTGGGAAAATTTCTGGGTGGGTAACGACGTACGCCACCGCAGACAGCTCAGCCTGCTGCGCGCTCATGGTGCTGGGGAGTTTAATCGCCAGGGCAAGGTTTGCCGCAGGGTCATAAACTCCACACCCTGTGAGTCGTTCGCCAGCGGACATTGTGCTGGAACCATCAACATAAATCTCGCGACCTGTGGGATGTATCCCGGCCCGTAAACCTATGTTGACCTCCCACACCCCTTCCACCGAACACCGGTGGGCTGTTCCGGGGTATACCAAGTTGGCCGCAAGCCTGGGCTCGCAAAGACCTTTAACTCTCAGATCCATCTGGGAAAGGAGAAGGGTCCAGCGCGCAATTCGAGCGCTGCTTACGGTCCCATCCTTAATCCTCCCATCTAGAAGCATCTTAGTTGGTGTGTGATGGGTGAGGAGAGTGATGGGAGAGAGCCCTGTGAAGATCGCTGATCTTTTCATAGCCCAATGCGTGGCTAAAAGATGCCTTTCGCAATTGGAGAAACTCCTCTCCACATCCGTTAACACCCTGGACGAATAGACAACCGGCCTCAGCTTGCCGTGACGCTCTTGGAGCAGCACAGCGCTCAAGCTGTCTCCGCTGGCAGCTACCTCCAGGAAAAACTCCTTCCCCCCATCTATGGCCCCTAAAGCTGGCGCGGTCTGTAAATCCCTTTTTAACTTCTCGAATGCAGCCTGGCAACCCTCGTCCCAAAACCACTCCACTCCCTTATGGAGGAGTCGGAGCAGCGGTGTCTCTCCTCTATAGATGTCCATCTCTCCTCCATAGCAGACAATCTATTTTGAAGAGTCACCATGTTTTCGTTAGTCTGACGATTTATGTCCTCCATGGCGGTTGCCACCCTCTCCATGGCGGAACGTTCATGCACCATTGCCTCCACAAAGGCAGTGCTCATGTTACAGATGGACTCCTCCATTCTCAGTAACCCTGGAGACAAAACCTGTCAGAGACTCCTGCACTTGTTCCTGGAGTTCCAGCTCTCTTTCTGGATGGCCCCAGAGGCACAGGGTCGACATGCAGCTGAGCAGAGCTGGGAGCACCCTACGGCCTCCGACGAGGACTCTCCACTGCTGTCCTGTCTCCACCACCTGCTGATGCTCACTTGTGTGTTGGGATACACCAGGTGACAACACTACTCTATCTCGCGAAGGACCCACTGAGGTGTGCGTCTCTGCGCTAGTGCTGGGTGCGCTCAATCCTGCTGATGCTGCGCCCTCAGAGGTTGCAGCTTCCTCTGAGGAGTCTTCTGGCTCTTTCTCCTGGACAGTGGGGAGGGGAGCTCTCAATGGTCCTGTGGGGGAGTAAAGGCATGAGGTAGACATGTGATATTAACGTAGCAGGCACATCGACTTGTGCAGATGATCATAACTCAATCTGTATGAACATCAGATGCCATATCAGTCACTGATGCAATGTAAATGAGAGGGCTGCAAATTTATTCTGTCACCAGCTTGCTCTACTGCGCCCGTCTGACCGTCCCCCACTTCCAGATCCTCAGCACCTCCTACGATGTCGAGAGCAGCTTCCTCAGCGGTGATCAGCTGGGCAATGGAAGGTGGCCCTCCTCCTGTCCTGGCCCTCTTCCTCTTATTGTGGGCTCTCTATTCCTGCAATGAGGGACACAAGTGGAGTTTGAGTGAGAATGTTGGAGTGAGTGTAGAGAATCCATAGCATAGATGCTTAGAGGGAGACAAAGATGGAGTGAGGTGCCAATACCAAGGCCCATCCCTGTGCGTTGTTAGTTGTCATTGCATAACTGTGATAGCGAGTGTGAGGGGTGCATAGTAGAATGGTGAAGTGATTGTGTACATAGAGAGCGAGGGATGGTTAAGGGTGCAAGGGATGTAAGGGTAAAGTGGGATGTGCAGGAGTAGGTTGACAATGCAGAGTGCTGGTGATGAGAGGAGATGGGGAGCAGATTGAGGGTAAGTGTGATGTTATACTCACTGTTCCTGAGCGTACCAGGTCATTGAACCTTTTCCTGCACTGCACCCAGGTTCGAGCACACAACGGTCTGGAGCTGACCTCCTCAGCAATTTGCAGCCAGGCTGCTTTGCTGTGGAGGCTTCCTCCGTCCAGAGGATGGGAATATTACCTCCTTGTGCCCTCTCACTCCCTCCACAAGAGCATGGAGGGAGTCATCATCAAATCAGGGAGAGGCTTGGCTCTTGTAGCAGTCATTTTCACAAGTGGTACAACGAGAAGCAGCAGGAAAGGATGGATGAGAAACAATGCTGCATGGGCCCCTTAAATACAGCTGGCTGACAGACGTCAGCAGAGGCGAGCAGCAGACCCGAACCCACTGATTGGGCCCAGTACCGCGCACGGAGACCTTAATCAGGCCACTTAAGGGAAAATCTTAATTCCTGGGCGGCTGAAAGCGGCAGCGGGACCGGAACCCGCCGAACATCAAAGCCGCCTCCAACCCGCCTCCATTGATAAAATCGCAGCCAAAGAGTCTGCAAAGGGATATAGATAGGTTAAGTGAGTGGGCAAAAAATTGGCAGATGGAGTATAATGTGGGAAAATGTGAGGTTATCCACTTTGGTAGGAAAAATAAAAAAGCAAAATATTATTTAAATGGAGAGAAACTACAGAATGCTGCGGTACAGAGGGATCTGGGTGTCCTCGTACATGAAACACAAAAGGTTAACATGCAGGTACAGCAAGTAATTAGGAAGGCAAATGGAATGTTGGCCTTTATTTCAAGGCGGATAGAGTATAAAAGTAGGGAAGTCCTGCTACAACTGTTTTGGGTGCTGGTGAGACCACACATGGAGTACTGCGTGCAGTTTTGGTCGTCTCATTTAAGGAGGGATATACTTGCATTGGAGGCAGTTCAGAGAAGGTTCACTAGATTGATTCCTGAGATGAAGGGTTTGTCTTATGAAGAAAGGTTGAGCAGGTTGGGCCTATACTCATTGGAGTTTAGAAGAATGAGAGGTGACCTTATTGTAACATATAAGATACTGAGGGGGCTTGACAAGTTCGATGCAGAGAGGATGTTTCCCCTCGTGGGGAAATCTAGAACTAGGGGGCATAGTTTCAGAATAAGGGGTCGTCCATTTAAGACGGAGATGAAGAGGAATTTCTTCTCTCAGAGGGTCGTGAATCTTTGGAATTCTCTACCCCAGAGAGCTGTGGAGGCGGAGTCATTGAATATATTCAAGGCGCAGATAGACAGATTTTTGAAAAACAGGGGAATCAAGGGTTATGGGGAGCGGGCGGGAAAGTGGAGTTGAGGCCAAGATCAGATCAGCCATGATCTTATTGAATGGCGGGGCAGGCTCGAGGGGCCGAATAGTATAGATGCATTTAAGGGGAGGCTAGATAAACATATGAGGGAGAAGGGAATAGAGGGTTATGCTGATAGATTTAGATGAGGAAAGACGGGAGGAGGCTCGAGTGGAGCACAAACGCTGGTATGGACTGGTTGGGCCAAATGGCCTGTTTCTGTGCCGTATATCCGATGTAATCCTGCGTAACTATTTATGTGTTTATAACATTTTTTGAAATCAGGAGTTGTGTTTGGAAATCAGCCTCCTGCTGGAATCGTGACTAAAGTGTCTTCTGGGCTCCGGCAGGTGTGACGGTGAATGCTGTTCACCCGGGACTGGTGATGACGGAGATAATGAGGAATCAAAGATTGTACTTGCGAGTCATCTTGAATCTGATCGGAACCTTTTTCTTCAAGGTCAGTGCCCAAGAGAAGCATCAGTCACACGCCCGCCTCCACTGGCACTCGATGCCAAGGGCAACACTGAATGATTCACTGTGTGTCCGTGGAGTCTAATAACGAGGTCATTAAACCCTGTCCCAATCAATGAGTCGGTCATTAAACCCTGTCCCAATCAATGAGTCGGTATTTAAATCTCTTGCTACAATAATTCTACTCCTCTCGCAAACCTGTCTACAGATTTACTTTTGCATTTCCCTCCCAGAATGAGGGGTGGGTAATATAAACCCACCATAGCAACATAGGAACAGGTGGAGGCCATTCAGCCCCTCGAGCTTGTTCCGCCATTCAATCAGATCATGGCTGATCTGTGACCTAACTCCATATACCCTTTGCCCCATATCCCTGAATACCTTTGGTTAACAAAAAGCTATCAATCTCAGATTTAAAATTAACAATTGATCTAGCATCAATTGCCGTTTGCGGAAGAGAGTTCCAAACTTCTACCACCCTTTGTGTGTAGAAGTGTTTCCTAATTTCACTCCTGAAAGGTCTGGCTCTAATTTTTAGACTATACCCCCTAGTCCTAGAATCCCCAACCAGTGGAAATAGTTTCTCTCTATCTACCCTAACAGTTCCCCTTAATATCCTGAAAACTTCGATCAGATCACCCCTTAACCTTCTAAATTCCAGGGAATACAAGCCTAGTTGTGTAATCGCTCCTCGTAACTTAACCCTTGAAGACCGGTATCATTCTGGTAAACCTACACTGCACTCCCTCCAAGACCAGTCTATCCTTCCTAAGGTGTGGTGCCCAAAACTGCTCAGTACTCCAGGTGTGGTCTAACCAGGGCTTCGTCTGGGTCCATTTTCCGTTCCCTGTACTCCTCTCCCTTCACTGTACACCTCTCCCTTCACTGTAAACCTCTCCCTTCACTGTACACCTCTCCCTTCACTGTAAACCTCTCCCTTCACTGTACACCTCTCCCTTCACTGTACACCTCTCCCTTCACTGTACACCTCTTCCTTCACTGTACTCCTCTCCCTTCACTGTACACCTCTCCCTTCACTGTACACCTCTCCCTTCACTGTACACCTCTCCCTTCACTGTACACCTCTCCCTTCACTGTACTCCTCTCCCTTCACTGTACACCTCTCCCTTCACTGTACACCTCTCCCTTCACTGTACACCTCTCCCTTCACTGTACACCTCTCCCTTCACTGTACACCTCTCCCTTCACTGTACTCCTCTCCCTTCACTGTACACCTCTCCCTTCACTGTACTCCTCTCCCTTCACTGTACTCCTCTCCCTTCACTGTACACCTCTCCCTTCACTGTACACCTCTCCCTTCACTGTACACCTCTCCCTTCACTGTACACCTCTCCCTTCACTGTACACCTCTCCCTTCACTGTACACCTCTCCCTTCACTGTACACCTCTCCCTTCACTGTACACCTCTCCCTTCACTGTACACCTCTCCCTTCACTGTACACCTCTCCCTTCACTGTACACCTCTCCCTTCACTGTACACCTCTCCCTTCACTGTACACCTCTCCCTTCACTGTACTCCTCTCCCTTCACTGTACTCCTCTCCCTTCACTGTACTCCTCTCCCTTCACTGTACTCCTCTCCCTTCACTGTACTCCTCTCCCTTCACTGTACTCCTCTCCCTTCACTGTACTCCTCTCCCTTCACTGTACACCTCTCTCTTCACTGTACTCCTCTCCCTTCACTGTACACCTCTCCCTTCACTGTAAACCTCTCCCTTCACTGTACACCTCTCCCTTCACTGTACTCCTCTCCCTTCACTGTACACCTCTCCCTTCACTGTACTCCTCTCCCTTTACTGTACACCTCTCCCTTCACTGTACTCCTCTCCCTTCACTGTACACCTCTCCCTTCACTGTACTCCTCTCCCTCCACTGTACACCTCTCCCTTCACTGTACACCTCTCCCTTCACTGTACACCTCGCCCTTCACTGTGCACCTCTCCCTTCACTGTACACCTCGCCCTTCACTGTACACCTCTCCCTTCACTGTACACCTC